>WKFP01015295.1:1444739-1471851 GCA_011057875.1 Pterocles orientalis | reverse complement strand
AGCAGAGCAGAGCAGAGCAGAGCAGAGCAGAGAAGAGCTGTATTATCTTATACCTCTACTATATATGACAACTTGAATATTTTCCATAACACAGTCATGACACTCGGTGATATGTTTATAACTTACTGTGGATAAAAGTTGACACTAAAAAGTCTTTCTTTGCCAATAGTTGATGTTCAATATAATCTTGGATGCTACAATATCTCCCTCTATTTTATGAAAGAAATGGAAGTGCTGAGGTACTTCTGCACAAATATGGTTTTCTTTATTCTGAACTTCATATTATTTTCCTCCTGTGGGCTGTGTGATACAGAGACCTTTCGCACACTTGGAGATTTACTTGTTCATCACGGCTCTCTTGGCAAGACTAAAGCCTTAACTACTGTAGTAGCTAAGCAAAAAACAAGAAATAGTAGGCAACACTGTAGTTACAGTAAATCAATGCACGTACACAAAACATCACATCAATCTTGTTGTAAAACAAGAAGAGCAGACAACAAGCTAAAACTTTTTGTAGTGTCTGTATACAGAGGAATATAAAGGGAACACACAGGCTTGTTCAAAGATCAATGGGGAGATGGACAAATTAACCAGGAACTTGCACAGGGCTCCTCTGTGGCTGTGGCCATTACCAATGAACATACGGGAAGGGGAAAGGGAAGGGGAAGGGGAAGGGGAAGGGGAAGGGGAAGGGGAAGGCAGAATTGGTTGTCTGGTCTTTCCTAGCACATTGATAGATGTCATTGTGTCTAATAAAATCATCTCATCTGCCATCCATTTTCGTGTCTCTTCTTGCAGAATCAAATTAGGCAACAAGCTGTCAAAAACCACAGAAACAGGCTCAGAAACAGTGCTAAGAAAAAATAACTACATACAGGAGCATAAATAGATATGGCAATGCCACTTCAAAAGTGCAGTTAAACCCCTCTTCATTTTCTGAATCTGTTGCTTATCTGAATCGGGTAAGGCTCATGGTGACTGAAGGAGGCTGTAATACAGTCTGCTGAAATAAATCCTGCAAAATGAGTTAGGTGGATTTCATCCAGCTCCCAAGAGAGACACGTCTTCATCACAAAATCATCACTGCTCTTGCCACTAACTGGCATCTGTGCTGGCAATTTCAACAGAAGAGTTGAAAGCACTGCCAGAGGACAGAGAGTGAAATCCTTACTGCTCCTTGTCATTTGGGACAGGCATGACACACACTGACAGGAGCAGAGAGCAGTGCGTGTGCTCCCTGAGAGCCTGCAGCTCCCCCATAAGTCCAACTTGTGGCCACTTATCTAGCCTTACACAGCTTTCATCACTCAACTACTCCAGCAGTGTGTGTATGTGTTTGTCTCATGTTTTGTGAAGTACCAGAGTGTTCCTTCCCTTTTTCTTTTCAATGGACAAAGAACTGAGGTGAACACACTAAAGGACTCACCAGCGCAGTGAGTCCTTTTTTTTTTTATAAAAAGTTATTCTGACGCACACCACAGTCACTAGGCACAAAGCTGGTTTCTTGAAGCTTGTTTCAGGAACGGTTGAGTTTCACCTGGGATGAGTAGAGGTCTTCAACTTCCAGGCCTGTTGATGTAATATATTTTATAGGTTTGGTACTTTGCATGTTTCATTTTTTAAGAAAGAAAAAAACAGACTATAAATTGCCTAGTATATTCTGGGTACGTAGGCAGGAGCCCTATCTTATTGCTTAAATATCACAATACAAAGTATGTAATACTGTCATTATTTGTGATCAGTGTTTTTTTCATCCACTTTTTATTCCTTTGACATGCCATTCGAGATTACTACAGCCAGTTTAATCAGCCACTAAATTGATATTTTTGCCCTTACAAGGAAAATTCAAGTGATCACTAGTTCAAGTGACCTCGTATACTGAAGAGAAAATAATAAACTGCTGTCCTCAGAAATAACTAGAGACTGATTTGTGTAGGCTGTTTCTGAGAGCAATCTTTGTCAAGGTTACTTCTCAGCAGCTTAGAGCATCTCTTGTTCAAACTAGGTGTTACTAGGCTTTATTTACAACCCAGATTTAAATGCTCCCATATGATGCAGCAAATTCTGGATAGAAAAGTGCAGTGTATAACAAATACACGATAAAAAAGCTCTGTAGGTGCTTAGGCAATTTACTAGATTTACCATTATTCCTGTGAAAAAAAAACCCAGCACTTTAACACAAGATTTAGAGAAATAATCCTTCATTTGCTCTATTTCATCTACTTGTCCAGGTAAAATTCCTACAGAGACTTAGATCAGCACCAACTTTTAGCTCTCAAAAGCAAAATGACTCAGATGTTTCCTACTCTAAAAATACTATTGCAGAAGAAAGTATACTGAGGTTGTGTACAAAGGTGCACAGTGTTGCTATCTTTTTGAAGTTCTCCACCATTTCACTGTTTGCTTTATTTTTACTACCATGTTCAAAAATAGCCTTCTTTACAAAAAGTGTTTTACACACAATCCTGAAAGAAAGCAATTTGTGAATTAAATGTGAATTCCAGTGAGTCTACAAACCACAGAAAAATTATTATGCATTCAAGTAACTATCAGGAAAGTTTCAAATCTTGTCCTGGAACTAACAAGTCATGCGACAACTTTGTACTATTTATTTTTGTCCACGTTCTTACCTTTATTTTATGAGTATCAACCCTGTGTTCTCAAAAACAGGTTTCACACAGGTGCCAGCAGTTAAATATTTAATAAGAAATTAACCTGTAACCTGTTACCACCATAGTAATATTACTTTGAGAAACAATTTCAAAAAATGATTAGATATATTTATTTTCTCAAAGCCTTAGCTTGAAGATGTTAAAGCTACAGTAGCATTTTAACTAATTTATTTTTTAATCTGCAGTTTAAAGTGAAAATTGAGGCAGTTACCTCACCCAGGGTCTGCATTTACATCACAAAAACCATTGGAGTTGACAGCTTCGATTCAGCCCGGACTCAGTCTCAGAATGGCTTACAAGATTTACATCATGGCCAAAGTACTCTGGCAAAACGATGTGGAAAAACCTGCACCTGTAGACTCACACCTTGAGCCACTGCAGTGGGGTCAAACGGATATTGCTTCACAGTTTGCTTTAGGAGCTAACAGGGAAAATAATACGGTATTTACTGATGTCGCAACAGCTATGTCTTGCAACAGAAAGTGTTCTCTTCATACAGGTGTGCTTGTGAGGAGCCCTACTGAACTCACAGGTCTGCGGCAGTAAAAAGGGAGAAGTAAGAAGCAGTAAGTGTATTAGTTTGTGATAAGGCCCTTTACAATTGCCCAGCTTATTAAAAACTAGCCTCTACACAGTGGAAGGGAGTACAGTGGGCATGCACTGCACCATGCACACATGTGCACAGCCTGCTCAGACTCGGGAAGCTCTGTGGGCAGGTTCAGTGGTTTCTTGTACAATAAGAAAACAAAATGACTTTTAGTTTTTAGCAGCTACTGGAGCACTAGCTGCCCGTCTCTTTTCTTTCAGCAGTGAAGCCTATTTTTTTTTTTTGGTTTGAGTCTGAGAAAGTTTCCCACACACTTGTCATGAAGTATGTGTGGCAGATAGCCGCAGTGGTGTCTCTTCATACACCATACCTCTTTCTTTCTGATCCTACGGCAACTGTCCATCTATGATGTTGAGGGGGTGGTCATGCTGTACCACCACAGGCTTTAATGAAGGCACAATTCATCCACAGCCATGAATTCTGAGTCCATAACTGTGAAATTTTAGATAGGCTTTACCAAGGTATGAGGCTGAGATGAGAATGCTTCTTGTTTTCTTCCTGAGCTACGAGCAGCCTGGCCCTCTGATTTCAAATTATCTTGCAGCCTTGGGGAAAAGGTCTAAACCCAATGATGCTACTAGGATGTGTTGGACAGTATCTCATCCTGCTAGTGAGTCCAATGAGGTCAGAGAAAGATCATCATCTTTTCAACCTTTCCTTCTCTATCCCTGTAACCAGCTTTCAGACTAATACAGTTCATACATATTTGCATGTGCATAGAACCTGACGTATCCCAGATGCATTAGAGCTGTTGTGGACATACGGATTGAACTTTCAAGCATGTGCTGCAAAATCAAGGTCCAAAATATGTCTTACTTGCCGTGCATGTTCAAAACAGTTGCATAGTAGGCCCCATACGCTATAAACCTCTCATGCTGTGCCCATACACCGTAGCACACGTAGACATTTGTGAAGTGGGTGTATGGCCTGGATTTGGGGCCATGCAGACAAATCCTTAGGAATCCTTGACAAACGACAAGAAAGCAGTAGGTGATTCATAAAAGCAGCAGCCTGTTGCTAAAATGGGTAAAGTACAAGTGTGCACACCTGGCAGAGCAGTGCTGCAGATTAGTTTTCCCATGTGGTCACAATGCCAGTTCAGTCGTAATGCCAGAGCACATTCTAACTGGGGTGTGATGACCATTTACTTTACAAATAAACTGGTTTAGGTTCTTAGAGTATTTCAGAGAGCTTGGAAACTATTTAGACAGTGTATTAACTAAACTGTGAATAGAAAGTCTGAGGGAATATGTTGGACTGGAAACCCATGTCAGAAATGATGAGCATAAATGTAAGTAATCTTATACTGGCATCTCTGACTTCTCTGGGTGGAGTTCTTGACTTCATGCCAAATTGAGCTGTATCTAACTTGTACAAAATGCCTTTTCAGCTCTGTTTTTCTGATTGGCTAGGTACTCAATGGAGCGAAGCAAAAGACTCAAAAAAATTAACTCCTTCTCTCACTGTTGCGTCCAATATTTCTTTTTTTGTCTCCTGGAGAAGTTTTAGGTTATAAGACTGAAAAATCCTATCCAAGAGCAAGAATAGTTACCAACTGAGTTCCCAAGTACTACAATATACAGAGAAATGGGAACTGTCAAAGCAAGCCAAGACAAATAGTAGCAGGAGCCCAAACACACACAAATTTGAGATTGAGTCAAAACCACCCAGAGGTTTTGTATAAATAAAAATTTGGAATTTCACTTTAAAATAGCTCATTAAATGTGAAATATTCCAATACAGTAGATGAAAGTGTATCCACAGAGGGGGTGAATCTGCTCACTTTGAAGTCAATGAGAGTAAAATTGGGGCCCCAGTATTTTGGAAAGAAAATCAAGGAATTAGATCATCCTCAAGGCAAGAAACTTGAGTGTGGGTTAACCTAAGAATGTTGTAAGAGACAGAAAGAAGAGCCCGAGCTTTGAGATGGGCTCAGATGCCAGCCTTTCATCTGCTTCCCAGTTGCTTTGTGTTTTCCATCTATGGCACAGTAGTTGCTATCCCGTAACATAACTGGATGTTTTACTACGTGGGAAATAAAAGTTTAATCACTATATAACACCTAATTTAAGTCTTAGATGCAACTCTGCCAGCAACTCTTGCTCACATTTGTTAAAATTTCATTTAATGCATCTCACAATCATATCTGTACAAGGTGTTGGCCAATATAGGCAATGGGAAGTTTGCCATGATTTCAAAGGAGTCAGGATTTTCCCCATATTCATCACACAGCAGTATATTTGCATGATAAAAAAATAAGGATATTGTAAAACTCATCTATTCTGTCCAAAGAGTATTAGGTAAAGAGTCAAAGGTGAATCCATCCAATGACTCATCTTTGCCAATGCATAATTAACCTTATGCAAGGCACACCCTTTTGCTTAATTTGCTTTCTAAAATGCACATGCTTCTCAATTTTACTTGTGAGTGATAAATTAACACTGTCTTACATTCTCATAAGTGGGCAGGTTAAGACTTTCTGCTTGAAATACTGCCCCACTGAAATCAATAGGCAAACTTTTATGGATGTTGCAGAGTGCCAGGACCTCATGCTCCCTCAAAGGCAATATCTGAATATACTGTGTCTACAGGCCATGACTGTTGACTGAAAGACAGTCAGATGTTTTATTAGCTTCAGCAAATATTTATATTCTAAATATGTGGAAAGAAGCATTATACTTTTCTTTAGGAATCCAGAACCGGCATTTTCCTTAATAGATAGGTCAACCTAATGGCCCTTTTAGCTTAGTATTTGACAGTGGCTAGCACTGTATACTTAGGGAAAAAAGGTTAAGAAAAATCATGAGTAAAACATAACAGGTTTTTTCACGGTATGTCCTACCTTAATGCCCTGTTTATTTGCAGTAAAGAAACTTCCAGAGGTCTTGGTTTCAGCTAGACAATTATGTTTTACGCTGATCAAATAGAAATCATAGAAATGTTGGTTAGAAGGGAATTAGGGAGGCTGACTGGTCCATCCTCCCACTCAAAGCAGGACTATAGCTGACTTTAAATCAGGTCAGCTAGATTTTGTCTAGTCAGGACTGTCAAACCTGCAAGGACAGAGATTCCAGAGTCTCTCTGAGTGACCAGATTACCTGCTGAGCAATTCTCCTAGAGATAAAGTTATTCCTAATGTCCAAACAGAATCTCCCAACTGCAATTTTGTGGCTGTCACGCCTTGTCAAGCTATTTGCCACTACTGAGATGAAATTGGATCTACTGTCTTTGGAACTGTCTTTCAAGCAATTGTAGGCTGCTATCAGATCACCCCCGAGACTCCTCCAGAGTGAACAAGCTTAAATCCCACAACCTTTGGTTTATGGGATAAACTAAGCCTAACTAGCTAGCTGATAAGCTACGGCTTATCAGTCAAGTATCTCAGGCCCTTGACCGTGTTGTGGGTCCTATCTAGTTCTTGACATCTGTCTTCAATTTGTGACCCTTAAACTGCACATAGCATCCCAGGGACAGGGACAGCCTCACCAGTCTGAATAAGGGGGAGAAGAGCTCCCAGTGATCTACTGACCAGCATCATCCTGACAGAGCCCAGTATGCAGTTTGTCTTATTCACCATGAGAGCACAGTTATGGAAGTAAGGAATGATTTAGATGATTGGAAAGACCTGCTCTAGATCACCCGGTCCAACCTAAGGCACAAAGCAGGGCTGGATTCAAAGTTAGATTGAGATGCTCAGGGCCTTCTCCAACCAGGCTTTGTGTATTTCCACAGATGGAGATTCCACAGCCTCTGTTGGCAATCCCTCCCACTGTGCTTAATCACCCCCACTGTGGGCTTTGTGTCTGTCTATCTTATTTAAACCTTCTTTGCTGCAGGTTTTGAATTTGGACTCTTGTCCACTCACTGTGCAATTCTGAGGTGACTAGCTCTGTCTTGTTTTTAAACCCTCCCTCCTTCATTAGACAGTCTAAAACAGCAATTGGATTACTCTCTTGGCTTTCTCTTCAGGCTGTGTATATCACATGCTGCTACCCCTCACCATGTCAGTGGCTCATATTCAGCTTAGTATCCACTGTGACCCTGGCCACCAGCCCTCGTCATCAGTGCTGCTACTCTGCCAGTTAACTCTCAGTGCGTGGGGTATCCTGCTCCAGGTGCAGACCTTTGCACCTCCCGTCTTACAACTTTACAAGGTTTCTGTTTGCCCAGTCATCAAGTTTCAAATGGTCTTTCTGGACTGAAGCTGTATGATTTGGCGAGCCATACATTACCCCAATTTAGCTGATTGTTAGTAGTTTTCATTACATTTAGTAATTCTAATTGTATAGTTTTCTATACAATGATTTTGCATCATGAAAGAGATATTGGAGCTTTTCCCAAAATATTTTAGTGTGGGAATGCCAAACCACCATGAATAACATGAATAGCAAGTAGCCTTTTTAGAAAAATCTGCTGTGGCTTTTAAGCCACTACCATCTCCATAGCTGTTTTCTACTGTCCTTTTCCTGAAGATCCCCAGCCAAGAGCAGAATCAGTACATAGATTATGTTTCCATGTTAGGCTAAGCTTGAGACAGAGGCAATGCCATCACACAGAAGTGGATAAGAAACAGTTGCCAAGCTATGTAAGGGTAGTAACTCCCTTCATTGTAAGACTAGTATGTGAAAAGTGAAAAGACCAGGAAGGGAAGATGCTTTTTTCATTGCCTGAAGACAGAACTGGATGATCACCTAAGGCACAAGGGAAAATATTTTATGCTAACTGAGGCTCTTAACAGAAAATGCTGGACTAAGCAATAGTGAAGCAGATGATATATTTTGTGGTTCTGAGCAAACCAGTAACGTTTCCATGTCAGTTTTTTACCTCTAAAATGGAATATTACTTATTAGTACTTCGAGGACATACTGGAAGAACTAATCAGTTGTTAAGTACTATGATGAAAAGCATTAGTAATAGCAGTGGTACGTAACCACACCACCATGGGCACTACTGCCTTGTCTTACGTTCAGGTGTGACCTTTATCATTTGTACACCTGTGTGTAGTCAGCCTGACAAAGTCCCAGTAATATCTGTGTAATTTTATACAACAGCTTGTAAAAATAGATATGCACTCTCTTGCAGTATTAGGCTCTGATGAGGAATACAAACTCATTAGAGCAGCACGAAGAAATATAGATTTTTTTTCCAGTAAAAGATTTTAATATTTTAAAATTTGGAATGAAACCAAGGAGTGTTGAGTCTTTTCATGGCAGGATGCCTCAGCTCTATGGCAGCCTGTCAGCCTCACTTCCTGCATGTCTGGGGAATCAGGATTGCCAAGAAGCCAGAAGCTGGAGGGTCCTTCTTTCCCAGCTCTCAGCACTCTGTCAGCCCCAAAGCAAAGGAGTCTGTAAGCCCAACATCCCCTAGAACCAGCCAGAAGGGCCATTGAGAAGACAGACATGCAAACTGGCAGGCTCAGTTGCCTTGGAAACCTGCCTGGATTCCATTGGATATTGGTCAAAAAAAAGGAAATTTGGAACATTTTTATTTCAGTGAATGGCATATCCTGATGAGAAAATGTTTCACCAGAAATTTTCTAGCCAGATTGCTCACTGGTGGAAGTAGATAAAGCTATTTTATGAATTTTTTTTTGTTTGTTTGTTTCACTCCCACATGGTTTGGTAGGATCAGATTAATGAGCAAAGCACTCTGAATATGCAATGGCATTTGGTTCTGAGGTTTTACTCCACACACCCCTCCCTCTGGCTGAAATCTAAGTTCCAGCTCATTCAGGCCTCAGTTAGAGAAACGGTATCAAGAGAAGCACACTGCTAGCAAAAGATAATTAATTGTTCTCTACAGCTACATTTCTTATATACCCATAAGTGCTCTTAAGTTCAGAACAGCCCTTGCACAACTAATTGAACTAGAGGCCTGCCTCTGATTAAAGATACACATTAACACCAGACTGGTCTTAAATACAGGATTTTCCTATAGAAATCCTGGTACATGTTTCTGGTAGCTGCTTGTATTCACTTAGCTTGTAATAGTGCTACAAGAAATAAAATCTAATCTCCCAAAAGCAGCTTCAAAAAGTATAGGATTTTCTGGTTATTTCAACTTTAAAAATTATAATATGTAAAAAACAATCATTCTGTGACTATAAATGTGTTTGTGGTTAGGTGGGCAAGTATTGCCTAATTGCTGTGAAATCAATGAAGATCCTATTAATGCAGGAGAAATGTTACTTCAAATACCATGAAGAGCAAATGTCTTTCCTAAGACAAACATCAGGGACCCTATCATGCTAAAGAAGAATAAAATTATTTAGCTAAGTGACCTAGCCAGGGCAACAGGTCATGCAGGTAGGAGAAAAGCAGTGGATGTCATATGCATGTTAGTGATGTTAGTGCAGTTGTGGACTCTGCCTTTCATGAGATTCTCAGGAGCAATCTTGGCATACAAGATTTAGCAAAAACTGCTACGACATGAGTGCAACACTGACGGAAAAAAACTGCGCTCAGCTCTATAGTGCCAAAATCCCTTTGTGCTGTGCTACCCACAGTGGTCTGTCCTGGTTCTTGTAAACAACACTACTCCCATTAACACTCCAGATGATGGAGCATTTAGTTGTTAAATAAACAGATAAAACCAATCTGTAAAAGCCTGTGAGGAATTTAGAGACCACGATTAACTTCAAGAAGATCTTGACACATAGCAGAAAGTGTATAAAAAAGACAGGCTATGGCTTAAAGTTAGAAAAATCAACTGTATAAATACAGGGCTGGAAACTCTGTGCAGGGTAGCACTGTTCTGCTCTGTACAGAAGAGGATGTAGGGGTCATCCACAGCCACAGCAGAACATCAGTCAACAAGATTACTGCGGCAAAAATGGAAGAGTATCATGTGAGAGTACGGTGTGCCATAGATAATTTTATGTTGGTAATGCCTAAAAAGGAGAGTTGTGTCGAGTTTTGGGCACTGTGTTTCAAAGAAATTGCAGTCTAGAGAAAGAGACTGAAAATCAAGCAAACGTGATCTGTGAACGAGGATTAGAGGAAGTGTGACTGTTTCGTTCAGTGAAGCCTGAGAGAAAACAGAAAAAAAATCTTCAAACACATTAAAGGCTAATAGCAAAGGTAAAGGAAATACATGGTTCTCTGTCATCACCACAGACAGAGGAAAAAGTGAGCTGGTACAACAGCAAGGAAGGCTTACCTTAGACATTAGTACCATAAGCACAGGTAGGTAATGGTGTGGTTCACTTATGGAAACTAGATTCTCCATCACCAGATGAAGAGAAAACAAACATGAAGCAACAGTTGTAAGGAAAGGTTTACTGATTCTGATGGGATGATGGACTAGGTGACTACCAGTGGGTCCCTTTCAGCTTCTTCCTAATATTCTACGAAAACTATGTGTGGGAAACCTTACAGCAGCTTTCCAGTACCTAATGAGGGCCTACAGGAGAGATGGGGAATCACTCTTTATCAGGCAGTGTAGGGATAAGATGAGGGGTAATGGTTTTAAGCTGAAAGAGGGCAAATTTAGATTAGATATTAGAAATAATTTGTTTTGTGAGGGTGGTGAGGCACTGGCACAGGTTGCCCAGAGAAGCTGCGGATGCCCCATCCCTGGAGGTGTTCAAGGCCAGGCTGGATGAGGCTTTGAGCAACCTGGGCTAGTGGAGGGTGTCCCTGCCCATGGCAGGGGGGTTGAACTGGATGATTTTTAAAGTCCTTTCCAAACCAAATCATTCTATGATTCTATAGTTTTATCTGATCAACCAGCAACAGTTTTGATGTATTCTAAAAGAAAAGTATTTAGGGATAATTTAAACCAGCACACTGGGAGAAACCTTTTCCAGTGAATTTTTAACAGAAATACAGTACTTTAGGAAGAAAACTGCATCAAAAGGATGTTTTGTAACACAAATCTGTTACAGTAACACCTCTGTTTAGTATAAATCAAGTGACTTTAGCTTCAATATGTCCTGTCTAGAAACTAACTGTGCAACAGCACAGCAGACTCTCACTCCTCCAGTATTTTCCTTTCATTTCATGCTGTTTTCGTCTGCAAAGAACAATTGCAAGTAATAACACACTAGAATTCAAGTCTTGCTTAGATTATTTTTTTGAAAGTACTAAATAAATCTTGCTTTTGACAAGCTACAATATTAAAATTTAAAAAAAAGGGGGGGGTGGAGAATCCAAGAAAAAAGAAAAAAAACAAATTCAGGCAAATACAATGGTAAATAAGAAAATTGATATGTTATGTTTTGGGAGTGTTGCTAGAAAGGGCTGTTAGTACTTTATTTAAGAAGTGCAAGCCATTTTGTGCACTTACACAGGCTTGAAAGACAGGGCATGGACTTGATGAAGAGAGAAGTTCATGCTTGTTTGAATGAGCTGGCTTTCCTCACAAAGGTGGGCCCCTCTGCATATTTAGTGAGGGGATCTAGGAGATTTTCCTGTCTGGACAGTCCACAAAGTAGTACATAAGTTGAGACGTGAACACAAGCCTAACAAACTGGGTGAACAGACCCAGCAAAAGCAGAGTAGGAAACACCCCGGCACCAAAGGGTGCCTACCCTGAAGTACTTACAAGCTGCACCCTCCTGTACCTCAGGAGCTCTTTCTTTCCTACGCTGTTTGTACAGAGCAAAGTAAACATTCTCCCAGTGTCATTCTTTTGAACCAAAACTTAAGATATCTGTAGTTGTATAATATGGGAATACATGTTTTTAAAATTTATGAAAGCCATATTGTTCTTTTGTCAGAAAATCTACGGTATTAGGCTTGTACGGCATTGAACCCAGCAGCATGAAAAACAGTCAAAAGTTTTGATGTTTAAGGAGTGCATGTCCTGCTGCAAGCAGGAGGTTTCAGTTCTGACGAGGTATCTTGCCTAATGAGACTGTTGTTTAAATCAGTCGCTTTTCACACCGTGCTATGATTCTGGAGGTAAGCCTCCTTCAAAGACATCTGAGTTCCAGTGGTCATGTCAAGGAGGAAGCAATCAATGAGAAATATTGTTTTCTCTCCTAAACCGCTGAGCTCAGAAAACCACCATGCTTGTGGCCAGATGAACTCCCTGCTGCATCTGTTTTACCACTCAGCAAGGCTGAACCTCTACCCCGGCTGAACTGCGAAAAGCTTTGAGACAGCAGTTGGTTAGCTGCAGACAAAGCAAAAGTCTGATTGCAACTCACTGTGAGTGTTAACTGTGCTACTTTGAGGCTCTCAGCAATAGCAGTGAGATCCATAGAGGCATAATACCCCTGGGAAGATGACAAGTGAACAGCACCAGAGGGCATATGAGTTAACTGAGGAGCTGACACCTTCCAAGTCATTCCAGAAGTTCTCACAGTTCTGGGTCTTTTCCCCACAGCTGCAAAGTAATGCCATCTAACCTCAGCGTCCAAACTCCCACAGCATCAGTATTTTAGTCTCAGAATATTGTATCTCCTGGTCCTTGAAGAGATCATTTTTACAGTGTGGTCTTATAGCTGGTGAGCCATAAGCTCCGCTCCATCACCAGGTGTCTGCTCCTGGAGCTTCCACAGTTGCCAGGGATCCTTTCATTAGAGCTGAGCTGCTTGTGCTAGCTGGTCAATGATGCAGCCTAGCCTGGTCTCTGGACTTGTCTCTGATCTCTGGTCTCAGCCTAGCCTGGTCTCTTTGGACTAAAACTAGATGCATTTGGGTCTGCATCACACATAGTGTGTTTGCTGCCTAAGTTCTCATTTTCACTTTCAAAGTCACTCAGATGGCCCTGTGACTGGTTCTGTAACACTCTGTGGTTAGAGCTAGAATCCCCTCTTCAGGGTTGTGCCTGTCGATCTGCAGCTAAGGGAGTAACTTCTTTTCTGTGGTCTAGCCAGGCATGACAGTAGGGATGGGGTGATCACCAATGTCTCTGAACTTCATATCTTTATATCTTTACTTTATATCTTACTCATCACTTGAGGCTTAGAAGGATGGGGTCTGGTCATTCCATGATGGTGACAACCGTGTCAGCTGGAAGAATCTGTAATTATACAGGCTACTTTCTATTTCTGGATACACAGGATTTAATGTTTTTTATTATAGTAGCACCTTAGGGCCCAACTGAGTACAGGCTCTACCCTCCAGATATTTGCTGATCTGCCCTTTTTGCCCCATCATCCTAAGAGTTTCTTCACAAAAAGGGATTCTTTCCTTTCCACTAGAAAAGCACAGACATGCAACTACTGACAATGGGTTATATGTTGGTAAGACTGGAAGAGTTGTTATCTTGATTAAGCACTAAGGTGTGGGTAGACATGGAGAGACTGTCCACCAATTCCCTTCTCATCATCGGAGGTGTGAAAAACAGAGCACATTGCTCATGCACTTACACAGGTGGGAGGAAAGAAATTATGATGAAGACTGGAGGCTTGTGGCTTCTAGCAACAGGAGGAAGGCTCCTTCTCCATCTGCAGATCTGCACATACCAAATAGACTGAGGGCCCTGGTAGCAGCTGGGGAGTCAGGGGCTTAGTCCGGCAAAGCAGTGGCATGAGCTGAGCCTGACCCCACAGGTTTTCTCCTCGAAACCCACCAGAAAGGGAAAGGAAGGGCTTGAGGAGGAGTGGACAGATACAGCAGATCACTAGCTGGCATCATGATGCTGGCATCAATAACAGGGATGTGGTTTTTATGATTATAGGACCCTATCTGAGGGTCAACAACTGCTAGGAAGAAACAGGATCAACCTGACAAAGTGGGGCAAAAGCAACTCTGCCAAATGGCTAGCCAATGTGGTGAGGAGAGCTTTAAGCTCGGAATGACATGGGAGGGAAATGATGACATACAATCAAGGAAGTGGGGGACCAGCTTGGCAAGGAAATGGTGCAAGGTGATGTGTAATCAACAGAACCGGTTGAAAGAGGTTGGCTGAAGCAAATGCACCTCAGTAAGGAAGTACCAACAGTACAGCATTACAGGGAAAGCGCTCATACCTTTTCTGAGAAATCAGCACGCTTGGGTGCCCATCTGAAGTGCCTGTACGTTAATATGTGCAGCACAGAGAACCAACAGGAGGAATGAGAGGTCTGAACGCAGTTGCAGGGCTACTGTATCCCATTAGGGTCACAGCGATGTTGCGCCACAAGGGTGGATACAGGCGATTTAGCAAGGACAGGCTGGAAGGTAGGGGAAGAATTGCCCTGTTTGTGGGAGCAGCAGGGATGCATGGAGCTCTGCCTTGGGAAAGGTATGAGCTGGTTGAGAGGTCATGGGAGAGGAACAATATCTTTCTGAAACGAAGCATCAATAAACTGGGAAGCAAGCGTTATATGCTTCCTACGAGGAAGAGTTGTAGTTCGAGGAGCTTCGTTGTGTGGAAAAGAACAGCTCTCATGCTTATACGAGATGTTTGGAGTGGCGCTTGTGACCTTTCACAGTGCAACTCACGAACAATACCATCTGTGGTGTGTCTGTCTTGGGGCATCTGCAGTTTCCAGCTGGTGATGCTTATTCTTGATCGGAATGGGTACAATCTCAGTTGGAAGTGTTCCTCAGATGTTTCTCATCTAAAACTGAAACTCTGATTTTTAGGACTTCTAAAGCTCTTTGGAAGACTGCTTAGATTCTGTAATGCCATGTACGGGAACCATAAGCGCTCCACTGTGCACAGATTTCATGTGGGTCTCCAGCTCACTACACGTTGCTTATAAGACCTCAAGCCAGCAAAATATCACTGCATCTGCAGTAAAACCTATGTACCAGATGTTAAGACAAACATTTCTCAATCCCATATGGCAAAAGAAAATTACCACCTTCCACTCCTTCTGTCTAAATGACAGAATACCCTGTCCTCACTGCCACCAAATTGTCTGATTTCACAAAAAACATTATATTTCATAAGGAATTAATACAATATAATACATAAGGAATAGCCCTTGTAACATTGAGGGTACTTTAACAAACAAGATAAGAAAGCTTCCTCTAACCTATCCTACATATATAATTTACAGAAGACTGGTCTCTATTATTGTCAGTATATAAGAGTTAAACAATACTAAATGCACTCACAGGGAGGAAAACAAAATAATAAACCCTGTGGTTGAAATGCAACATTATTTTAGTAATTGTAACTATACTGACTCCAGTGGAATTTTGCTCACTTACATACAGATTCCCCCTTCTAATCATATGCACTGAAATTGAAACAAAAATAGACCCAAATAAAAGGAAAAAACCCCCTGAAATCTGAAAATTTGGGAATGCCTGGACCTGGAGTTTATTTTGACATAGAGAAAAAGGAGGTATCTGTGAAATATTGACCAGGATCAGTGCATCAGTGACAACAAAGGTTTGGAGGTACTTCCATATCCATCCTTTCTATCCAGACTTCTCATATCAGAGACCTGATATTTTGTCTGCTTGCAAATTAACTTCTGATAGCAAGAGGAGGAGAAGCCACAAAAATAAGAAGGTATCTATTTTAAATACTTACATCACAGGACAAACATTAAGTAATACATTATCTTTCAGACACACATCCATACTGTTTACAGAAAACTTGGTTAACACCAGCCAGAAAGCTAACAAAATGTCGTTTTAAGATTTTTTCATATGTGTGCTTGCGTGTTCAAAGAGGAAGGAGGGGAAAGAGGAGTGGTCTTCATATTGTGCTTACACATTTAAGTTTCTATTTATAGCTAAGCAACTCATAACTTAGTGAAGATCACATTTTCCAACTGCTCCTAGGCAAACTGTCTGCAGCAGTTCTCTTTTTTTCATTTTTTTCTTTTTATTTTTTTTTCTGTATAATGTTTAAAAGATGTCCTTGGGTTTGCATCTTGTTTAACAGAGCACTGTAATACTGATCCTACCAAATGCAAAGATAAGTGTTACCTATGATTGTGCTACTGCACTGAGAAAATTAATTTTTATGCCACAGATATTCCAAATTTTGGAGAGCTGGGTCTCTGCCAGCAGGGTGAGCCTGGCTCATTCAAAACACCATGGAAAGATCTGCTAGGGCAGAAGTATTAGTTTATAGCATACAAACATAAAGCTTAGGCTTATTGGAAAAAAAAGTGCTTTTAAAAGCCATGGAGAATTGTTTTGATATCAGAACTGAGAACCAAGAGTGATAACTGATTAGCAGAACATCTGTTACCAGAGGCAATAATTAACAGCCTAAAGATAAAGACCTCAATGGGTTTGCTTCTGTATTTTACTTCATGTTCATTTATCCCCTGTAGCCCTAGGATGCTAAATAAGGCATGCATCATTAGTTTTCCTGTATTTACATGAAAAAAAAATTTTCCTTTTCAATTAAAAAATAAACATAGTGCATTGCTATAATTTTACTTAGTAAAAATTAGAAGTTATGAGAGAAACAAGAAAGTAAGTTCAGGTCAAATGCTAGAGACACTAGCAAAGAAACTTGTCAAAGATGCGAGGAAGGCCAATAAGGTCATCTTTGCACAGGCCCAAAGCACCTGAATTCTTAAGACACTTTGGTTTCTGACATTTGTAAAATAAATAGTTATAGTGTATGTTTTTTCTTAGGAGCTTAACAGTGTAGTGACAAAGCCAAGACAATTTGTTGCTTTATTGTTTCATTGTTTTAAATAAATATAAGCATTTTGGATTTAAAAATTGTAAATTTAGGACACATAAAGTCACGACGAAACATTTAGAATATATGTGGCTGTGAAACACATTCTGTTTCATACTGAATTTCTTAATCTACAGAAGCCAAAAATGGTCAGTTCATTACAGACAACAATAGAAGGCAAAATAAACTCCTGTAACTATAGATATTATTTGTACTTCTTGTGGGAAATCTCTACTTAATGGCCACAGCCATTTCATTATAAGGCAAAGGACAAAAAAAATAAAGGAAATTAGAAAAAAAAGTAAAATCATAAGGCAAATACGAAGAAAAGGGAAGAGAAGAACTCAGAGCCTTCTTGAGACACTGGCATAGCCCCCTTCTTTGGGCTCCTGGCAGCTCCCACACTTCCAGGGAACTGTGACTCTCCACCCCGTGTCTGGCACCCTGTCAGCCAGGTAAATAATCAACGGGATTTAATCACAGCCATTCTCAAGTCTTATTTATTTCTTTGACTTTGATACAGATGTATTCTGAGGTGTCAATTATTGTGCAGATATTATTTATTCTTTTAATAATTTGATACCGCTACTTATGTAACCTTTAAAATATTTCTTTCTATTGTAAACATTTGCTTATCAAAGGAGCCAGCTTCCTTTACCATATTGTCCTTATTAGTCTGTTATGTAGACAGTGTCACCTAACAAGTAATCAGGGGAACACAGTGACATTTCATATATTAAGCACTGAAATAACTGTCAAAATAAGATAAATCTATATCATGATTTAGAGTTAAAAGCTATAAAGACTTTATTTTCTTGAGCGATGCTCCCACTGGGTATTTCTTTGCTCATTTTGAGATTACAGTATGCCTAAAACTTCAGAATGTTGTGAGAATTTGATAAAGAAATTACTCGATTGATGTTCAAAAAACCATCTCATACCAAGGAGCAGTTGGTATAAAAGTATTTTATTTTAAAGCCATTAAAAGAAAGGTTGTTTGACCAGATGTGATTAAAATAAGAAACAGAAACT
The DNA here is from genome assembly GCA_011057875.1 of Pterocles orientalis. NCBI lineage: Eukaryota > Metazoa > Chordata > Aves > Pterocliformes > Pteroclidae > Pterocles > Pterocles orientalis. The sequence goes on along the minus strand of WKFP01015295.1, from coordinate 1,454,004 downwards.
TCCTTTTATCTACCTGACTTTGACGATGTGCAATATGCCCTGTATTTCAGCTGTGGCTTTGTTCTGTGCTAAGAGAAGTGCCATGCTGGTTTTGTAAAAATTATCTCTTTGTCGCTTGACAACAGTGGAACTGGCGGACTCCACCAGTCTGCTGCCCCAGCACTTTCTATGCCCACCCCAGCAATGGTCCAGCCGAGAGAGTTACACCAACAGAAATCTTCTTCCACACAATCCAACGGTGTCCTTCCACCTTATCTCCCCACCTGTGCCAGCTCACGGCGGGGTTAGAGGAATATCAGTGTCAAAGAAAAAAAAACAAAAAAACAAAAAGGAAAAAGAAACAGCAGCTACCAAGGACGAAGGGAAAGCGATCACTTTTTCTTACGGGGTAACGGCTCTGTCCTACTGATCAAAAAGTTTTTTGTTTTAAAAGGTCGGTGTATTTTTTTAAATCAGAAGATGCCTTTTCTGTTTGGTAACAAAAGACAAATCTCTGGTGTGTTTAGGGGAAAAAAAATATGTTTAAAATATAAAATAAAATAAGCATAAACATTTCAAAGGTGTCTCAGTCCCTGCCGACCCGGGACACACCCGTCACCCTCAGTCCTTCACTCGTGGGTGCGTGGCTGTGGCTGTCCACACCCCAGGGATGCTTTGAATGTCAGCCTCCACTAAACTACCCAAACAGCCGCAGTCCCGAGGAGCTTTTCCTACGCAAACCGCTGGCGACACGCCAGCTGGGATCGTCCCGTGCCCGCTCTCTTCGCGGCGCCCCAGCGCACGGCCCGGGGGGACCTGGCGGGAGCAGGGGGGGGCCCGCTGCCTCCCGGGCCGCCAGCCAGCAGCCGCGTCCCCGGGCCGCCGCCGGAGCCCGCTCCGCTCTGGGCCCTTGCGGGGCGGGGGGAAGCGGGGGCCACGGAGCGGGGGGCCGCGGAAGAGTGGGCGCGGGCGGGGGCGCGGCCGTACCGCCGCATCTCCGGTCCGCCACCGGTAGAGGGCGGGCGCAGCGCCTCCGCGCCTTCCTCTGCCTCTGCAGCGGCCGTAGCTCCCCTCGCCTTCCTGCTCCGTCGCTGGCGGGCGCGCCGGGGCAGGCTGCGCGGCGCGGCCGTAGAGGGGACGCAGGGACGCTGCGCGACGTGCCTGTGCCGCCAGGTAGGGGCTCGCGAGCTCCGCGGGGCTGTGCGGGAGGGGAGGGGGACAGGCGCCCGCGCTCCCCTCGCCGGAGCGGCCCCTGCCCGTCCCACCCGGGATCTCGCCGCTGGCTCTGCCGCCCGGGCGCGCGTCGCTCTCCAGCTGGCGTTGGCCGCCTGCCCTCGCCTCCGCTGCCGGCTTCCCCCGGCGGTGCAACTTCCCCGGGCTGCCCGGCCCCTTCCCTCGTCCCCTCCCGCCCGGGAGCCGCCACCGGGAGCCGCGAGGCGGGCCGGGGCCGCGGGTGCGGGGCAGGGCAGAGCCAGGCGGCCCCCGGGGCACCTCAGAGCAACCAGCCGGGTGGCGAGCGGGGCTGGTCTCCTCTCCTCCCCGTTCCCTTCCTCCTCTCCGTGGGCCCGGCGCGGCGGGGGGCTCCTGGGCCGCGGCAGGTCGGTGCCGGGCGGTGGGCGGCGGCGGCGGGGCAGGGCGGGCGGAGGGCGCTCGGGCGGTGGGGTCGGTGAGGCGCCGGCAGCCGCCTGCTGCTGGAAGAGCCTGGGCGCCGCGGAGGGGAAATGGGGCCGCTTCTCCGGGCTTTTCTGCTCGCTCGCCGCCGAGTAGCGGATCGTGGTCGTTGTTGTCAGATGGGGATTAAGGCTGAACTCGCGTTTAACTAAAACACGAAATGCAGCGTTACGGAGAACAGTCGGGAACAGATACGGAAGGAGAATGCGCTGCTGTGCATCCAGGGCTGCGGAGATACCTGTGGAAGCAGTCTGTGGTCCTTTGGTTTCTAGTCTCTGAGTTCCTGAAGTAGGAAAAAATATAGTAATTCTATACTTTTTTTTTTTAATAGTGAAGTGCTACCGTATCTTAAGTTACCTTGTTGCCTGAGCTGCCGGGGAGCTGTGTAACTTACAATTTCTTTCCATTTTTTCATGTTTGAAAGAGGTTAAATGATAACAGAATAACTCCAGACTTTTGTAAAGATCTCTGCATATACTGGCTTTTCTTTGTAATATTATGTGTGCTGTGTAGCACTGCGCAGGCCCGTGGCGGTTCTTTGCTCCTCAACTTACCTGACTGGCCCTCTTCTTTTAGCAAAGTATTTATTTACTACTAATAGAAGAAATATTTAGGAAAAAAACTCAGAAATGGCTGGTTAATGAGTGTGCACAAAAGTCTTTTTTTTTAAAGCCTGGGAAACTAATCAAGGTATGAATGTCTTCGTTATCACATTTTCTCCCCCAGGGATTCTTTCAAGTATGAAGAAATGTTTTTCTTCTGTGGGTTCGCATAGTTTTTTGTGTGGCAAAACAAGTTTTGTAACTTGCTTTAAGCCTGCAGGTAGGCTCTTCACAAGCTAATAGCTTGGTATTGTCGTGTAATAACATCTAATCACTCTGGGAGGCATCTGGTTTGTTGAAGGCCATTGCGTCCATCTCTTTACAACAGTCCTGACCATTTCACCCAGTAAGAGTGCAGAGTAAATAGTTAGGAAAGTCGCCTCACAATGCCCACAAGTTACTGCCTAGCCTCTCTAGGTGCAGCTCAAGTGCTTCAGGGAATAGGTAGTCTACCTTTAATGGGAATTTCTTAGCTCTTTAAGAGAAGAGTGATAATGTAGAAAGAATTTGAGAATATAATGAAACTTTGGCAAGTTAATATTTGAAAAGTGAACTGTTACTACTGAATGTTTAGTTTCTGGTTTTGTTCAGAATATTAGAATAATGTATGGGAAAAGGATTTTTTTCTGTAAGATCACAAGACGGATCACTACTGTGTAAGTTGCAAAAAATACCAATTTGTTTACAGATTATTTCGTAGCCGAAAGATTAGGTGTCCATAAAATGAATCTGCAGCAGACACAGAGAACTTGTTCCTCAAAATTTAAATTGTTCAAAGGAAGTAGTTATTCAAACAGAACTTAGGTTTTTGTTTTTACACCTACAGTCCCATTGAAGTCAGAGGGTTGACATGTGAGTGTAAGGGCTGCAAGTCTTGCCACTTATCTTGGAAATCGGTATCTCCATGAGCCCTAATAAAAGTGGTATATGTGTTCAGTTTTGAGTTTTTCACTAAAATCTGCTGAGAAAGTTTAGAATTTGAGGCATATTTATTGTAAACCTGCATGTTCTCTCTGCCACTGGCCAGCTGCACAACTCAGTGACAATAATTTTGCTGTCAACATCACTGGAATTATTGTAATTGTTTCATAGGTTAGAAGGATCCCTCTGGGAAGTCTCACATTGATCTGAAACCAAGACTCTTCATAAATTCTCAGGATTACTTCAGGAAAAATGTAGTCTGCAGTAGTGTCACAAATCATGGAGTCTTACAATGAGACTTTATGAGATGGTGAGCAAATCTAACAGCCTGATGCTATTGTGCTTTGCCTCCCAACACTCCTAAAAGTTGTCTGCTAATCTGGCAGAAATTATATTTATTCTCTTTTACTAGCTTAGCTTTTCTTAGTGAGCAAAATTATTTGGCCTGGACTGGAGAAAAGGTGAGTGGGGCTGGAGCAGCCTGGCAGGTGAGCTCACCTATCTCTGAAGTTTTCATGCTTCCTAGTACTATTCAGGCCTGAGGCCCAGCAACAGCATGGAAGACCTGTGGTGAGGAAATAGCTTTAAACTGGTATTACTGTTTGAAACCTCATTTCTTAGCACCAGAATTTTCAACTCGGGTGGATGTTAAAGCGTCTGTAACCTATAGATAGGTGGTCCTGGCTTCCTCCTTCGTTGTCTAAAATGCTGTGTCTAACCATGAATCCAAGCATAGCCTCCTCATGCTTTTGTTAATGGCATATGCATCCCGAGAGGACCTTAGGATTTTTTTTTTCCTTAAAAGAAAAAAAAAATTCTGAATAATTTGTAGTTCCAGTTCTGCCCTTTAATTTGTTTGCACCTGCCTGCATCTTGATGTAATCCACCAATTTAAAAAGCTTATCCCTATTCAGTAGTTCAAGTAATTGGTGACAATATTAAGTATTACTTTACCCAGCTTTCTGAAATCCAGTCACACTTAAGTTTTCACAGGGAGTTACCAATAGTTACTCTTTTTGGAATTGTTCAACTATTTTTGCTCCCCATGTACAATACCATATTTCTATGATACAAAAATAGTTTGTATCTTCATTTGCAGAGCTGCAGCTTAGCTTTTTCCAGCTCTTCTTGGAGCTCAGTGCACTGCTGTTGAGTCAGTTTTAATGGCAGAAAGTTGCACAATGTGTTTATATGTACAAAAGCATGGTAGTTCTCATGAGTCCAGTTAAAAATCTTACTTGACATCTAAACAGATGACACACACAGTCTCCCCTCTATTCACAAGACTTTCTTTTTTCTTGTGACTGGCTGACTTCCTTCCCTTCTCCCACGCTCTCTCCAGTTTTCTTTTATCTGAGGAGAAAGTAACCATCTCCCAGCAGCAGAGGCTTTTTTTCTTGATCTGTTTTGGTATCACCAGTTAGTTGAGTCATCATTTCACAAACATTTAAGCTGGTATAAGCTGGTACCACTGCTGCTAGAAAGCTGCTGACCTGCTCCCAGACAATTATTTCTGCTTTTGGATCAGTCCAGATATTCTTGCGTGTACCAAATGAGGTGATTAAGGGAACTGCCCTGGATGTTTGCTTGCTGCTCAGCTGAATATTGGTGACACCTGAATGGTTTTGGAACTGCATTTGAGTAGATTCAGGCAGAAGTTTATTACAGAAATTTCTGTAATAATTAGTGAACTTCTCTTGCAACAGAGAGGCATGGCATCAGGAGTTGTTAGTGGTGTGCAGTGATTGCATATCGGCATCTTCATGTCCTCTGTGCGTAGAGTCTCAGTGGTAAGCTCACTGTGATAAGCACCCTTCTGTCACCGAGGTATGCTGTGTGTCAAATTAGTTTACATGTACTTGATGTGACAAATTTCTCCATAGGTGGTGACATGCAGTAACCTGCTATCCCACATAACTTTAATTTTTCCCACTATTATGATCTTTGGATTTTAAAATCTCAAAGGATAGAAGATGGCTGTGTTGAATTTTAGCGGGTTGTGTTCCAATCGTTAACTAATTAGAGTATACAAATATATAAAAAGAATACGTTGCCCCTAGATTTTTTTTTTTTTTTTTGCTGTGAAATTAATTCTTCTTGGATATGGCTTATGTGTTTTGTACTGGTTGCTGGAATATTGCACCCGGCCAGGAGATAGGTTATGAATCTTTGTTCTAATCCCTTCATGCTGAGAAACCATTCTAGAGACTGCAGCTTTTGTTTCCGTCTCTGTCTTCAGTAGGAAGAAGTGAGTCACTCCAGAGCTGTTAAGGATCGTGCAGCTGACTGACTTCCTCTCCATTTCTGAGCATCTTCCACTTTGTCACTCACAAATGATGGCCTGGCCAGTGCTAATATGGACCAGTAGCGATGACTTGCCTGTACCACAGGAGCACTGCGATTCTGAGCGCATCATGCAGCGTGGAGGTTGTTAGTCACTGACAGCACTCTCGTATCTGCAATATGATCCCACTGTGCAGTGTCCTTTAGGCATCTAAAGATGGCCTTGGGCATCTGCGTCTTGGGCCTGCAGTGCTGCTGCTACCCCTTCTCTCCCGCGCCAAGGTGGCACATGATGCTTTCTCTGCAGGGTGCTTCCCTCAGCCAGTGGCACTGTCCTGCAAAAGACCAAAGGCAAGTGCTGCCTCACATGGGAGATGAGTGGATGAAAATGCGCTCTGTGGTGGAGCAGGGTTTCTGTATCCCTTAGAGCAAGAAGAAGGTGAGATACCAATAGCGGTCTGAGCAGTGGTTGTCACCTGGAGGGTGCTTTTCCTAGAGGCACATCCCACCTTCCTGCTGAGATAGCTTGCTACTGAGCAAAGGTTAAAACTCCTCTCCAACGTGCAGCCACAGATCATGCTGAGCTTTTGTTAAAGCAGCTTAAATGCTTGGTAGTATCATAGTATTTCTTTGGCAGCAGCATGTGATGGTGTCCCATGTTACTCTCAGTACCCTTGATCTTCCAAAGTGTGTAGGAGCTCAGTGCCTTGCTGTGTCTGTGGTCTCGGTGTGCAGCTTTGTGATGAGGGTGATGTGGTGGTCTGTGCAGTAAATGGATCTCACTCATCAGATGATGATCTCATTCTGATATTTTAAAGTTAGCATCTAGAGTCTGATTGTGCCTGGGGAGAAGAATAGTGTGGAGGAGCAGATTGGTCTTCCCACAGTAAACTTGGACCTGTAGAGGAAGTATTTGTAATGTTCTTTTCCTGTTCGAGTGGCTTGCTTTATAACTTTATTTAAAATGGGCCCCAGTGTGAAGTGACATGCTGTAACCATAGCCTCAGATAAATTTCTGAGGTGGTCGTGTGTGGTTATGTTGGGACATAGTAATGATATCTATGTTAATTGTTCTTCAGACCCATAAACTTATTTTATGGTAGTTCTATTGAGAACAGCTATATGGGGCTGGATAAAATACATGGTAGTGATGCATTATTCTGATAACGAGCTTGGTATTTTTTTATTGATACAAAGATGTGAAAGCTATTGTACTTTTTTGAAACATCTACTGGATTCTGACAGCACCTTGTTTTGAGTGAGACATGGTGATTTTGCAGATAAATGCATTGCAAACCTCTATTTACTCCTTCCTGTTGTGGAAAGACTTTACTGTCTTATGAAATTGAGGTGGTAATTTGTTTCTTGAAAAAACATGGCAGAAAACAAATCGGTGGTTTTGAACTTTTGAGCAGGCGGTAATTGCAGCAGTATGTCAGTTACACAATAGCTTGTTCATCATTTGACAGCAGAAAATGTTGAGCCTTCCTCTCTTCAATCCGTAGTGTGAGATTTATGTACTTCTCTTTAATGAAGTTGGAAAGCAAGTGGGTGAATGAGGTTCAGCAGTTTGTCCTTGAGGATTTTTATCTATCTGAATTTCTCCATGTTATTTTATCCAACCCTATGAAATACAGAGCTAAGATTCTCTTTAATAGGTTTATGAAGAGAAGGGAAAAGTAAAAAAAAATTAACTCTCCTCTGCTTAACCCACGACGTAGGTACATCAGGAGCAATGGTATGGTTTGCTTGATAACATATGAGTAGTATGGATTGGTGAGAGCGCTGGAGCACCTCCCCTGTGAGGACAGGCTGAGAGAGTTGGGGTTGTTCAGCCTGGAGAAGAGAAGGCTCTGGGGAGGCCTAATAGCAGCCTTCTAGTACTTAAAGGAGGCCTACAGGAGAGATGGGGAGGCACTCTGTATCAGGGAGTGCAGTGGGAGAACAAGAGGTAATGGGTATAAGCTAAAAGAGGGTAAATTTAGACTAGACATTAGGAAGAAATTTTTCACTATGAGGGTGGTGAGACACTGGAACAGGTTGCCCAGGGAGGTTGTGGATGCCCCATCCCTGGAGGTGTTCAAGGCCAGGCTGGATGAGGCTTTGAGCAACCTGGTCTAGTGGAGGGTGTCCCTGCCCATGGCAGGAGGGTTGGAACTTCATGATCTTTAAGGTCGCTTCCAACCAAAACCATTCTATGATTCTATGATTTTAGGGACAGTTAATTAAATATAGTTTTTAAATATATGAATCAGTAGATATTGTGTAATATTTGAGAAGAATCTTCAAAGTATGGATTGAGTGCTTATAAGGTTTGGTGGTTTTTTGTTTGTTTTTTTGTTGTTGTTTGTTTAATTGCAAAAGGAATGTGGATTGAGTTTCATTCTTGGTGGGAAGGATGCCTTAGTACTTTTATCTCAGGCTTCCCAGGATTCAGGGTAATTTTTCTATGTTTGAGACTCACTAGTTTGTGTGTTGCCTAAGGTGAAAGTACTGGTTTGATGCCACTAGCAGAAGCTTGCATGGTCAGTGATTTGACAGTAATTTGGGGAATGTTTGTTTTGGGTATCAGGTATCAAAACATGTCTTAATGCTTCTTAAGTGTTTCCTGGCTTAGAAGTGAAACCACATAGCAGTATTTGCAACATAGAACATGCAATGGTAGCTGAATTGCCTGTTTTTAATTTTGGAGTAAGTTTGTATTTCATTTGCTAAATTTATCTGGGTTTCATTTGCAGTTGATAGAAGTAAAATAAAGTCTTGTTTTAACAAGAAAACACTTTGGATCTAATTCAGTGTTGTCAGAATACCAAGCTGAATCTTACACATATATAGAAGAATATAATTCAAGTGGTATCATTTTTGTAAGAAGTTAGTAATTATGCTTCATGGTAGTATTTCTCAGAAAGGAGAAAAAAAAATACGTATCAGGGAGTCTTTAAGTTGTTCAGTGTGGACAAAGCTTTTGCTTGTGTGGAGTTCTGCCATAACCACAAGGAATTCATGTGGATATGGGAGTTCCTGTAAGGAACAGCTACTTGGGTCACAGCCTGTGTCATCAGAAGGCTCAAATGGTGTGAGATCATACAATAAAATTGAACTACAGTAGTTACTTTTTTAAAGACAGTTCTTTTCTATGTGTGCCCTTCACCAGTTTCAAATCAAATAAATTTTGTAAACAGGTAGAAAAACTATGTGTAGCCTAGCAGAAGGGTAAGCAATCATTTGGGTATGGAAGTGCATCTTGTATTTGAATAAAATTATTAGAAGCCTAGATTCCTGCTCAAATTTAGACTTGGAATGATTTTGACTGTCTCAGCTGTTTGGTCTGTGGAATGTAATTCAGGTTGGCACAGCCACTGGCTTAAAACCAGAGCTCACATAAGAATAGCTAATGCTGTCCCTGACATATCTAATTCACTGTGTAATTTTTGAGTAGAAAACCACCACTGCTCTGAGCTGCTTGAAAACAACAGACTAAAGTATCTATTACCAGAGGATAGATTAAACAAAATGTTGTTTCACTGGTTGTATTTTACCAGGTATAAAAGGTAAAATGGAATTTTTTTAGCTGTTCTGTGACAGGGAAAAAATGCTTCTGCTAATCATTGAGGATGTCACTTTCATAGAATCGTAGAATCATAGAATGGTTTGGGTTGGAAGGGACCTTAAAGATCATCTAGTTCAACCCCCCTGCCATGGGCAGGGACACCCTCCACTAGCCCAGGTTGCTCAAAGCCTCATCCAGCCTGGCCTTGAACACCTCCAGGGATGGGGCATCCACAACCTCCCTGGGCAACCTGTTCCAG
>WKFP01015295.1:1419764-1430026 GCA_011057875.1 Pterocles orientalis | reverse complement strand
CTGGGTTTAGGTGGTTCTGTGGATAGCTTCTTGTTTAAAGACACTTGATGCTGGATATGAGGGATTTTTTGGTTTCTTTCCACTGCCCAAGTTTTAGACCTTGACTGATGAACCTCTTTAAGTTCCGCACTAAGAAAACAATCTGAAGAAAAAGAAAATCCGTTTCATGGTTGTACAATATAATACTTCCCTGAACCAGACGTTTTACTGTGTCACTTGTAGCTGTTGATTGCTTTTGTTGCCCTTTTTGTGGTGCTCTCCTTGGCCTTTGTGCCTATATAGGGTTCTGCTGTACTTATTGGCGGGCTACCTGTAGACCCTGTTATAGGCTGCGCCTCCTGCCTCAGTGGGTTTTGTTGTAATGCTTGACGGAGATAAATTTTGTTGTAGCAATAAAGTGGTTATTTATAGTACTGGGCATTCATAAGTCAAGAAGATACTTAGGTTACAATTCTGCTGCCCCTGTTTGATGGAATCTTAGGTCAAAAAGGAGAAAAATAATGTTTGCTTTTTTTTTTTTTTTTTGGCCCGTTCCTAAAGCAGTCAAAGGAATGTTGTTGATAAGGATTTTGTGCATCTAAGTCTGAGCAAGCTCAGTTATGGTCCTGTGTTCTTGTTTGTTTTTAAATGATCCTAAAATATGCACTATTAGAAATTCCAAATCCATTGTTATGTCATTTCTGTAATTCCAGTTACGAGGTCTAATATAAAAGATGATAGAGTAATGGTCTATTCATAAGGGCTTGTGGGCCTGTTTTATTCCTGTTCTGTCTTGAATTTAAAAAAAAATCAAAGATAAGTGTATAGGCAAAGAATTGGTGTTCATAAACTATCCTCTTGCAGCCGGAGAATGCTGTGCAATGTTTATCTGTATTGTAGCATTCCTGTATTTATTCTCTAGACCAAAACCCACAATTTTGTGGTATGCTGTAATTTAGGAAAAGAATCTCTAAATCACTTTGAAAATCCCTTTCAAGTTGAAGCATAGCATACTAATTTTTACTTTTTCTGAATCAAAAAGGTTTCACATTTAAAAATTCATTTTATCTGTTGTGTATTTGTTGGTTGCAACAAAGAATGATCACTGAGACGGGTGGATGGGGGTGTTGGGATAAAGACGTTCTGCAGTTAAAGTTGGATCGTGTGATCGTTTCAATTATTTCTGCTTTTTGGTTTGCATATTCTTGCTTTCATGCTTTGAATTAATTATGTGGGTTTGTTTACAGTAAAACAAAAAGAGGAAACCTTTTTTTTTTTCCCCAACTCTGACTTAAAACAAACTTGTGGTTGTTCAAAGACACAGTGGTTATTTTAATGTTGATATATTTCCAGGGCTGAGGAGGGGAGAAGAAGGAGCTTAGAATAATTCTCTTCACAGACTTTGAAATAAAATTAGTTTGTCTGCCCTGGCAGATTCTTTTTGCCTCTTTGTAAGACTGATAAATACTAGCCTTTCACAGAAACAATATATTTTATACGGATATAATGTATGTGTCTATAAATATAACAGATATATTATGTCCATAATATGCTATGAGATTTCCCTTGTAGTACAACCTTAGCATTCAAAAACTTTTATCTGCTTTTCAAACTTTGTTGATACTTATTTTCAAATTCTTACGGAGTAGAAATAAATATTTCTGTACTTGTATTTGTTTTTTTTCCTTTTTACTTATCCACTGACCATTTTCTTGGAAACTTTAAGCAATGACTGTGTATTTGGCAAAGAGAATCTAGACACAAATTAGTGAACTTGGAGTTAGGCGAAGGCAAAAGGTTGTTTGTGTAATATCAATTTTTTCTCCCTAGCATAGCCCATGAGAACTATGTGGTGGGGTTTGGTGACCGTCTCCAGATGATTTGCATTTCCTGACTTCTAATGACAATAGTTTTTCAAATAATTTTTACATATAATGTTTTTGGTGGTTTTGGAAATCATGGCATAGGACTGCAGAGTGTAGCCTTTGTGATGGGGGTGTAGGATGACTGTTTGGATTAGAATGATGGTTTATTACATGTTTTCAAATTTGGCCTTAGTGTAGATGATTCAGTAAGAGTCCTGGATGCCAACAGTTTTTTCTTTTGCCGTATTAAATGTAAGTAGTTAAGCAGCAAAATACAAATTCTGAAATAATTTTTTTTAATCTGTAAGAGAAGTACTGATTACAGACTGTTATTTGTCTGAGTGTCTCATCTATTTTTGAAAGTAATTGGGGGCTCTTTCTTACTTACAATTATAAGAATCAAGAAATGAGAGAACAGGTCAGGTAGCGTACTGTTTTCAAGCAGATTCCAATTTCAGTTAATTTTAATAAAAAAATTTACATGCTTAATTTACTTTAATGTTGTAAACCAAATTACTGTGTTTCTGATAGATATGTAGTATTTCATTAGTAAAGATTACAATGCTTGCCAAATCTGATTTGCATAGATAACCATGTCGGTGCTGGGGGTGCCAAGTGGCAGCACGTGGCCATCTTTGCTCGGTGCTTCTTGAATCGGGAGTAGGGGGAAACTCGAGACAGAAGATGTCCAGGGTCAGTGCAGTGTGGGCCCACCACGGCTGCCAGCAGCAGCTGTGGCTCTGCATGCGTGAGGCAAGGGATTTGGTACAGCCCAGGGCCAGGGGCTTGCTTGAGGAGCAGGTGGTAGCCTTTGAGCAGTCTGTGTAGGTTTTGACGCATTTCAACTTTACGTGGTGGCGAGTTCTTCTCAGAAATAAACTTTCGGGTGCTTCCATGGTGTTTGCTCATAGACAGTGGTTTTTGGTTTATTCTGAAATAGTCTCAGTCCTAGGGTTGGTGATTCTATCACCACTGACTGTCACGTGAATCTTCTGGATGCTGCCATGAGTGACAAATGTGTTTTATGTGTTTTGACATTTCTGTAATGCATAGATAAAAGTATTAGAATAACCTGCTTTCAGTTCAGTTGAATGGAGTTTGTGCAGTCTCCTAAAGGCCAAAGTGCTTAACGCTTGTCTCTCCGAAGCATAGTTTGCTATGCTGTATTGCCACGTAACAACTTGCATCCAAAAGTTGCTAGGACTTTGAAGCAATGCAGATGGAGTTGTTGGCTTTTACCACATAGCTTCAGGAAATCAAAGACTGTTTAGATACTGCACTGATAAATACTTATGTCACAGACTGAATGATTGAAAGCTGAATGGAATTTGTAGTGGATTTGATGAAATTAAATTAGTGGTTTTTCAGAACACTTGTTTCATGGAATAACAAATGAAAGCAATAGATCAGAAATCAGTCTTAAATCTTCTTTACTGTTAAGAATTAGGTATTCAGGGCAATCATTAATATTGTCTAGAAAATCTGTGTTTTTTTTTTTTACGGTTAACTCATCACCAAAGTGTTTATTTGGCTGTAATTACAATTATGTCCTTTTCTTTTTTGCCTAGGTGGTTATTTTTAATGCAGTAGTGTCCTTAGCTGGCTGAAGACAACATGAGAATAGCGGGTAAGTACACTCAGTAAAATCAGACTTTTGTCATTTGTGAAACAAGTGCTGTAGATATCATTAACAAGTTGTGACAATAACATTTTAAAATAAAATTAACTGGACCTAACAGACATTTAACTGATGTTTAAGGAAACTAATTTTTGAATGTGGGATTGTCTTAAGAGCAAGCAGCTAGTTAAAATGCTTCAGCTGATCTGCAGTGACTGCTTTGGCTGCTAATTCTGTAAGATGATGAAAGAATAAGGAGATGGCCAATTGACGTCATAAAGGATTTCTTCCCTGACTCACACCCCAACCAAAAGTGCTATTCACTATTACAATATAGTGTCTGAAACTTCCTCAGTGGTTACTGGGAGTTTGAAAGGTATAAAAGTCTTTTCATAAAGATAAGTTACTGTAGTACTGGGTTTGAGAACTGATTTTACTTGACAGAAGGTGTAGTGGTTGTAAAAGTAAGACCTTTGCCAATATAACACTACAAGAAAATATTTGAAACATTTCCCTGCAGTAGAGTAGCCTGTGTGGTAACTGAACGGTTCTGAGTTTCTGATGCATTGCACTTTCGTCAATAGTTGTAGTGTTATGTTGCAGAAGGAGCAACTGTTTGCTCTTCTAGGAGGGAATGGCACATTAACCTTCTTGATGCATGAAATTAGTTCTGATTTGTGTCACTACTTCTAAAGTTGTTTCATTAACCTCAATATGTATAACTGGGAGCAACCTTCTAAAGTGAATCTGATAAAGAACTGGAAAATGCTGCAATTTTTAGAAGGTGGCTAAATCACCTGGAAAATGACTTTTCCAAACCTTTGTTTTTTTTCTTCCATCTAACTGCATTTGTTGTTAAAACCCACCGACAAAGAAGATACGGCAGTTCCTGTAGAATGTTTAACCTGTAGCAAACAAGCTGGTTTTGGTTCGACTGCTAAAATAATTTTCTGGAAGGTTTCTTACCTCACCCTTAGAGGGAGTGCTCGCAGACCAGTTGAAAGGCTCAGGGTATAGAGTAGAGGGGATGGTTAGTGCTCAGACTGAGTTCTTGTTCACCTGGTACCTACTGGATCAACATGCTCTCCAAGTGCCACTTGCTAGATGACACATTCCAAAATCTGGTACCATCTTGTCTTTTTAAGCAGTGTTGCTTTGAAAACCTTTTCTCTACTTAAGGTATGTTCAGATCATCTGTTTTCTCTAGTGCTTACACGTGGTTCACTTCCCTTCAAGTGTAATAATATTTGGAGATCCACTGTAATATTTTTAAATTGCATCTGTGTTTTCTTACATAACATGTATGTGCTCACACACACAAAAAGGGAAGGTGGGAGAGGAAGACCAAACTGCAAGCAAACAAAAAAAGTGTATCTCTTAATCTTTCTTTTATTTTTCTATCCCTATATCTTTTTATAGCCTTTTGGAAGTATTGATTAACATCTCTCATTCTTCTGAAGGTTGAGTATTTGTCTATTTTAAGGTTTTCTGAACAGCCCATCACGGCAGCAGTCTGAGATCTGCAGGAGTACATACGTTTGGTTTTTTTCTGAAGGATTTATTTGGCTGGTAATTTGAAAAACTGGAGCATGCTGTAAGGTTGCTTCTTCCAAACAGTTTGACACACTGGGGTGAGACAGGAAGGCAGGATGTTAATCAGACGCCTCCTAACCTGACTTCTACTCTCAGTTTGTATTTTACAGTAAGCTAAGAGTGGAGTATTCTGTAGAATCTATTGACAATTACACTAAAAAATGGTGGGGTTTGTGGTAGTATCACATACACCCAAACGTCCGTTTCAAATGTAAATTGCCATGGTTGTGTGCTTCCAGCTTTTCTCCAAGGAGGTAGCTTGACTGCTCAGCACTGGAGAAAGTTAGGCTTGTAAAACCTCAAGCTACCTGAGGCTTTAACATATTAAAAGGCAGAGGGGAGAGGTATTTCTTTTTATTACTTTAAATTAGCTCTTTTGAGTCTTCAAACTCACTTTTTGAAGGTCAGTAATTTAGATTTTGTTGAGAAGGAGGTGAGGAGGCTTTTTGGTTTTGTGTTTGGTTGGTATTTCAGGGTTTTTTAATGCTCAGACCTGACTGAACAGGGCAGTCAAGCTACAGTATATTAACAGATCCCTAAATGGTCGGTCTTGGGCATACATTAAAATAGAGGTAGCTCAATTTGAGGGTGGGGCGGGGAAGAGTATTTGTGAACAGTGAGGAAACAGGTATACACGGCTAAGAACAGGGAAGTGGAATGGGGGGAGGTGGGAATTTCCCCTTTGGACATCAGCCAGTTAGATCAGTTTAGTTCATTTTGTGAAGCTGGATTTCCACAGAAAAGTCTGTGCTTTGTCCTGGCTACTGAGCTGGGTTGGTGTACAATGGTGTCAGACAAGCACAAAGCTGGAGAAAGCTGAGAGAGAGCAGGGTGATGTGACTGGCTCGGTTGCATCCTGCGTTATAATGTCCGTTTCTTGCAGGTTACTTCTGTTTAGTGAGTCCACAAATCATCTTCCTGTTTCTGAGTTTCCCTTAATGTAATCTAATACCCGTTTCTCAGGTAGTTAATTTTGGTAAACTTAATTTTGTCATTTGCAGATAATTTTTTGAAACTTTTCTCTGCTTCTGAATAGGTGCTGCAAAGTTGGTAGTAGTCGTAGCAATATTTTTACTGACATTTTATGTCATATCTCAAGTGTTTGAAATAAAAATGGATGCAAACTTAGGACACATATTTGGTAAGTGATTACTTTGTTTTCTCCAGACGTATATTAATATTTACTTGAGTCATAATCAAAAATTTCATATTCATTTTGCTTTAAACTTGACTTTGGCTCTTACATTTAAGAATTCTGTGTTTATTTTTAATGTGTGTATTTATTTCTTTATATTATACCTATATAATATATAATGTTTGTATTATTTTTTTCTGTATAAAGTATTTAACCTACTCTCTTAATCAGTTTGATTCTTTTTTCTGCCAAGTGTGCATAATTTTACCTGCTTTTTCTGTTTACTGATACTTGCAGTCTTAGTCTGGAGTTGTAAACTAAGCAATATGAATGATGTTTTTGGAAATCTGCATTCTGCCTTTCTGCTGCTTAGGCAACTCAAAATCTATGTTTTGGGTGGGCTTTTTTGCTTGCACAGGTACACTACCATGTACAATTGGACATGCAGTAATCAAAACATTTCAGATGTGCCCAGGTTCTACACAGAAAAGGACTAGCAGCTGAGATGACTTAAAATTCAGAGTCTGTGTTTTGAATCAACTTTATCTTTAAAGGGGCTTTCAGTTGCAAAAAAAAAAAAAAAACCACCCACAACAATTTTAGGTACGTGGGTATGGTTGATGTTATTTAACTCCAAATTACTACAGTGTGAGTCGGCATCTGAACCAGTCACCAGAGGCATCTTTAGTAATTGTTGAAGAGACATAGGTGTCATTAAGTATTACAGATGTATTGTAGTTACATGCATGATGAGGTCACTTGTGTCTCTTCCTGTCACAAGAAAGGGAGTCGTGAATGTTTGGGTTCAAAGACATCTGACTTGCAGGCTTTCAATGTTAAGTGAAAGGAGCCCCATCTTGGTGAAGCTGTAAGAAGGGAATTAATTTCACGTTAATGCCCACACCTCCGCAAATCCGAGGTGATTTTGTATCTCCATGGATCTTTATGGAGAGTCATAAGTTAAGGTGGTGCTCCTAAAGTGGTTCCTGATCACTTTCATTCTTCTGCCATGTAAAGGATAATGTTTTATATTGGAACGTAATGTTCAGATTTATTTGATACTTCATTTCAACCACCCTGTTTTTATAGGGGTACAGAAAGGTTTTAAATTTATAGGATATTTTATAGCAGATGACACTTTAATAGTGGCATCTTGTAAAACTTGCTTTTTATGACACTGTAATAGTAACATCTTGTAAAACTTTCTTTTTGCATTTCAGCTAGATCAGCACTGGATGCAGCTGCACGCTGTGAGTATTCATATGCATGTGTTACTGCTGTGACTTGCTTTAGCTAATAACAGAAAGGCTGTTGAATTTCCATAGTTAAGAAAGTCTTAATTATGCTTTAAATGCAATCAGAAACTAATTTTCCTCTTTTCCTGATTTTCCTAAATTTATGGTAAATTCTGGTTTTTGCCAGCATTTCACTTGTAGTTTTGTCTTGTGGCTTTTGATGACAGTGCCAGAGCAAGCAGCAGGGTGAGAACAAGAAGTAGAATAATGAGGTACTGCCGGAGCCTAGATTATTTTAAACTGCTGGGGAACTGCAGATGAGATGCCATTTGTCTTTGCCCTTTTCCTTGAATTCCTTCAGACAACTAACTGATATTTCTCTGTAAGCCTACCTGTGGTGTTGTCTCTAAAATCCTGTTTTACTTCCTTTTGAAAGCTACAAAACCTCCAAGATACAAATGTGGGATCTCTAAAGCTTGCCCTGAAAAGCATTTTGCATTCAAAATGGCAAGTGGAGCAGCGAATGTAGTTGGACCTAAAATTTGTGTAGAAGATAACATGTAAGTATTTTTTCCTATTGTCTGTTTCTTTCAAATGCTGTCTTGGATCACTTTTGCACACAAAAAAAGTAGTTTAAATGATTCTATGTAGGTTTTGTTTTGCCAACAGTTTGACCACATGAAAAAATTGCATTGCATTATAACTTCATCTGTGATGAAGCACATTTAACACTTGGCAGTAAATGCAGAAGTGTGTGCTGTTTTAATACATGCAAGGTAGCTTACACTTTATTTCAGGTGTACAGACTTAGGATTAGTTAGACGTTGTCAAGTCAGATGCAGACTTGCCTCTAAGTAACTTGTTCTTGTGCCTCTAATAATAATTCAGTGAATTATTTTATTTTTAAGTAATTACTCTTGATGGCTTCTAACTGAGTGTCATCGAATAAAACTGTGCTGTGGAACTGTCTTTTGCAAGTCATCTTTTAAGCTATTTCCATAGTACCAATGTCAGAACGTATTTCACACTTTTCTTCAAAGGATAACTTCAAAAGCGAATAAATAGTATTTTAGTCATCTGTGGTTATTTAATTGTGCTGATGGTAACTAAAGTTAATAAAATAATTGTGAAATGAGGAACTGCTTGAAACACAGTTTGGTTTTGAGTTTAAGTTCTGTATTTTTAATAACTGTATTTTTAACACAGTATTGTCAATAATACTATGCCTACAGTATTTAACTGAATACCTTTCGGTAATCCCTGTAATGGGAATATTAATATTTATTTTTAGACTTTCTGTTTCTTTGCTCTTAGGTTGTTCCTGCTCATTGTAAACCAGAGTGTGCAGCTTCATATAACTTCATATAATCTATCCACTCAATTTTGCATGTCACGTGTCAGAAAAGACATAATTGTTGGAAGGAGATTTTTTTAAAATATCAGTCACACTTAGAAGCCTTTGCCTTCCATTTGCTTTTAAACTATTCCAATTTAGCATTTCTCAGCCCTGGCTATGGTGGTACAGAGTGCTTCAGACAGCACATACAGCAGTTAGTGCTAGTGAATTCTAGAACAAATGACAACTTCACTGTGAACATAACCTCATCTAATATAGCAAATAGGATAATTAATCTGTAAGAGAATAAAAAGTATTGGTTTACATTTTCCATCCACTTTAATCTTACAGATTTGGAGAGAAGTCTTGCATGATGTTAAAGAGAAGACTGTATGTTTAGCACTAACTCTAGCAATTTAGATGTGGTGAAGTTGAAATGGGAGCTTTTATCCCTGACAACCAAACATGTACAGCTTATTCACTTCATGTTATTAGTAGAAACATGAGCATCATTCAAATTTCAAGCTGTTCTTCTGTTAGGCTGATTTAGCTCAAGCTTGCTCACTTGTGTAGGAGTGCGTTTCCATCAGAACGTCATGGTGTGGTTGGGAAGAACGTGCAAAGTGATCATGAGCTGACCCTTGGCATGTGTAAACTGAAAGCTGCTAGGTTTCGCTTTCCATTCTTATCACTGATTCACTGTGTGACCTTGGACAGCCTTATCTAATCTCTCTGCATGGTATTTTTACTGGTGTTACAAAACTAACCTTCTCATTCTGGTTGATAGAAAGCTTAATATCTGTGAAGACTTAGGGTGATTCACTGATTAAAAGTTGTGGGAGTGCAAGTAATACTTTAACTAGATTGTTGTTCTTGTCCAAAAAAAACCCCAAAAAACTCCAAACCCCTCTTCTACTGGATATTTCACTGAAGAAAGTGATGAAATGAAAGTAGTTGCTGGCAAGAAGTCCTCTATTCTTTTAATTCTAGTGTGCACCTCAGTGCACAGCTGTTGGAGTCTTAAGTCCAATTTCCTGTGGCAAAAATCTTTCTGAATTATTTCTGAGGAGGACTTGTCTGTTTCAGTGTCCACTGGAAAATTTGATTAATTTTATTTTATCTCCTGCTCTGCTCATAAGACATTTGATTTGTGCCCTCGTGGCCAAGAAGGCCAATGGCATCCTGGGGTGTATCAGAAGGGGGGTGGTCAGTAGGTCAAGAGAGGTTCTCCTCCCCCTCTACTCTGCCCTGATGAGACCTCATCTGGAATATTGTGTCCAGTTCTGGGCCCCTCAGTTCAGGAAGGACAGGGAATTGCTGGAAAGAGTCCAGCGCAGAGCCACGAGGATGATTAAGGGAATGGAGCATCTCCCTTATGAGGAAAGGCTGAGAGAGCTGGGTCTCTTTAGTCTGGAAAAGAGGAGACTGAGGGGTGACCTAATTAACGTTTATAAATATGTGAAGGGTGAGTGTCAGGAGGATGGAGCCAGGCTCTTCTCTG
>WKFP01015295.1:1405150-1419744 GCA_011057875.1 Pterocles orientalis | reverse complement strand
GTTGATAGAAAGCTTAATATCTGTGAAGACTTAGGGTGATTCACTGATTAAAAGTTGTGGGAGTGCAAGTAATATTTTAACTAGATTGTTGTTCTTGTCCAAAAAAAAACCCAAAAAACCCCAAACCCCTCTTCTACTGGATATTTCACTGAAGAAAGTGATGAGATGAAAGTAGTTGCTGGCAAGAAATCCTCTATTCTTTTAATTCTAGTGTGCACCTTAGTGCACAGCTGTTGGAGTCTTAAGTCCAATTTCCTGTGGCAAAAATCTTTCTGAATTATTTCTGAGGAGGACTTGTCTGTTTCAGTGTCCACTGGAAAATTTGATTAATTTTATTTTATCTCCTGCTCTGCTCATAAGACATTTGATTTATTTCAAAAGCTTCTGTAGGTGGTTGATTGTAAATTGTTGGAGGAATTCTAAAACTGATGAACGGCTGCCCTCCTGTGAGAAGACTGTCACATTACAGCTTGCACTGTTTGTGACTTAGTGCACAAGCAGTGTGTAAGTGTCTCGGACCTCTGAAATAACTTATTTCCTCTTCAGTAGTTCTTTTTTTAGTGCTACTTTGTGAACTCACTCCTGCAAAGTGCCTTTTTCTGTTTACTTGGTATTCTTCCTACTTCAAAGACAAGGAAGCAGTGACAATTTTTTATAATCTGTCAATGATATTTACAATGTAGGTTTTTTTCTCTCCTTCCGAAATGTTGCTTAGAACGGATATTCAGACGTGACCTGAAAATCATACAATCACAGAAAAAATGTGAAAAAAGTTTTGAACGTAACAAGTTTGTAGACATCTGCAGCTCCTTCCTAGGGCAAGCCAGGGATGTTAAATAAATCCTGATCAGGATGGAACTAAAGCATCTTTTAGAGTGTACTTAATAAGATATGTGCACCTGTATACTTACACTGAGGTGCTTTCTTCAATCTGGGCTAATATTTTAATTTATGTAATTGTCTGAATCCTTACTCCCATTTCTCCTTGTGTATGTTAACTCTTTCAGTGCTAGCTTCAAAATGTTAATGCTAGGATATTTGGGGCCTGGAGGCAGCCCAGAAAAGGGGTGAGGAGGTCTGGAAGCTTCCTCTCGCTGGAGTCGTACACCCACCGTGGCCCTAGTAGCAGCCTACCTAGCAGTCTTGATATTCCCGTCAGCTCTTCTTTACAGCTCTGAAGGGCTTCTGTTTCACAGTGTGTCTCTTCTTTCCAACTCCTTTGCCACTCTGAGTTTGGCCAAGTAATTTCTGTCGCACATTGTGCCGGTTTTGTTGGGATGTGTAACTGTGCCCCAAGATTATATTCAAGTTCTGTTAAAACTCCCATCAGTGTGTTAAATATGTTTCATAGATTTAAGTTTCCTATTGTAGGTCTAAATAGCTAACTGTTTTGATTTTGTTGTTTCTTAGTGTGATGCTGCAATACTAATTTTAAATGCCTCAGTTCACTTAGCTTTTAAACTCATTAACATATTTTTGTTCATCATGTGCTTACAAAAAAGCTTGAAACGTTGGTTATATGAATGTGCTAAGCTCCTCGAATTATTGCTTGTTTCAGGCTCTTTAACTGCAAGGAATTTTCTTAAATACGTTAATATCACTTTATTTTTTGTGACACTTTTAATATACACACATACTTTGAAACCAAGATGATTAAGTGATCAAATGAAATGGATACAACTGGGGATATTTGATCTATTGTTCTCAATTCGCTGGTACTATGAGAGCACATAGATTAGTTCAAGGACATTTTGCTTCGTTTGAGTACTCATGGATCTGTGGTCTTTCAGCTATTTATCTCTTACAATTTGATTGATCCTATTTAAAAACCAGAAATATTTAACATTAGAAAGTTGTCCAAATTGTCCTATTAAAAATAAAATTGTTTATTTTGTTTCAGTTTAATGAGTGCAGTTAAAAATAATGTTGGCAGAGGAATAAATGTGGCCTTAGTCAATGGTAAGTGACATTTTGAGTAGATTGTCTTCATTTTTGAATTGTTTCTAAAATTTAAGGTGAATATTAAGGGATGAGGAAAGTCAAGCAGGAGGAAAAAGGGAAGTATTCAGCTTATTTATACTGAGATAATGTCAGATCTTGGCACTTAGACCTTTTTGTTAGAACAGAAAAACTCAGTGCAGTATTTGTTTCTAAAAATGTGTAGTAAAAATAGTAATGTGGAGTGCTATCTTGGTGATGCATCAGATAATTCCTAATGCACATATAAAATGGAAAAAGACATGAGATATATGCAGCTACTATTGACTTTGTGTGTTGCCACCACTTAGAAAACTTTGTAGACTAAATTCTTCAGTTGCTCTCTTTTTAGTGAAACATTTCACGATTGTGTTACTTGCTACATGAAGAGACCAGCTCATTACTTCCTAGCTTGAAAACAGTATATTTGGTTAGTCCATATCTATAGATCTTGTCCCTAAATATATCGCATTGTGTAATTGTCTTCGGGATTCTTAACTTTCATCTGAACTGAACATCAGTACTGGCAGATTTGTCCTTAATGTGTAGGAAGCAATTCCTTGTAGCACTGAGATAGCACGTTTTCATTTCACTGCAATGTAAATTCATGTTATTTTTGGATTGTACTCAGGTTTGCGTCATCTAAAGCATATACCCGCCAGTACCCGCCTAATCCTATTTTGGCCTTCTAAGTTGTCTCAATCTGTTCAAAAACCAAAATACCTACCTGTGTATTATATAGCTGCCTGTCTTTCTCTGTGTCTTCTAAACTTTAAATGAATGTACATATTAAAAAGAAAAACTTTACCTTCCATCAAGTACTGCCTTTATAGACAGCATAGTGGAAAAAAAAATAAGCACTAATGAGATTACTATGTTGTCCACTTTCTTCTGTTTGTTCTAGATGTTTAAATCAACCAAGAATTAAGTCTGTAGCAAAACATGCAGTATAATTTTAATATTTCTTAATTTCCATGTTGCACTAAGGGCAACCTATAGCTGTACTATCTATTTTTGCAAAAACAACTTTAAAAAAAAGGCAAATACATGAAGTGAATTCTCTTTATTGGTTTTAGTGGCTTTGGGCTTTTAATTTTCTTTTATATTCCACTTGAAGCAAAAGCAGAAGTTTGCATCTTCTCTCTTTCTTTTTCCTCTTACCTTTGCCTGCACCTTATCACAAACTGCTATGCTGTTCAAGGAGCAATCTTAGTAAGAGTTTCCATAGCGGTTGATTTGTATGGTGTCTTCTGCAGGACTTTCTTTGAAAGAGTCATTAAGAAGAGGTAGGCGTATTTGTCTGTAAGATAATATTGGCTACATTTGGTGACACCAGATTTTTTTTTTTCCTCCAGGTAAAACGGGAGAACCATTAGACACTAAATTCTTTGACATGTGGGGTGGAGGTAGGTGCAGTTACCTTAGCTGGGTAGAGAGAAACAACTTAAATGCCTCTTCCCCCCCGCCCCCCCAACCGTTTTCTAGGCTCCATTTTCTGTGGTGGTTTAAGGTGATAGTTAAGGGAATGCTTTACCTCTACCTTTGTAATTGTGAGGAGAATGTAACTTCAAAGAAACACAAGTAGCAGAGGTGGGAGTGAATGGTATGGCTAATCAAACACACTTGTTCTCTGGAGCAGTTCCCACTAGTGGTTATGTCTTTATACAATATAGATGAAACTCTTCCTATAAAATGAAAGCATTCTCTCCAGTGCATTTTATCTTTCTCCTACTTAGCATCTTTTTATAAATTTATAAGTACATTTACATTACAAATATTTTTAAAAGGTGTGTCTTTGCAGGAAGGCATTGCAGGTGTTTAAATATAGAATGACTTCATGTTGTTAAGCAGTTTTGTGTTCTCTCTCTTTTCAGATGTGGCACCATTTATTGAATTTCTGAAGTCCATCCAGGATGGAACGATAGTGTTAATGGGAACATATGATGATGGTGCAACCAAGTATGTCATTGATTTATATAATAAATATTGCTTAAACTCTTAAATGCTGTTTTACACTGAAAAAAATGCATTCTTTATCACGTAATCACTTTTGATAAAGTTTTGTTCTTCCAAGATGATGAGTTGAAACTATGCTTTCAGTTTATTTGTTTAATGCTGATGTGGTTTGAGGAAAACAAGGATCAAATTAAAACTAACCTGGTGTAATGGGTTATGTATGTGTTTATATGGAGGGCTGTTAGGTGTCCTCCTAATTAGATATTAGACCCTTTAGCAGAAATATCACAAGTGTTTGAAAATCTGAAAAGGCTAGAGATTAATAGTTGACTAGTTAGCAATTGCTATGTCAGTACACATAGTTGGGTTTTTTTTCTCCTCTGCAGAAAGATGCAACAAGAAGACAGTGTAGGGCATATGGTCAGTCCAACAAACTGGTTACTCATAGCTACAAAGAGTATAATTCCACGTCAGGCATTGTACTTTTTTTAAACCATACCCTTATCCTCCCTGGTTCCTGAAGACTCTGTAGGCTTCTAGCTGCTCTCCTACAATTTGTACCCACCTCTATTTTTTTTTTTTTTTTTAACGTATGCTGCCAGGGATATCTGTCTTTCTGGAGAGGGGTTGGTTTTCCTATTGCTGATAACTCATTCTGTCTCATGCCGGTAAATTCAGATATGTTCTCACAGTCATGTTCCTATACATACTCTGGTGGAACTCAGTCTGTTCCATCCAGCACTTTTCTCAGATCAACTCCAAGACAGAGTTTGGTGGTTAGAGGAGTGCAGAGAGTATTCCCAATAGGCCTTGCCTGTATCCTTCCTTTTGAAGCCTGAGAGGTTACACTTGTGCACCTCATACTTTTTGGCCTTGACATTTGGACTGTTCCACCCTAAAGCTGTTCAATTTATTAATGTAGACATATTCTAAGAGGTTTTAGTTCTGTTTAAGCATTGTCTTCCAACCTTCCCAACTTTGGTCAGCTTTAATAGATACTAAAAATTACTGTAGAATTCATGTTGTAATCTACTCCTCACTTAAATCATCCTCTCCAAAGGATTGTATTTCATACCAAAAATTAAGAGGGTTTTTTTCCCTTTTCCTCTGTTTTCATATTATCTAACTTGTTGCTAATGTGTTCTGTGCATTTTTTTTTCTCTTTTGGTTCAATTTGTTATCCACAACTTGTCTGCATTTTTGATATAGGAGCAGCTTTCCTATGACAAAGTCCTCAATTTGTAGTGTGCAATATTTGCAGTATAGTTCAGTGTGTGTTCACTGCTTTTAGGAGAAGGAAGCAATTTGATGATAAAGAAACATCCAAGGCTGGATCTTTTGTCTGTTGTTCTATTGATTTGTTTCGTTACTTTTCCTTTTGCTCTTTTTCCTTTCTTCGTTGATGTTTTAGATAATAAGTACAGTTAGTTTGTTTCAATAATCATGTAACAGCCGATGTTTTTGAAATCTTGTATGTAGATACAATGTCAACTAAACAAGAAGGTGAATTTGGCCCATTCATGCTGGCAGCCAGGAACTACTGCTTATTAGTGATATTATGTCATTAGCTAAAAGCTTACCACTGGTGGTTGATGGTAATCATAAATGCCAGTTCTTGAAAACAATTAAAACTGTGAACAACCAACATGCTTAAAAGATAAAATGTTTTTATTTTGAAGTTTTTTTAAATTAGCTGTCCTAATGCTCTAGAAACTTGGAGTGTGGGCTGTGCAGACAACCTCCAAGATACTTAATGATTTTCAAAATTTTAACTAGAGTCGCACAACTGTATCTGGGTAAGTATTAATAATCAGAAGTTGTGTGTGTGGTTTAGTAATTGGGCAAATATAGTAACTGAAAGGAAGAAATAAAGAGGTTTTGAAATGATAACGTATCATCCTACAGACTCGTTTTCCCTTCTGTACTAAAATAATCCTGCCTAGACCTACAGGCACTGAGCCATGCTGTGGGGCAGCTTTCTGAATTTTAAATTAGTGGACCCAAGCAGACAAGAACTTCTTTTATGTATTTAGGTAATTCTTCTAATCTAAAATAGCTTTTGCTTTATTTAGACTTCAGCTTGAACCTGCAAACAATGTTTACTTTAAAGGTTGACTTTTCTAGTTGCTTGGAGAATTGCTAACATGACTTGAGATACATGTATAAATTCTCACAGGAGAGGGTTCTTGGCTTTTGTTGGTGTACTGATAGGTTTGTATGCTGGTTTCTTGAGATTATGATATTAAAGAGTAGCGCTTATTAGATAAGGTGATTTCAGAACTAGCCTTATCTGATTTTGAAAGATAGATCTTGCCCAATATTGACTGACTTAAACTATATTTAATCAGATTGAAGCTGAATGGTCCATTGAACAATGAAAGCTAAGGGCATGTATTTTATTCACAACTGAACTTCTCTGTTTTGTTCAAGACTTAATGAGGAAGCACGGAAACTGATCGCTGAATTAGGAAGCACATCTATTACTAACCTTGGCTTTAGAGACAACTGGGTCTTCTGTGGTGGAAAAGGAATTAAGACTAAAAGTCCATTTGAACAGGTCTGTGATTCTATAACTTACTGGAATTTCACAGTTTACATTAATAAAGGTGTAGCATATTTTATAAATGCCGTGCATTTGTTCACGATGGGTATCTGTTGCAGTTGTGGCACACTGTGTTATTTTCAGATTTGTTATTTGACTAGCCTCCTCCTTTTTAAGTGTACAAGAAGGATTCTTTGGTGATTCACAAATAAGAAGAAAAATCGTATATATGGGGTAGATCTTATTCTCCCAACAATGAGATAATTCATCTTTTAATGAATCCAGTTAAGCTGAAGAATTAAAAACTTCTGGCCTAACGCATGTATTTTAGATGCACTAACAATGGTAGACCTCCAAGATATAAATAGTAGTTATGGTGTTGGTGTTCCCAGCTGGCCACTTTGCTCTTCTGTCAGAAAGTATTGCTGCCATAGCAAAATTTGTAAAATGGAGTATGTTGCCATGATTTAGCTGTTACAATTCAAGATGTTTCATCGTTGTCTTTAACTACCACTGAAGGTAGCTTTGTACTAGGAGAGTAAGGAAGGCACGTTCTCTTTTGCGGGCTTTGCAGGGGAATGGAAACTACTGCAGGAGGCAGTAATGTCTTAACCTGACTGCAAATGGTTGCTTGATGGAAAAATAAACCCCTAATTTTCAAAAAAGGCAAACATTCAACATTAAGTAATGTTCTTTAAAATCTGGCTATTTGTTTTCAGTGCATTGCAAATTTAGTATCCTTCTTTATTTTCTCTTAGTGGTTCATGTTTTAGAGCAATTGGCTTTTTCCTTGCTTGTTTCTCTTCCTAAATAAACATAATAAAATTTTAAAATGTTTCCCCAGTATGGCTTAACTGTTTATAGCATACACTTGTCTGAGCAAGTTACATTAAGTGGTAAATACTGAGGGATTGTTATGTTTGGTGCACAGCACGACAGGCTAAAAGTGATGTCTTCTCTTTGTCCATGGCCTGGAAATAAGTAAATAAAACATCTTTTAAAGCTGTGAGTTAAAGCAAAAGGATAAATGACTTTACATTAATGGTAGATTGATGTTTTCTATTTATAGCATATAAAGAACAACAAGGACACAAACAAGTATGAAGGCTGGCCGGAAGTTGTTGAGATGGAAGGCTGTATCCCTCAGAAGCAAGACTAAATGAAAACAAAAGGAAAGGAGAAAGAATGTGGAAGAAAATGCACTTTCTGCTATTATTAGGGAGAGGGCTATGAAGGAGACTGTACTGTAAATAAAACTTTTAAAGCATGCAACCATCTTGTCGGTGTGTGCATGAGCACTGACATTTTGAATTATTTATTGCTAACACACATAGAAATCATTTTTGTAAATATGTCCAAAATAAAAGAAACATCAAATCATTTCTATGCAGGTTTCTTAAAAGCACAGTATTTAGTTTGCCTGTGGTAAATAATATCTTGTAGATCGACTAGCTAATAATTTGCATATGTGGATAATAAACAGATCCTGACAAATGTTGTACTGTTCTCTCAACAGCGTAATATTGCTGTGAGTATGTAACCTTTGTGGAATATTGTAGATTTTAGTGATAACTTAATAAAGAGCTTTAATTTTTTTTATCCTCTGCCTTTTTTAATGGCAGCTTCACTTTTTATTAAAGCTGTTTGGTTATTCTAATACCAAGTGCTCCAGAACTTTATTTTGTAGTCCTACATCAGAACTGGATGATTGGCAAAGGAAGAGTACATGACAGTGTAACACAGATATGCCATGAGAAGCACAACAGAAGTTATTTATATTAGGGGAAGAATGAAAGTAAATATTTGGTGTGCATGATATTTAAAAGCAGCTTGGAAGGATTTGTACTTAACCTGAAAATAATATTTACTTTGTAGAAGAGACTTGGCGTGCTCAGCAGTAGTACTGTGGCTAACTTGTTCAGTTTTTATTGCAATTCTTGTATTGTTTAACCATCCATTCTAGCTATGGCTGTTCAACTATAATGGCTACTCACAAAGCAGATGTGCATGATGAAATAGCTTCCTCTTTCAGTTCTAACAGGGTACACAACTGTGCATCATTACACCTATGCTACACCTAATGTGAGCTGGGGCAATTTGTTCTTACAGGGAGATGTTAGAGAAAGCATTGTATCTTGGGTTATGCAATGTGTAACATTTAAAGTTAACTGACAGTGTTTCCGTCTTTTTTTTTTTTTTTTTTTTTAATGGAAAAAAATGGACCAAGTGGAAGTGGCCTTATTCTTTAGCTTGTATCAGACCTGTGAGAAAACTTTCCTTTCTTTGGAAACTTCTGTTTCTTTTATGTAGGGCCAGCCTGAACGTTTGCTGAAACTAAGTTAGTATGGTGTAACTGCCAGTGTTGATATTCACAAAATAGGGGCTGACACAGAACTGGGTGTAATGTCTTGGAGGTTTATGTCGTGAGTTCTGGTATAGTCTTTAAAAACTTCTAGCTAGTAACATGGAGCAAAAGCCACGATGGATTTTTCAGGCACCCACAGTGTGAGTTGAACACCGTGGCACTCAAAATACTATTATTGTTGATGTCTTCTGAGACAAATTCAATTCTGTGCACTAAAAATTTCAAGCAATATTGGGAATTACCTTGTAAGTCAAATAACCTGTGATACCAGAGTAAGACTGGATTCTGAGTTGTTCTGTATGTTTAACTAGCTTGTTAAATAATGTGGTTTTCCCTCAAGTTTAATGTAGAACAGCAATAAATGCACCTTACACAGTGAAACTGCTTTTGTTAAATGTTTCAGATTTTCTTCTGTAGAAGGACATGTCAAAATCATGTATATTTTTTCATCAGAGTAAACCCTCTTGTTTCTATCAATTGGAAAATATTTTATTAGGCTGTTGTGGAAAACTAATTGTGGAAGTCCTGGTATTTTCACAGAAACAGAGTTTTGTTGGTGTATATGCCACTATTGGTTATGCTGGTGTCCAGAATAATATCAAAATAATTTTGAAGTTACTTGGCAGGGACTTAAGAGAAAAAAACATTTGTCTGCACTAATAGTTTCCCTGGACGACTCTTGTCTTCTTTCTTACTGTTGCTCCTGTAGTCAGAGGAGCAAACAAGATCTAATGCATTCTTCATAGGCTCACTAATGATTACTTCTTTGTGAGTTAAAAATCGATGGCTCTCCTTTTAGATGTCACTTAAATTCTTCCTGACCGTATCTTTTCCTGTATAGAACATGCAACCCAGTTCCTTTAATCCTGCATATATTCTTTAAAAATTGCTGTCATCTGTAGATCCGTAATCACCCGTTCCCTCAAAGAGGTCTGTTCCTTTCTAAGGGTGTTTGTCCGTAGCAGGATCTAGCTACAACCTCGTTGACATGAAAAAAGGCACTCCCAGCTGAGGAGGAATTATGTCTCCTCTTTGAGCTTGATGGATGGCAGTGGAAGGGAGTGCTGTCTTCTGTGGAACATAAGTCTGCAAATGTTTTTCCTACCAAATGCTGCAGCAGTCCTCTCTGACTAATATCTTCCTCAGCCTTGAGTATTTAAGTATTGTCTTTATCAGTACAGCCTCATGTTCCCAGATCTTGGCAGCTGACTCATCCTTCCCAATGGAAAACTTGGTGGATAACGTCTTGTGTTATGGCTTTTATATCTTAGCCCTCATGGGTGCCTCAGAAGCACTTAACGCACAATGTAGATAACTACACCTAGTGTTAAGTTTTATAGTGTATTAGCAAATAGAATTTATATAATCTGTTTATTATCCTTTGAAGTACACAGAAATTTAAACTTTCAAGGCTTTAGAATATATATGGAGAGCGGTAGGGATCAGCAGAGAGCACTGTAATAGTCCAGCTAAGTTGTCTACTGTGTAAAACGCACAGAAATCACTCCATCCTCTATGGGAATTTTCTGATCCCTGGAGGCAGCCCAAAGCAGCTGGTTAATTCTGTTGTTCTTGCTGATCTTGCATTACAATACAAGAAGTTTAGAGTGGTTTCTTAGCATTGTGATTATGGGATAATCAGCAAGTAGGAAAAAAACAAACACTGAGCCCAACTAATATTTCAAGGTTATTTAAGTGGTCAAAATTTTATTATCCCAAATATGGTCTCAGCAGAGAGTACAACAGTGTTCTGTCTTGCCTTAGTGCTGTTTGGTTCTGAGTGACCAAAAGCAGGGAGGGCTTTTTAAAGAGGTTACTTCAGTTGTACTTCCATAAAATCGTTGATCAATGGAAAATGTGCCTGCCCTGACACATCAGCCCTTCTTACTGTACATGGCTTGCTTGTTTTCCCGAGAGGGCTCCTGTGTTAGCACGTTGTGAGGAACCATAAAACTTCTATAGGAGGTTGCTGTAGCACTGGATAATCCCAAAAATTTGGTTCTACCTAAATCTCCCTAAAATGGGTTTATTTCACTAGCTGTTTTGCTCGCAGAACTTCTGTCAAATAATCCCCATTCACGCTGTGTGGGTTTTGGTTTTGTTGGTTTGTTTTATGTTAAAACCCTTGAGTTTTCAATGCACATGAAGTGTGAAACCACAGTTGGACAGTATTCTGATGCTGGCAGCACACTCAGCTATTGTTTGTGGACTGTTTTTGTGACCCGAATTGTTAAACCAATGGCCAGGTTGGGGTCAGGACAGGGGTTGGGAGCCTGAGCACGCACCCAGCCAAGCCAGCGGGCAAACCCAGCCTCCTGTGAGACTATGGCCCGAAGCTCCATAGTCAGCAAGGACAAAACTTAAGAATTTAGTTGTCTAAATTCCAGGCAACTTCTGGTTTTGCTCCCCTTCGCATAATCAATAATGACTAGCCAGAATTGCTTTTTAAAAACCCAAATAGCACATTTTAAACTGGAATTAAACAGTAGCTTGCTGTTGTGTTCCTCTGCATGTTGATTCTCTTGATGATATATAGATCCTCTAAAAATGCAGTATGTTTAAATGTTAAAATATTATTTAGCACATCCTGAGACACAGTAGAGTGTCAAATTAATTTCTTAGATTAGGGGGCAGATTGGTCCACGCAGAAGAATGGGACATTGTTTCAGTTGTCAGCTGGTGTTATGCTACTGACAGGAGGCACAATGTACCTTTCAGCACCGAGGGTAAATCATCATCCACATAAATAATACTGCAGTCTGTTTTTAACCCGTACTATACTGTCAGGCTTTTTCTCTAGAAAACAGAAATGCTTATGAAACATGGTTCACTCTGCTCCACAATCAAATACAAGTTTTTAAGGCTTTGGATAGAAGTCTTAGCCAATCATAAGTTTCAGCATTTTAATTAAGGCATCCTGATACACACAGACCTTAATAATAAAAAATAAATATATAAAAGCTATATGGTAAGCTCATCATTCCTGAAGTATTAACAAGGAAAATGTGCAGCTCATTTAAAATGACACTGTGCGGTCATAAACAAAACATAGCAAGGCTGAGAGGAAAATGAAGTGGCCAAACCCTGAGATAGGATCTGATCTTTTAGTCTGTGACAAGCTGTGTGCTCGTGCCTCCAGGCTCAGGTTGAGCAGAAGGTTTCACAAGGTACGGGGCACTACCCTGGAATGAATCTATCTTTCTCCAGTTCAGTTAGTGCATCTGAATGCCATGCGTTCACTCTCCTAGGTGCTTGATTTGTTACAACTCTTTGCTGTGCAAATGAAGTGATAGCTCCCACCGGGATCACCAGTCGGTGTTATCTGCTGGCTGGGAAATGAATTGCAGCCTCATTCGTGTTCCTGTCTGCCACCATACCTCCAGGAGCCCTACAGAGCTGAGACAGTGGCCAGAGAGGATTAATTTCCATTTCATTCTCAGCTGAGTAAACCATTAGTTATTTAACAGAACTACCTGTGGAACTGCGCAGCTGTTGGTTCAGTGTAACGCAGACTCTAGGACAGGCACAGGTATTTTAGCACTAATTATCTGCAGCATTAATGTGGAGTTCACAGGCACCATTCCCTTCAGGATGAATTTGTCATTTGTGTGAGTGAGGGAAAAGTGTATTTGACTTCCAGAAATACAAACCAGGCCGTGTTTAGGAAATGGTATTTTAGACAACGGATTATTTTAGTCTTTGGCTGTCCTTGAAAAACTGTAGTGAGCTCTGCAGCAGGACTTGCCCAGTAGTGATTCGGTTGGTTACTGTACAGTCCTAACTGGCAAACCACAGTTTTCAAACTACATGGGCTGAGAAACAAATGCAGTGACCAGGTAGCCAAATCATTAGGTTGATGATCAGGAGACCTGCCTATTTAAAAAAAAAAAAAATACAAAACCCACAAAACAAACCACAAACTAGGTCTGCCACTGTTTTTGCAGGTGACTTTGAACAAGTCATTTATCCCCAGTTTCCCATTTATAGTCAGAATACTACTACTACTGCTACCCTCCTTAGCAACGTTCATTGGACGTATGGTGCGAAGCCCTGTTGCTCAGTTAGGTGTTGTTAGCTGTTGTCTGCCTGTGCCGATTCACTAACAGAAAAAAATTGTGAAAGTGTGTAAAATCCTAAAAATTGCTATTGTAAATCCTTGTGTGAAATTAAAAATGAAGGAGTGATACTGCATTCACTGTTACTGCTGGATCTGGGCACTCCAGCTGGCAGGACAGACAGGATATAGTCAGTTCATTTGGCATGAAGTCTGCCACAACAGTGGGCTGACCCTTTTACATGTTTTTATGAAATTGTAGCCAGCAGAGTGAGTTGGTATGGGTTCAGCACTTTACATGACCTAGCCATGACAGATTTCATCATGATTTGAGAAACTGCCCTAAAGTTAAGTTTATTATCTTGTGAAACCTCATCCTTCAATGAAATCAGGCATCTCAGCTCTGACAGAAACCTCAGCCAAAGGGGATGTCATTTTCACACCATTTCCTCTGAATGACCAGTGCTAATTGTTGCTGTTTACTTTACACGTGCATTTCACATGCTGTTCACTGAAAAGTGCTGCCCAGCACAGAAACTTCTTGATACCAGTGGAGACAATCTCCATTGACAAAGCATCTCCAACAGGCAAGGACAGGACTGTGTTCCTCAGTTGCCAGTGCTCGCACAGGCTAGCATGTCGATAGACTGACCAACTGTATTCCTGCAGTAATTCCTCGGAGTATGTCAGCACTTCAGTCAACAATGCAGTTTTGCTCTTAAAATATGCAGCCAGTGCACATGCATTTGTGTTTTCAAAGTAGCATATATTATGTTCACTTTCAGAAGAGGTTACAATTATCCTTTCTTCAAACAGTAAACTTGTGGCATTTTTCATAGGTTTGCTACTTTTCACAAACTGCTGCTCCTGCATGAAAGGGTGGAGTGAGGGAACAGGACTGAGATAAAACCTTTCCCCTACTCAAACTGGGAATGTCTTTCCAACTTCTTTCTAATCTCGCTTGCTCAGATGAGTACACACGTAGCTACTTTCAAACAGAAAGGATATGTTGTTGTAAAGCTATACAAGGCTGTGTTTTCAAAGTCAACAACCTTGATCCTTCAGTCCCAGCACTGGGAAAAAAAAACAAAACCCACCCTATTAAACTGAGTGAATGAAATTCATCCCAGTGCCATATGCCCACAAAAATAGCTGAACCACATATGTCTTACGTAGGGTCCTCTTTGAAAGCAGAGACGCACTGTCTTACAGATGTTTCTCTCTCTTTTGCTCTCACCCAAGGAGAGCTTTTCAAGAGTGTGGAAGGAGTGAAGGCAGTTTTGTGGAATAAATACTGCAATGGATGTCAGCTAATTTCTTTAGCCCTGATGCTACTACAAAACAATGCTTATATCCTGATCCAATACAGAATTGCTTTTACAGATGCTGCTCATACAGAACTAGTTGCATGGATGTAACCTGGGTAAGTTACAGTGGAGATTAATTTAAACAGCAATTTCAACTGTGACAGGTAAAGAGAGAGGCTCATGCTCCAGTCTCCCCAGTGCACTCAGCTTTGCTTCTGCTTCCTTCTCCAAGCCCCGATGCCAGTGCAGCAGGAGGGTGAGCAGCCGCCCCTCCAACGCATGCACTTGCTTTCATCGGTGCTCTGCCCTCAGTGCCTCCCAGGAAATAGCTCTCTTCAGCTTCTCAGAGGCAAGATTGGTTCTTCTCCTGACATTGAAGCTTCAAACCTCTGT
>WKFP01015295.1:1387610-1399873 GCA_011057875.1 Pterocles orientalis | reverse complement strand
TGCTGTTCACTGAAAAGTGCTGCCCAGCACAGAAACTTCTTGATACCAGTGGAGACAATCTCCATTGACAAAGCATCTCCAACAGGCAAGGACAGGACTGTGTTCCTCAGTTGCCAGTGCTCGCACGGGCTAGCATGTCGACAGACTGACCAACTGTATTCCTGCAGTAATTCCTCGGAGTATGTCAGCACTTCAGTCAACAATGCAGTTTTGCTCTTAAAATATGCAGCCAGTGCACATGCATTTGTGTTTTCAAAGTAGCATATATTATGTTCACTTTCAGAAGAGGTTACAATTATCCTTTCTTCAAACAGTAAACTTGTGGCATTTTTCATAGGTTTGCTACTTTTCACAAACAGCTGCTCCTGCATGAAAGGGCAGAGTGAGGGAACAGGACTGAGATAAAACCTTTCCCCCACTCAAACTGGGAATGTCTTTCCAACTTCTTTCTAATCTCGCTTGCTCAGATGAGTACACACGTAGCTACTTTCAAACAGAAAGGATACGTTGTTGTAAAGCTATACAAGAGTATTATAAGGCTGTGTTTTCAAAGTCAACAACCTTGATCCTTCAGTCCCAGCACTGGGAAAAAAAAAAAAACAAAAAACCCACCCTATTAAACTGAGTGAATGAAATTCATCCCAGTGCCATATGCCCACAAAAATAGCTGAACCACATATGTCTTACGTAGGGTCCTCTTTGAAAGCAGAGACGCACTGTCTTACAGATGGTTCTCTCTCTTGCTCTCACCCAAGGAGAGCTTTTCCAGAGTGTGGAAGGAGTGAAGGCAGTTTTGTGGAATAAATACTGCAATGGATGTCAGCTAATTTCTTTAGCCCTGATGCTACTACAAAGCAATGCTTATATCCTGATCCAATACAGAATTGCTTTTACAGATGCTGCTCATACAGAACTAGTTGCATGGATGTAACCTGGGTAAGTTACAGTGGAGATTAATTTAAACAGCAATTTCAGCTGTGACAGGTAAAGAGAGAGGCTCATGCTCCAGTCTCCCCAGTGCACTCAGCTTTGCTTCTGCTTCCTTCTCCAAGCCCCGATGCCAGCGCAGCAGGAGGGTGAGCAGCCACCCCTCCAACGCATGCACTTGCTTTCATCGGTGCTCTGCCCTCAGTGCCTCCCAGGAAATAGCTCTCTTCAGCTTCTCAGAGGCAAGATTGGTTCTTCTCCTGACATTGAAGCTTCAAACCTCTGTTACCTTGTTTGCTCAGCCATTGTAGCTTTTGTAAACCATGTGTGTTGCCACTTCTCTTCATTGTCTTTTTTTCATTCTTTGAAAAAATAAACTTTTCCCCCAACTAAACCAGAAAAAAAGTCTTTTATTAGCAACATATAAGAACAAAGATATTTTCTTTGGAGCCAGATGACTTCTCAAAAATAACGCAGCATCAAATACTGGCTAGCCAAGCAGGCAGGAGACACCCTGATTGCGCTGTCTGCATCATGACTGCCCCACGTTTCCGTGCCATGCTGATGTGAGCACTGTTCTCCTTCAAACCCACAAAAACTGCTCACTGAGACTTTTCTCCTGGGCAAATCCCTGAAGCTGACCTTGGGCCCAGGAGTCCAGGACCATTGTCTCCCATTTCCTACCCTGACAGAAGTTAAGATGTACCAAGAAGTACATTGGCGATTTTCCTTACTTTACAGATCAGGCATGGAAGAACCTTTAGTTCCAGTAAGAGCTAAGGTAGTTTTCAGACACAGATGGGGGCTGCTTCAAGAGAACTTGATCCCCACACTGAACTCCCAGCGGCTGGTTCCTGCTGGAGCCCCGCACAACAGAGCGGTGGTGCCCACCCCACTGAAGCTGGTGGAGGTACTGCTGGGAGCAGTCCCACGTAGGGCACTGAGCCACTGACCTCTGCCCACAGCTGGACATAGGGCACATTCAGAAACAGATAGAGGTTGATATCAACAATAGAGGTTCATATCAACAGTGACCAGTACCATGTCCCACCCATGCTGCCAATAGCTGCTGTGGCACAGCCTGTGGAGCCTGTGGGCTTACTTTCATTGCTGGAAGATGGGAACAACCTTGGGCTCGCAACTCTCACTTCAGGGTCTTCTACCAGAATGTCTCCTCCCTCAGGATGTGTCCTCTTCATCCAAGTTTTCACAGGGAGGGTGTTGAATCCTCCTGTGACAGCGACTGGCATGCTGGGCACCCTTCCCTTAGATAGCAGATTTTGTCACCTCAGGGTAATGATCTGGCTAGGTCAATGGTGACAGACTGGCCAAATATGGAGGGAAGGTCCAAAAAGAACCAGCAGATAAAGGACTTCTTGGTTGCTGAACTGGTGTTCCTAAGATACTCCACATAAGGCACTGAAGTACTACAACACAGAAGACTTTGTTTGCTTCTTCCTGACCTACGAATCCAATAGTGACAGGGAATCTGGTCACCAGCTTTTATGGGAAAATAATTGACAACTAGGAAGTGAGTTCCTCAATGTAATTTTGAAAGCTTCAACCAAACTGTCTAAGATGATTCCTTTCTGAAAACTGACTGTTAGTGTGGAACAAGCTAAGGCATTTCAAAACCTTGCCAAGTCCCCTTGATGTCAGTGGGAGTTCTGCACTTAGCCCTGGAGCCGGGATTTCACTGTTTGTGAAATGGATTTAAAAGAATAATTTTTTTTTTTTTTAAAATTAACCAATTGTTTAGAAAATCATAGTGATGCAATAGTTATAACCACCCTGATGGTGGAAAAAAGAACATTTATGTAATTCTCTGACTAATTTCCCCCTGCACATGCAAATAAAAATCAATGAAAGGCTACTACAATAGTAACAAGTATCTAACCAACAAATGTCAAAGGCTGTAATCTTATCACGTTAGTTTTGGAAATCTCTTACATAACTTGCATAATTTAAATATTTACAAAATATAAACTTTCTTGTCTTATCAAAAATAGGTCTTTGCACATTTAAACAACAGAAATCCTTTTACATTATGGTTTTTTTTAAGCCAGACATTAAATCATTGCATAAAAATAAACAACCTTTCACAGATGTAAAGTAAAATTGAGCCAGCATATGGAGGGGGAGAAAATGTTATCAATAACAGTTTAAATATTTTAGTGGTGTGAGACAATCCATAAAATACATTGTATATTGAACTTGCTTGGGATGCAATCTAATGAAAGGTTCTGGCTGCTGCTTCTATGAGAGAACGCAATGTTTTAAAAAGTCTTTTGCTTAATGGCAGATTTCTTTGGGCTGAATCTCATACGGTTAATTGTGAAAGTGATGGTGAACCACTAGTGAGATGGTTGAACATGGCAAGTTATTGCATACAGTCCAACAACGGGGCGACAACTGGATGACTTGCAAATTGTGTGTTCAGATACTGAGGAAATGCCTGCAAAGGGTTGTATTTCCTTCAAATACCAAACTGTATTTCTGTCCCTCCTCAGACCTGTCCTTTGTGTATTTGAAAGACAATCCATAAAAAAATCCCAAGGTTGCTATTTGGTACGCTGTTCATGTTCACCAAGCTGCGCCGCAGCCCCTGGACTCTGGCCACAGCCTGCTCCTCACCAATGGACCCTCCTCTCCTCTTCTGCCAGGCAGCGCCCAGCTCTCCGCAGTCAAGCATGTGTCTCAGTACCAGACGCTTTTCTGCGTATTATGCAGAAGCTTTCCGAACAGTTGCAAAGCAAATATTTCACGGTCAACAGCAGAACATTTCCCCATCTTTGTTTTTTTTCTAAAGCCTGCACACATGAACCAGCTAGTGGATCCATCTAGTCATAGTTCTAAAAATGCGGACAGGATTATATCTGACGTGTCTTACACGTCCTCTTAACTCTTCAGTCTCTGGCTAATGAGATCTTCAGTTTTCTCCACTGTACCTACCAAACCACATGGATCTTCAGGATGTTGTGGCTGTTAAAGACTTGGAAAGTTTAGTATCTGTCCCTGCTCATGGAGTTACACCTTCAAATGTGTCATCAGGAGTCCTTTTTTGTTGTTTTACCTGTCCCTACATGCAGGCTGCTGTTCACTCGGTTGCTCTTTCACATGTCAAATGCCTGGACTACCCTTTGTTTGGCAATACCCCTTCCCCCTGAGGCTGATCCCCCTGCAATCCCTGTGCAGCAGTTGTGTGTGACAGTGCAGGACGGTTTGGCCGTGCTTTCTATACTTATTTGCAGGTGTGTACGTCAGTCATGGTCTCGCACCTCCGGCAGCGCACGTAGCAGCACCAGACAAACTTGCATTCACACCTTTCCACGTGCCTGACGACGTGGGTGTTGTACCCGCGCCCACAGCACAGGAGGTTGCAGCCATCGGGTCCATCTGAGGTGCGGTTACATTCCCTTCCCTGAGTCCCAGGAATCCCCAATTTTTGGTCTTCAACACAGTAATTGGGCGATTTGTTCACGTACAGCAGGTCTTCTTTCCCAATTGGTATTTTTCGCTGGCTTTTATCTTTCCTGCGTAGCTTTTTCTTCAGTCTGTCTGATATTTGTATGCTGTTTTCATACTTACTCTTTAAAAACTGACCAATCTTTTCAAAGGACGACATTGTTTTCCAACAAGTTTTCACAGCACAGGACCCAGAAACACCGTGACAACGACAATCCACAGACATCAGCTTTGCTACAGCCTGAAAGCAAAGGGAGAATGACATTTGGATGTGGTCTTTTATTCATTGGGAATACTGCGTGACATCAGTTATCACACAGGTCTCAAAGTATTTAATATTACAGCTGCCATTGCCATTTCAGTGATGGGGGAGCCAGAGCAGAGGAGGATACCTGTTAGGAACCCCCACAATGAGAAGCCTGATCTTCAGAAGTGCGCTGTATTTGTGTTTTGCAATGGCGATAGTGTAGCAATATCGAATCAAATGCAAAGCGAAAGCTTGTATTTCTGGCTGTCTTTTCATTCTGGAGGATCCTAAATACCTGAAATGACACATCCTGTGTCACTCCTCCCACTGCTGGAATGGCCCTCATGGGGAGGAGCAGGTGAGGAAGCAGGGATAGGGCAGGCAACGGCACCATTCCTACGTTGGACGAGATTTACTGGGCAGGTCTATGCCATCTTTGAAGGGTGCCTTATGGCTACCATGAAGGCAACTAAGCATTCACCACACAGTCTGTAACTGAGGCCACGGGAATGGCGTGAGGCCACACAACAGTGTGTGTGCGACCCGCATGGCTCAGCATCCACCACAGCGCAGCCCGCAGGCACCTCAGGGCAGACCTCGGTTGGAAGAGCAGGAGGATGCCCACATCTCTGAGCTCCATGGAAAGTCTGTCAAAGGAGCCACTAAAGCTCAGCAGAGATATCTTCAACTTAGGTATTCTGGAGTAAATCTCAGGTGCTTCTCACTGTTCTCATAATTTAGGCATGCTAGCACTATCCTGGGTTTCTTGCATTTCCAGCTGCATAATGGCTTTATTTAACACAATCTGATAGTTGCATTCATATTACTTTTATAACTTTCAATGTTTTAGCAAATTTTCCACAGTTATTACCAACATTAAAATACCTTTAGATGGGCTACTTTTCCATACCCATGCAGAAGCAAGCCCTGGGCTGAACAATAACTGTCTGACCGACAATGGGAACCTGCAGCCTGTGTTAAGCTTTTGCAACACACAAGAATTTTGGCTCAGTTTATAGGAGACCAAGCCTCAAAGAACTGGAACCTGTAAACAAGCAGTAACCTTTTTATCTGGGACTATAACTCAAAATAGTCAGCAGACAATCAATGTAATACTTCCAGAATATCTGATAATCATAATATAAAATTATACAATTAGACTTTTGACACATCTCACATTAGAGTTTGGAAAAGTGCACAGAAAAATTGTCACATGCACAGATACAGCAAAAGAACAAGGTATTGTAATTCCTGTTTTCTTTTGTTCTACCTTTCCAGTAATGTGCTCTGGAGCAATCCTGTAGATTCACACAGGTCATTGGTCAATGATGTGAAAAGACCATGTTACCATCTTCCACTTTGCTAACCATTCCCCCCATATTTGATTTCCACAATCAAGGCAATTGTAAGAGAAAGCAAGAATTTTAAATTAACTCATAGTAAGTTTCTCTTGAAACTTCTAATGAAGCAAGACCAATGTAGATTCTAATTATTCCTCTGTGGAGAAGACACTATTTCCCACAAAATGGGGACGAGACCTCTCCCCCCAACTTAATGTTTATTACATTTTACCCTAAACCTTCTCTTACCCCACAGTTCCTACAAATATTAACCACTGTCAACCTGTGTCTTTTTCAAACTGCCTTATGGAATAAAAAAACAGAAAAATCTATCTCACAAACTCCTCTGGTTTCCCCTGAGAAAGTAACATTCATTTGTGCATGTTCCCAAGCCTTGATTCTGCAGTGAGATCAGACCCCTGAAATCTTACCAAGCCCCACTGACCCTATGCAGGTCCGCAAATAAACTCAAGTCCCAGGCTGCTTGTTTGTAGCTCAGGCAGCACAAATGCCATCCTCAGAGTTTCAGAGCTAGTCAAGGCATGAAGCAGATAAAATGAGCTGTTTCTACCCTGTGTGTTAAACTGGGACTCTTCGTCATGGTGAATGCAGTCACTGAAGTTTGGGACAAGTCCACCATGGTTAGATCCATTTATTTCAGTGGGAGTTGAGGTCCCTGGCACATTTTGCCCCAAAGATATTGACACAAGCCTGAGCTGGTATTTGCATGTAACTCTACAACCATAATTAAAAATATGCATGACCAGAATCTTTGCTTGGAGTCACATCTTTGGTGAATGAACAGGACCTGTTTAGAGGTTCCTACAGAAACTAAGCAAGCAAAGAATTCAAAGGACCATCAGCAAGAAAGAGCAGGTGTGTGCCCTGACCTAGAACAGCCATTAGCCTTTGCAAACTAAATTTGGTGAAGTGATGCACCGGTACAGGAGATACTTCCAGGTGCTGTGGATCGCTTTTGGGACTGGAGATTTTTCACTATCCTGGAAGAAATAATAAGAAACATTGCAACAAGCAGACCCTCACCCCAGAGCACACACAGACTCTTTCAGTGGCAAATCAGCTTCCAGAAATTCTTATAGGTACTTATCTTCTCTCCTTCACAAGCTAGTTTCTGTTTAATAGACAGACTTGACCTTGTGCTCTTATCTTAAGAACCTATCAATAAGGAAGTCACTGGGCAGTCAGAATATGCATCAAGACATAATAGTCATTAAGGCAGATGAGAATTTGAGATCCAAGGACAGAAACTCTTTGTTGGAATACAGACAACCTAACAAAATGTCTAGGAAAAGAGAAACACAATATCAAAAAAGAACTTTTACACACAATTTACAAACAGAAGGGATTTAATAGTATTTTCCAATTTCTAATGATTAGTTATTTGTATCAAGACAAGTAAGCAGAATCTCAAAGTAGTCTGAAGTCACATTGTGCTATAAGATTTATAAGGTTACAGATGTGATACTTGCTTTCACTGCAGTATGACAGGGTACTAACCAGGGAAGAAACAACAGGGGGAAAACATACAACCTGGCTTGGGGAGAGAAGTGTACTTCCAAGTCTGCTAGAATCAGGCATAGTAAAATCTGGACAAGGCAGAAGGATCCAGAAATTGTCAGCGGAAACACTAGACATGTCTGCTAGGTGCTAAGGGTGAGTTACTTCCATGCGGGCAAGTAGCCCAGCAGATGACACTCAGAGTCTTTCTCTGAGGATAAATTAATGAAAACTAAAGGGAGACAGAGTTTCTAAACAGGACTTCAACTGATGAGACATGCAGCACATATTAGTAGTGTATGGACAACCAGATGAATGCAAGAACTACAAATGTGATTGTGTGTGGAAGCACCGAGAACATCCATAGCAGTTACAAACATTTGTGGTTTTACTCTGTTGCTCAGGATTCTGACATGAAGCTTTGATGCACTCAGGTTTAGAATGATTTATGGTGTCATCACAATTGTGCATGACCCCAGGCTATTGCTTTCCAGCTGCTAGAATGAGTAAGTTTTCTGGCTGAACTCCAACATATTTTGGGTTGCCTCTACTGCCAGCACAGGGAGCTGACATCTTGCTTTGGCTGATCACAAACCATGCTGCTAGGTCTCAGGCTGCCATGGGAATTTTAGTGAACAAACACCCATAGCTGAACCTCTGTCAAAATTTAGGGGCTAGGAATCTTCTCTTGCTGTTTTCTTGCAAGCGAACCTCAGACGGTGCCTGTCGAGCCAACACAGCCTTGTGGTGGGACGTGGCTGCAACACACACCTGTGTCTGAGCAGCGCACAGAGACACTGGGAGCATGACTTCCAGACTGACTCCACAACCAGTGCTCAGTTTCCCACCTTTCGAGTCACGTACTGAATCTTTTCAGTTATTCATGACATTGTGAGAGGATTCTCCCAAAGGAAAAAAAAATTCATAGAGAACTTCAGAAGAGTGCTGTTACTCGCAGAAACACGGTGAATAGATGTGTCCTTCTGTGCAAGCTGGGACGGTTTTTCAGTTTTCTTAGGCTGGTCATGAAGCCGACTGACTGCTTGTGAGAAATGATCAGAACTGAGCTGTTCAGCCACAAGCGCACCTGAGCAGTTGCTCTTGCCCCCATTTCCACTCGCTGTCCTCAGCCCTGGTGTGGGCTGAGCAACAAGAGTGCAGGGTTAAGCGATGAGCTGGATACAGTGCTGAACACTGGTCTGTGTTAAAAATTAACCTGAAAAAAAGGTAATTTTTAAACTTACTTCCTTTTACTGATCCAATGCAATTAACAGAGGGAGCAGCGTGGGGTGGGAATGTGTGGCTGGAACAGGCGGATGGGCAGAAAGCAGAGACTGGTCCACAGCAAAGCACAGTGGCAGTGGAATCACAGTTTGTATACCCCCTAATGCCAACTAATACTTCATATCTCCAAGCTAAGCTCTCTGTTTGCAGGCACTGTTCTCAGCTGTGAAACAGGGGCTGCCAGTACTTGTTTTGCAGTGGGAACTGATGCCTGCATTCAAACAGCTTAATTTAAGGCACTGGCAAAACTAATAGGAGTATTCGTGAAGACAAGCACATGTCCTACAGGAGGTACAGCACTAAGAACAGTTGCAGGCTGTTGGCGGGACTGTTACCAACCCACAAATACCAGTAAAAATAAACTCTCTAGTGAGCAAAGATATTTCAATGTGAGAACACAAGTCCTGCAGATCAAATAAATTTCCACAAGTGGAAAACTGAGCTTAACTCCCCTCATCCTTTCATATAACGAGCAGAGGTGCCCAACTCACATACACACATCTAAGCACACTGAACATTAAAATGCTGAGAGACGATGAACATTTCTCTTTTATCAGAATAAGGAATGAAATTTGGAGGTTCAGGTTAGTAGCCTAAAAAGTGGACTCAGTTGACTCAGTCAAAGGATCCTCACTGTTTTAAAATTTATGTATCTTGGATTTAACTATGAGACGTAGAAATGTAAAATAGTGTTTTGTACGGAAATGGGAAAGGAACAAGAGAATTCTGCACATACCAGTTCCATTAGTAACTCCAAACAAACACTGAAGTGTTGTCCCTGGAAGACTGCTCTTGCAAGACACAGAACCAGGAACATGATAGTATTTATTACAAAAGGTCATAAGGTACCAAAATATATTGCAAAACATCCTTCTTGTAAACCCCAAAACATGAAGGTCAACATTTTCCTACATCTCCTAGTTGAGCATTTTGAAGCTACAAAAATTAAGAGTTCTGTTAAACTTTATTTCAGCTAATATTGCTGCTAAAAATGCCAAGCACCAACAATAAACATTCTCTTTCACTCTGGACAGTGGTCAAAATATTTGCTTTATCCTACAGTTTGCCATTAAGTTACAAAATATTATGCATGAAGCTGGCTAAATACTCTGCATATTTTCTACCAAGATAATGAACAACAAATACACCATTGATACGAAATCAGTGAAATAAGGGCCTTCTGGCCCTTCAGGCTTGCAGCAGATGGGTTTTTTAAAAAAGACACTGTGTCTTGGAAGGGGAATAGGTGTAAGTATCATGTGCACCAAACAAGCCTGTGCCAGTGTACTTTGAGAGCCTTGTTGGAGAGCTCAGTTCTGTGAAAAGCCTGAAACCCTGAAAGGTCCT
This sequence comes from Pterocles orientalis, assembly GCA_011057875.1. NCBI lineage: Eukaryota > Metazoa > Chordata > Aves > Pterocliformes > Pteroclidae > Pterocles > Pterocles orientalis. Next base: position 1,389,745 of record WKFP01015295.1, on the reverse strand, counting down.
CAGGATTTCGTGGATCCTGCTGGGCCAGATTCTACCACATTCCCAGAGACTGACAGCCAAGCCTAAAAATCTGGTTTTAAGGAGTCGGGTATAGTAGGAGGTACTGCTCAGCATGAATAGTAATAGAAGATACTGCAATTGCACGACATTAAATGTGTGGACTCACAATCTAATATATTTTCATGCATGTAACTAACATCTAACATAACTAAGATCCTGTCAAAAATACTATTCACAGAAAATGAAGACTCGCTTAACCACATCCTCCAACCCCTTGTAGTTTTAGCTCACTGTTTGGAGATATCCTGGTTTTGACTGATTGCCCTCTTCCCCCTTAACAATCAGTGCTCTCCCCATGACATAGGTGGCCCAGGTGTCTGTGTGACTGCTATAGATGAGATGGGGGAACTGATCCAACTTTAACGAAAGGAACACCACAAGAAAAGTTTCCCTTCTAGGCTCTGTGCATGTGTTCTTTTTTTAAAGCTGAATGGTTCCTTGGTACAGTTCACAGCGCAAGACTCCAGACAGCTGTGCTGGCACACCTGCAGCAATGAGTGATGAGCACAAGGATGGTACGGGCAGACCATAAGCAAACACTGTCACTGAAGACAGAAGGACAGCAAACTACTGCTGCTGCTAACATAAAGCTAAAAGCAGACAAGAGAACAGGGTACCAAAGAGAAGACCTGTGTCACTGCCACCTAAACACAGAAATCACATCTCCAGTTCCTCTGGAGCCTTGCAGTCTTCTTCTCCACACTTCACTGTCACCCTAATCTGAGTGAATGGCACTGTCTAATGACAAACATGAGTATTAAAATAAAAATTCATATCTGTACTGTATATTAAAAATAAATTATGACAGATAATTTTATGGAGGTTATTATCTCCTCCCTTAACTATATCTCTACAAACATGATAAATGACCCTTTGCTCTTTCCCTAAGGAAATAATCACTTCATTTTCTGTTACTCTTACTAACATCCCTTACTACACAATACCAAGCACCTTTCCTTGGAGGCGATTTAGCTGACTGGTATCTAATTAAACTCATAGTAACTTTTCTCAACATCTACTTAGGTTTAAAGTTTGCTTCTTCTACTTCAATCCTGAAAAGAGCCTATGTCCCTGAAGGATTTTCTGGTTTTCCAACTATATAACGCAATTAAATTAAACAACATAAATTACCTTGTAAATAGTAAAAAATAGTTTAAATTAAAATTGTTTGCAGTGATACCACCATGGCTCTTATGATGGCTTGTTATGGCTATTCCCCATCTATGGTGGATAGGAAAGTTGTTTTCAGTAAAACTCACTGATGCTGCTTCTGGCTACAGAAAATTACTGAGTTACAATGGAGTCCATCAATATGTGTAGTCAACCAGAGGGTCTCCCTTTCTTTTCTTTAGTTATAGCTGTGTCACTGAGCAGAACAGATTTAAAGTATTGTGGGGCTAGAGAGAGCCATCAAACACTTACAAAGTTAAAAACTCCAAGGTAAAGCAGAGAAAGTAATTTTAAAGCAACAACCAGAATCCAAGTCTCTACCATTCCAGATGTAAGTAAGCCCCAAGCACTAGATTACAGACTCACATCTCCCTGTATTGGCTGTTCCTGCCCCCACTTATCATCCTGTGCACAACAGGACAGGAGGACCCAATGTCACACACACACATTTCCTCTGCAACCGTGGGTTTGAAGCCTTCTGGGCTGAAGAAGAGCTGTCTAAAGCCTGTCTCCTCTCACTTCTCTGATCGGTGCATCCCAACGGGTAGGAAGTCGAGAAAGGGTGCCAGGAGATCTGCATGGTTAAACAGGGATCTGCTGGGCAAACTCAAGTGTAAAAGGAGGGTTACAGATCATGGAAGAAGGGGCTGGCCACTTGGGAGGAATATAAGAATGTTGTCAGAGAGTGTAGGGAGGCAACTAGGAAAGCTAAGGCCTCCTTAGAATTAAACCCCCCTAGAGGGGTCAAGGATAATAGAAAGGGCTTCTTCAAATCCATTGCAGATAAGGCTAACACCAGAGGCAATGTAGGCCCACTGATCAATGAGGTGGGTGCTCTGGTGACAGAAGATACAGAGAAGGCAGAGTTACTGAATGCCTTCTTTGTCTCTGTCTATACTGCCAGA
>WKFP01015295.1:1350628-1387167 GCA_011057875.1 Pterocles orientalis | reverse complement strand
GAGGAAAGGCTGAGGGAGCTGGGTCTCTTTAGCTTGGAAAAGAGGAGACTGAGGGGCGACCTAATCAATGTTTATAAATATGTGAAGGGTGAGTGTCAGGAGGATGGAGCCAGGCTCTTCTCTGTGACATCCAGTGATAGGACAAGGGGCAATGGGTTCAAGCTGGAACATAGGAGGTTCCACTTGAATATGAGAAAAAACTTCTTTCCAGTGAGGGTGACAGGGCACTGGAACAGGCTGCCCAGAGAGGTTGTGGAGTCTCCTTCTCTGGAGACATTCAAAGCCCGCCTGGATGCGTTCCTGTGTGATCTGATCTAGGTGTTCCTGCTCCGGCAGGGGGATTGGACTAGATGATCTTTCGAGGTCCCTTCCAATCCCTAACATCCTGTGATTCTGTGATTCTGTGATGAGTGCCCTAACCGGTGGGCTACTTTAAAGCAGAAGTGTCCTTTCCCCCCCATCTTTTAAACTAAAAAGTTAACTCTTGACTCATCCCTCTCTGAATGACTTTAGACTTCTGCTCTCAGCCATGGACCCCAGACTGTGGATAGGTAATGACGCCTTGTGTCCAGTCTGCCTGCCTGTTCAGTCTCAAAGAGAATTAAAAATGCAAGTCATTATAACAATCAGTGAAAAAACTCCTAACTTATTATGCTGATAATAAGGCTATTTCAAATTTGCTACAGAATATCAAATATCTATTTACGATAACTCTTATTGGCACTCCAGATACAATTCTTATTTTGTGGATTTTACTCTAACCTGTGGAGTTTAGTTAGTTAAAACCAGCTCTGACACCGAGTTTGCACACATTTGCCCTGCCGATGGCAGTGCTGTTCTCGCTGTTGGCCCCATCTGTACCTGCAGTCGAGGACAGCCCTTGTTTGGTTGACGCCATTTTGTCAGCGAAGGCGAATAAGCAATTGCTCCCATTTCCGAACAGTGACACATACCTGCCTCCCAGCCTCGTTGTTGTGCAGGTTCATCGCTGCCAGCCCGCTCCCGCTCTTGCCCGTTATGTTCTTAATGGGCACATCCAGGAACCTTCTGCTGAATGACATTCCATAGTGGATATCGTCTGAGCAGCCGCCCCAGTGCCAGCCCTCGCTGGCCGAGCCCCCGTGCCGCAGGCTCGTGTCGCAGGAGCACTCGGTCATGTTTCCTGCGCTGCACGATCGCGTCACTGCGTGCACAAGGCCCGCCGATGTCACTGCGTATATGAACGCGGTCTCCTTCGTGCCTACAAAGCAAGGCACACGTGTGTTACTTTGTGACTCCCTGTGACTACCTTCCTGGGGGAGCTGTAGAAAGCACTTTTACAAGCCAGACTGTTAGTAGAAGGGAACAGTTACAAGTTTAAAGTCATCACAGCTTGGTCTGTAGAGTTAACTTGTTTAAAGCAGGGGATATTCACATCCAAAAAAGACTTGAGAGCCTCTTCAAATGACCGTGCTATTAATGATGCTTTTTCTGGCTGCTTGTACCATGTGATTTTTGGTAAATCCTTTCTAAGTCTGGTTGGGAACTTTATTTGCCACAGACACTTTCAAGCTAATTAAGTTCTAATAATAATAAAAAAATTAAATCCAAAACAAACCACACCCCAAACCCCTTACTCTCCGCTCTGCTTTTCATTGTTCAGATTGGTCTGAAGAACAAGAAGAGGTTAGTTCATCTCAGACAAGGAACTTGAAGCTGTCATGATCTTGGGTTCCTCTGGTACAGGGCCAGAATCTTACCTCATGCTAAATTTAGCAAACATTGAGGTTGTTCTAATTCACAAAGGTTGCAAACAGCCCCAAGAATGTTAAACCAGACAGAAATCAGCATGGCACAAGGATATTTAGGCCATGTGCTTTTCCTAGGATAAGCTGGCCATGGGAAACACAGCAGTATAAAAAGCCTTTAACTGTTATAGTACATCTCAGAAGAATCATGGAGAGACCTGCCTGGGCCTCTTAAGCCAGAGCCATTCTCTGAGACTTATGGCATAATGTGGCACAGATCTTTAAACCCTGTTAAGCAAGGCATACTCTGTAGGCAAACTGAAAATCAATGACTGGCCATTAACTGCAGCTAAAATTTCACTGTATTCATTTTCACCGTTGTAAAAACAATTTGTTATTTCCGGTCTCACAAGTTTCTGCTCACAGTCAGGCAAGTTCCTGTTCATTTCTCCTGTTCGTGTTAGTCTGTGGTGCTGGTACCATCATCAAATGCTTCCACAGGACATTCTAGTGAAGCTTTGCGGGTTAGTTGTGCCACCCATTCATGGGTCTGCAGGAATAGTCCTTCCCACTGGACAGAAGGACCAACATACAATACATACGGCTACAACACAGAGTAGGGCAGAGTAGGGTAAACTGCTCCCTGGGTTGGTTTTTTTTTTTTTCTTTTCCTTTTTGGAATAGGCATCACTTTCTATTACTCATTTTTTACATTTCCATGGTTAATGTTCAGGGTTGTTTCACTGTTGCATTGTAGTATAAAGTGAAGATTACACAAACTCAAAATGAAGTACTGCAATACGAAGTTCACATCAATGGCTACACCAAAATCATTGAGAGTGCTCAAAAGAAACTTGCAGGATCAAGACCCTTGATATTGCTGTTGGATACACACAAAATATTCCTAATTCAGAGTACAGTTCAGCCCGACAGAGCGCATGTGATACATTTGAAAGCAATTCACGTTGCATACGGTGCTGTGAGCAGATTTTTGCCTGCAATCAAGTGACCTTTTCGAAATACTATGTGTCATTACCCCTCTCATTTAGCAAGTATGACATAAGGGGATAAAACCCAACATCAGTCTAAGAATAAAAACATTTCAACAGAGTTAAGTGGATCTAGTTAAAGGCACTGTCATCCACTGACGTATTACCCCAAAATTGCAAAAAGCAACAATAATTTCGGAAAGACAATGGCAGGTTTTGTCTGCTCGGTGCATTTCGTGTACCTGTGTCAGCCTCCCGGGGCGGATGCAGTAACCGCCCGCCGCGACGGCACTTCTCTGCCAGGCTCTGCCGGCGGGACGGCCGGTCCCCGGTCCCCGCTCAGCCGGATCCCAGCCCCCGCCGCCCGTCCCGGGGGGCTCCTCCGGACAGAGAGGAACTGAGGGAGCCCCGCGCCCCCTCCCTGCCCCGGCGGGGCGACGGCGGGCGCACCTGCAGGCCGGCGGCCCCGTCGGGGCGGACACTCACCGCTGCTGAGCTGGTGCCCGAAGGCGGCGGCGGCGGTGGCGGCGGTGGCGGCGGCCCCGCGGCGAGCGGCGGGCGGCGGGCGACAGTCCCAGCGCTCGTGTCGGAACTGGCTGCGGCACTCCTGGAGACCCAGGCGCGCTCCCTCCCGGATGGCGGACACCAGCTCCGGCTTCTGCTTGCACAGGTCCTGCTGCCGGCGGCTCAGCGGCGGGCTCGCGCAGCCCGGCTTCTCCGGCCCGCCGGCGGCGGCGATGCCCAGCCACCTGCGGAACAGCCCCCGTCCGTCAGCGCCGGGCCCCGGCGGACACGAGGGGCCGGGCGCCGCGCAGCCCTCCCTCCCCCGCCCGGCTACTCACATCCAGGTGCCGGCGGCAGCAGCGGGGCAGAGGGCGAGCAGCAGCGCCGCCCGCAGCAGCCGCGGTCCGAGGGGGGCCCCGCGCCCCATGGCCGCCGCATCGAGCCCCGCCGCGCCGCCGCTGCCCGCCGAGGGGGACGGTCACCGGTGGCGGCCCCCTACTCAGCTCTTTCCTCCTCGGGGGGCAGAGGGCAGCAGGCGGGGGAAGCCCGGGCCGTCAGAGGGCCCTCCCGGGGAGGATGGGCCGGCGGGGAGGGCGGCAGGAGGGATAGCATCGGAGCGCTCGATTCCCTTCAAGGTGAGAAAGTTGGGTTTGATGTTTTCCCCGGCTCTGCCTCCCCCGGCCGAGCATTGGCCGCCCGGGGGCCGGGGCGGGCGGGGGCGGGCCGTGCCGGGGCGCGGCGGGAGCGCGGGGGCTGCGCACCGCTCGGCACCGCTGCGCCCCGGCCGGGAGCGGTGCAGCCGCCCGCCAGGCTCTCTGCGGTGCTGCTCCTTTCCTCTGGGATGTGGAACACCGAGAGCAGCTGCGAGGGGTGCTGGCGGCGGTCCTGGCGCGACAAAATGGGGCTGCAGGCAGAGGAACCTGTAGGTCTGCAGTGATTCCACCCACAGCAAGAAGAGAAGGCACAAAATACTGATGTCAATAGGTCATAACATTCGCTAGACTTTTAACTCAAATGTTCTAAAGCGTTAGCAGTACTAACTGGCTCCAGAGTCAGTATCAGTATTCATTAGGACAGCGTTTGTCCACACCTATTAACTTCAGTGAGACACTTGTCAACTGCTACCTTAAAAATTGTGAGTTACTCATTTTACACATTAAAAACCGCTGAGTCAGCTAGCACCCGATGAAGAGCTGGTATTGGGTCTCTGGACTTTCAAGCCCTCTTTGATCAGAATATATTGCTGCTTCCTTCTGTGTAAGTGAAACACCTGCACTAGAAATAACATGGATAAAATGGCAGCTTTGTCAAGACCTTGATTTCATACAGTTAGAAATGAATGAAATAGGTCTTGTTGACTGACAACAGCTCCAAGTGAAGAGTACAATAAATCATCTCAAATGACAGATGTACATTTTTAAGAGTATAACATGTTGAGAAATAATCACACAAATGTGGTGTTCCCCCTGTCTTTTTCCCCATGGATGTGCTGAGGTATTTTAAGAGCATAGGCTGTAGTACATTTAGATCTATAAAATTATGCCCTCTTCCTACTTTGTGCTCATTTGCCTGCTCTTAAAGGGTCTCCAAGGCATTGCCAGTTCTGGGCAGATGCAATATGACCCCACGAGCTACTTAAACCTTCTGATACGGCTTGTTTTCTCTGTTCTGAATTTTAGTCTGGAGAACATCTGCTTGTGGTTGCAGAGGAACTCAGGCTGCAGGGAAGGAAAAAGATGGAGGACAACACTGGAACACAGGCCATGAAACAGTCCTGAACCAGCCAACACTGTGTGTGCTGTGTCAAAGGATTATCTAATTATTCCAGGACACATGTTTCATTTTATCCTCATTGCTGCTTCCTGGCCCCAGCTACTAAAGTTAATTCAAAGCCCTGGTCCAGCAGCCATGTATTTCTTATGTGCTTCTTGATCTCTCCTATGAATTTGTCATCCACTCTGAAATGATTTCTTCCCTCTCAGTTATTTTAACAGGGTTCTTCTCTGTGCTTTGATTGGTTTTTGTTTTCATTTTGTTTGGGTTTTTAAATAAGGATGGAGCTTTTGGTCCTAAATTCTTATATGTGAATTTTTCTCTAGAAGCTGCAGAATCTTATATGCTAATAACAATGTAAGACGTAAATTAGAAAAAAATTGATTTCAAAAATTCCAGTCCTATCTATAGCATATTATATATATGATACCTTTTTTTGCTACAATAGCCATTAAACTGTTAGGAAAACCCTTTGATCACATACACTCACATAAAGTGAAACATTTGCAGTTTGGAAGGCTGATGCTAAAAACAAGTAGTACAAATTGTAATGGACTTCTTGAGATCCTCCAGTTCAATCCCTAGCAGTAAGTGGAAGCAAACCACATTTGTTCATGACCATCTGATTTAAAGAAGTTTGTATTAATATGTATTTGTGTTCTAATCCCCCATCGGTGTCTCTACCCGTCTGCTTCCCTTACAGCCACTCTCCCGTTGCCCACAGCCCCTGCACCTCCTCTCTGGCTGTTGCAGCCTGGTTCCCCAACAGATCCCCCAGCTCCTGCCCTTCGCCTGCCTCTCAGCTTCCTGCCTGCCATTTACACTATCTCTCTTCTTTATTCCCTCCAGCAATACTCTCCTTTCTGGGCAAAAGCAGCACGCAGAGGAGTATTTATATTAGTCTAGAGCTATGTGTCTGCATATAGGTTGGTTGGTGACTAGGAAGGGAAGGGTAAACAAAATACTTTGTAAGTGACATGCTTTGCAAATCTGCAAAGGGACACCATTTGGAAATGCCTTGTCCATTACCAAAATTTATTGCAATTTGCCTAATCTTTCAAAACTCTGCAATTCTATTTCATGGGTGCTTCAGAGCTCTCTATGCTGGAAGACCATTCACTCCATGACAGACAGCAACATGAGTGTGATGCAGAGACAATGAACCAGAATCCAAGCCAAGGTCAAGTGCCAAGCCCCAGTGATCAGCATTTGCTATAAATCAGGGAAGATAAATTAGACTTACTGCTTATCTTACCTTCTCTAGTGAAGGTGGGACTATCTGTGGCTATTCATACTAAAATGCCCACATTTTTCTGTTTTAAAAAGAAGACAATAAACTGTTGTTAAAAGAAAAAAAGAAGGAAATGTATCTAAGCTGAGTGGTATTTCCTGACTGACATTTACTAATTTACTGTTTAATGATGACTAATGTGATCTTGACAGAGTCAGTTACAGATATCTATATATTTTGATTCACTGTTAGATAAGGAAAAATATTCTGTGTGTTACAAAATCTGTGTGAATAAGCAGATCACTTGACAGATAATATGCTTCAGAGAAAAACCAATCATCTCTTTAAAAAGTTAGTGGCTAGTGCTCTCACTATAATCAAGGTCTGCTGTCTTATTTAGATGCAAATACATACAAAGTTAACTTCTCAACAAGTCAGCACTTTTGTAAGGTTTGTTCAAATTATTTTCCTTCTCCTGGAACTTCTGATGCCCAGCAGAGACATGAATACAACACAGCAGACCACATTAACCTGCCCATACATATGTGCCCTGCTGCCCAGCGTGGACGTTATCCCCTTATCTTAGAAAAATAAGCAGAGATAAGACTGCCATGAAAATAGAAAAATCTCCCATATTCTCTATATCAGGTTACCCCTCCAGCTATGAACTTTATCATGTTTGGTGACCAAGCGCAAATTTTATAATTCCAATGCTACAAATGTGCTTTTAATCCACCTCGGTGCTTGGCTGCACCGTGGTGCCCATCAGCCCTGGGAACTGCGGACATGCTGTGCCTTTGCATTGAAGAAACAGGAACCATGTCATCATCAGGTGTTGTCATCAAGGTTTGTATGTGTTGGCTGTGACAAACTCTTCTGAGGAAAGCACCCGGGCTGTTCCCGGAGGTCACGCCCCAGCAGAGCCTTGAGGTGAGTGTAAAGGTCGCTGCTGCTCACTGGGGAGCTGTGAATTGCTGTGTGCTCACCAGTCACACAGTGCAGGCAGTGCCCTGATAGCAGAGCGGTATTGCAGCTCTCCACGCACGGCTCTGCACGCTGCCAGGGTTCCTGGGAATCAACAGCACGATATTGCCACATCTGCAAACCAGGCTTGTGTCTTGGGAGGCCTGGCCCAGCCCAGCCATCCCATGCCTTCTTCCTCTGCCCCCGCTCCCTTCCTCCTTGGCCCATGGGCAGTGCCGTTTGCATGAGCCACCTTGCCCCGGCAGTGGGGAAGGGCTGGACACAGCCTCTGCTTGTATCCCACTTGCCAGCAAGACAGCGGTACCCTTACAGAGCTGCGGCACTGCAGGAGCTGTCAGAGCACCACACCCTCAGCAAGAAAGGACACGAGGAGAAATGTGCAGTGAGAGCCCAGGCGTCAGTGCCCCCTTACACTGCAGCATCTCTCTGTGAGCCGATGTCTCAGCAGACAAATCTCAGGCTCTTGATAAAGTCAGGCTGGTAGTAGAAGGGAAGTTACAGAGGAAAAGAGAGATGCCCTTCTTCCCATACATAGACCCCCGAGATCCCTCTGCCTCTTGTCCAGAGGTTTAACACTATTGTTGTTATCAGTGTTATTTTTTGTTTTAGTACGTATAGATTAAAAGTACACACTTCTGTTGCTAATTTAGACCTGGCACGCTGATTTCACAAATCACTGGGACAGCAACTAAAGTGCATCGAGTAACGACACAGTGGCAGACGGAGACCTCACAAACAGACTTCACAAATGTGTAAGGATTCCAAAGCTATCGCTTAATATTATCTTTATAGTAGCCGCACAGCACAGCATACAGGACTGCATTTTCTATGTGCATGGATGTATAAAAACCAGAGAAGTAGGACCTGGAAGGCAAGGAAAGAGCAGGCTTCTCACAAACCCTTCTGCTCTTACCAAAAAAATCCAGAAGAGAGATAGTGTAGCCTCCAAGTAAGTTTTCTGGAGCCCAAAACTCCAGACAGCCGCTGAAGCAACCGCTCAGCAGATCTCCTGGCAACCTACGTTTGTTGGTGAGGTGCTGCCAGAAAGCTGGGGCTTAGGAAGAGGGGACTCAGGCTGACTTTGGAGTCTGCTGTTCCCTGTGGTTAAAAATCTGGAGACAGTGTCCCGGAGTTACCAACATTTACACAAGTGCTTAAGATCTGCTCATATTTTGGGGAATCCTGGAAGTAGATACGGGTTTCTTCTGAAGCACTGCTGGCAAATTCTATTCTCTGACATGAACAATCTAAATGTAGGTATTTTCTAGAGTTACTCTGGAAAAATGTTTTTGGCATACCGGTAAGTAAAATATGTCAAGGGAACGCTGATAAGGCTTCAAAGCATAATTAAGAGGGGTGTGAAAGATGTGGAAAAAACCCCTCTTTTTAATTATGATTTCACTCACATCCCGCTTACTGCTAGAAAATCAAATCAGTAGTAAAACTCTATTAGATAACAGTGCACCTTTACACCATCAATGAATTTGCCCAATTGCTTTGAGGAGGACAGGAAATGCCCTAGGAGACGTGATATGAAAAATGAAATCTTTCAGTGACATAAAATTTGCTTCATGTTTTCCTTCATACTTAAAGCAGCATGATTTAAACTTTTTTTTATTTTGTAGACAAATTGTATGAGATTAGAGGAAGGTTGGTGATGTTGGCCAGTGTTGCAAAACTTCTAGGAGGTAATTATGGAGTTTGGTGAAAACAGTAGCTCAAGTGCATGGAAGAACACAAGTGACTTTTGTGGAGAGGGGAATTCTGGAAGTATTCCTTATTTAGTTTTTACACCAGACTCCCCTGAGGGTGTAACACCATTGATTTGTTGCTGTGTGTGAGAGCTTTACGCAGAAGCTCTCGAGATAAGCAGGATAAGCTACTCTGTGTGTGTGTGCAGCAGCGCGCTCCTAGGGAGGTTGATGTATTTAGGTATACAACAGGCAGAGGAAGGAGGGGGAGCTGCTCCCCTGGGTGCAGTGCTGGCTGCAACTCAGTTCATATTCCTGCCCCAATTGCTAATTTGCATTACCACTTTCCACACAACTCTTTTATAGCAATAATTTCGTTACATCTCATAATATTGACATGATTCACACATACAGAGTCATTGCCATCCCATGACGAGAGAACTGACATTCAGAAAGATATTTAATTTGCTGGTATCAGATGACGTGTCATCATCAAAACCATGATTAGCACCTCAGTTTTTCATTGCTAATTCAAATTCCAGTGAGTTACTTATCCTTTGAGTGAGGGTAATGGTAGAAACAGAAGAATGTACTCTGTGACTGTCATTAACACAAACCCAGCACTCAATTTATTATATTCTCATTCATCGAGATACAGATGTGTGCCTAGTCCATAAAGCACTTGGTCCAGTCATCAGACTATTTGCATCATAAGCGTGAATTTACCTACGAGGCCAGTTTCAAGAGGAGGAAGCTTAGAAAGAAATGGGAGGGAATGGTATTGTGTCAACAACCATCGGATGCTTGTAGCCACTTGCTACCTGCAGTGTGGTGGTGACAGGAAAGAACGAATGGCCTAATTCTTCAACTTAACAGTCTTTCAAGTCATATGAAAACATTTAAAATATCCCAGGCGTGGGATTCAAATAATCCGTTACTCATTCCTTCTCACAATTTCAGTGACCTTACCTGTTTCAGTACACTAATTTAATCTTTTCTGCCTTGGCATTTTTCCTTTAGACCCTCAGTAATCCTTGTTTCATGTCTTGCCCCATTCTCACTTAGCACTTTTTGACAGACAAAATAAAAAATAAATTAAAAAAATAGCACAGTCACATTCTGTGGAATCCAAGGCCCGTGTAAAATTACAGCTCTTTATTGATTATGAGCACAGCAGATCTTAAAAATCAAGGTGCAAGGAACTCACTAGTAAAAGGGTAATTTGTCCCTTCTTATAGGTTCATTTTTATTTAAAAAAGTCACAGGTTGCCTTGAAGTAGCAGGTTTTATATCACCAACAACATTTTTAATTGGCTGATAAACATCAAATCATTCCTCAAATCTTATTAAATCTTGCTAAATCAGTGTTACATGTTACCTGTTTCCTGAGCCACCTTCTTATTTCCTCTCCATAGTGATTCCCTCCTCCTCTCTTTCTAACAAGTTTTCTTCCTTTTTTTTTTTTTTCTTTTTTTTTTTGAGCTGTGCCTGGCACTGGAGTATTTGAACCCACTTAAACCTTTTAGCACTGTTGTCACAGAGAGTCTTTCAGCTTTGGAAATCTTACCCTTGTTATATCCCTGCAGCTGCGATATTTATCCACAGTTGCATAGGGCAGGGTGGTTGTGGTTTAAAATGTGTGTAGCCACAGGCAAGGTGCCAAAGTCTACAGGGTTTAAGTTGTCCCCAACTAATTGAACTCTCTGCTAAACTGGCAAGTTATCAAAGTAGCTGGGGTTTGACATCTCAGCAACCTTGTAGTAGTGTAGACCTAAATCACGCAAAAGTTTAGGCTGGTGGGGATAAAAGCAAATAGCTTAGATTTTTGGAGGATTTTTGTTTGTTTGTTTTTGTGCCCTTTCCACAGGTAGTTTCTTATTGTGCTAGTAGTTATTTATTTGGAAGTTTACTTTGACTCTTGTCTTTTGAGATGTTTGAGAAGTTCAACAGCTGCAAAAACCCCCAGTGACCACCGGTGGAAATGGGCTCAGTGTGGAGCTTGAGCATCTACAATTTCCCCTACTCGTGTGAGCAGAGGGGAGTATTCCTTAGCACACAATGGGCAGTAGTAAAGTTGCCCGGGGATTCATCCTGGAGAGTAAGGCAAGGCACCCGCCACCCCAGCCCCCTTCAAGAGCTAGTAGAGCTGGTTAGTCTTTGCTAGGAGAGGCAAGTGGGAGGTGCATTGTCCAATGTTGCCCTGGAAGGTTCAGGTGATGCCAGGACCCCAAAAACATCGGCAACTCTGAAGGAAGAGTCTCAGCCCCCTCAAAGCACTGTGGCTAATCCTGACCCCGACAGTGGAGTCAGGCAATTATTTGTCTCTCCTTCTGCCTTCCCTCACCCCTTCTGCAAAGACAGGGCTGCTGCCCAGAGGCCTGAGATCTCTTGCTGGTTGCAGTTCCTGCTTTATGTGAAAGATTCCCCAGATGAAGTGTAAAGGAGCTCACAAACCCAGCTGTAAAATTAAGTGCTGCAGTGCCATAAATATCTGTTTTTAACAGTGCACACAGTATTAAGTTTCCCTCTTGAATGAACAATCTATTTATAGCCTCAACACCATGTTAATGACTTCTTGTCTAGAAATTAGGCATATTTATATAGTTTCATTATGCTCAAGGCAAATGCTTTCAACCCTCATTATACTTCAGAAAATTCACTTATCTTGTGATTCAGAATTTTCCTGCCCTTTGGAAAGTGAAGGACAACAGGCAGGACCATCAAGTCTTTTAATTTCTCATTTGTGTAAATATTAATCTATTTTATTTCCAATGTATCCTCAGCAGTTGTGGTAGAATTTACTCCATCTCGTCACTCTGCCCAAGCTGTGCTTGGTACTTTCATGTGTGAGAACCTAATAAGTGCTTCCTTACTGTTACTGGGGTTTTTTTTTGCATCTATGGCTATTTCTACAGAAGTGGTTAGGAAATATGCTTGGATAATAAAATTTGAGTGTAAGCTATAAATGATTTCTCAGAATTGCTTTCCGGTGTCAGACATCCCATTATCTGTGTTTCAGTGGAACATACACCCTCTTCAGCCGCACCCCAGGGGGTGTTATCTGCAAGGGTCCCAAGAGAGTCCATTCATTCCTGGACAAACAACATGATGATATACAACAGGCCTGTCCCAACACCAAAAAAGAAGGGAAAATGGGCCTGTTTTCTGGAAATGACTATCAGTATCTTCACCTCATCTTGTGTTTTCCGAGGCTTGTTATACTTCTTTAATATCTCTTGGAGCAAAGGGGAGGAAAGCGATAGGGGCATTCTATTTTTAAGAGCAGAAAGCTGACTTGGTTAGCATGCAAATCCAGTATCTCTGTGCACTTGTTTATCTAACCCTCAGGCTATCCAGGATATCATAGTATGCTGGCCAATAATATAGGTGATTCAATAGGAAAGATTTTCAGACTGACTTGGTGATGCTTGGCATGTACTTTGAAGTACAATTTAATGTACACGTGATTAAAAGCTTTCATGATTGTATAGGAAGCTTGAGTGTGGGATGGTGGAAAAATATACGAAAGAGAACTCTTGTTTTGTTAAAGCTGTCACAAATTTTACATTATTGTGGTTTTGAAGTACTGATGTATTTTTTTTATTTGTATATTTGAGACAGAAAATGCTATTGTCAGCCATGCCAACAATAATTTCCCCATTAATGCCCTCCTGGTAAATGTAGAAATTGAGAGGTAAAAATACACTGACAAAGCCAAAACTAAAATATAAACTGAACTTGAATGACAGGGAGTAAAGAATTTTCACTTATCTTTACCAGTAAAGTTGACTTATACTGCTATAGAAACTGCAATGGCAAAAACTAACGCAGCATAGTTAGAAGAGAAGCCTAAATACAGAATGTTAAGTGACTCATATGTATTAAAAATGGGGAGGAACATGTTCTCAGATCTGTTTATAAAAAAACACAGAGCTTGCAAATATTCCATATAGTCTCTATTCTATATCTGTGACTACTTTCATGGAATAAATGGCACTATCTGTACAGTATAAATAAAGCAAAAAAAAGAAATGTCTGCTGAATCAAACTATATCAGACTATACTTACGTCATGTAAACTGAACAGTAAGTGTACTGGATCAGATCCCTGCAGCAATATAGGAGGACAAAGTTTCTTTGTGTTATTTGTGGCTATAGAGGGGCTGTATATTAACTTTAAATTTACCTGCCTTACAAAAACAAGCAAACTGGTTTTTAAAAAAATAATCAGATGTAAAACTACTCCCTAGCTGCAGAATCTGTGATGTGATGTGAGTTTCAGAAAGTGGCCTGGAGCTATGGAAACGACTTTTTTATAGAAGCAAGCTTTAAGACACTTAAAGCTGTATGCTGAGGTGATGTGTTACAAGGTAGACTGCTTTACAATAAGACTCCCGAGACCACTTACGCATGTGTGAGTGTGAGAGTTGGTGCAATTTACTCACCAAAATCCCCAATCTGCTATGTTACAGGAACACAGCTCCACCTATTTAAATCAGTGGTCTCCACCTTGTAAGGGACGAAAAGAGAAAGTGGTTTGCTACAGCTGCCTGTTGAAGGCCCCAAGAAGGGATGAAAGGCGACTGTCTGCTGAAGGTCTTTGTCGTGGGGTAAGCAGAGGAGAGTTAAGCAAATGGCTTGTCTCAAACATCTCGGTTGTAAAAGGCTGCAATTGTCTGCCGAGGGACCCCTAAAGTTAGGGATCTAAAAGCTAGGCCCCTAAAGTTAGGTCTCAAAGCGAGATATTTGAGGCAGACCATTTGACAGGCACCTGCAGTATTTTGTAACAAATCACTTTCTCTTTTCATCCCTGACACATCTCAACACAATTTTTTCCTACCTTTAGTGCAGTCACTATATTAGAATCATAGAATCACAGAATGGTTTGGGTTGGAAGGGACCTTCAAGATCATCCAGTTCCACCCCCCCTGCCATGGGCAGGGACACCCTCCACTAGCCCAGGTTGCTCAAAGCCTCATCCAGCCTGGCCTTGAACACCTCCAGGGATGGGGCATCCACAGCTTCCCTGGGCAACCTGTTCCAGTGTCTCACCACCCTCACAGTGAAAAATTTCTTCCTAATATCTAATCTAAATCTACCATTTTTCAGCTTAAAACTGTTACCCCTCGTCCTATCGTTACACTCCCTGATGAAGAGTGCTTCCCCATCTTTCCTGTAGGCCCTCTTCAAGTACTGGATGAAACAAACCAAAAATGAGAATGTGGCTGTGTAAATACACCACGTAATTTCACCTACGCAGGCACAACGGAGAGAAAACAAAAGGGTAGGCAGAATACATTTCTATGAAAATAGAAACTTGATGAAGTTCATTTGCTGATGAAGAAAATAAGGGAGATGAAAGAAGAGATGGCTCTTGTAAGAGAACATGGAAAACTGAAGTGCATTACCACCTTGCCTTAATTTTCATCTCACAACCTTTGCTTCTAACAGATTTTCGTCGCGTTATGGACCCTTGTTGTAAACACTCATCTGAGGAGGTCTTAGCTGAGGAAAGGCATGCTGAGTCCACAGGTTTGGTGAGATGTGGAGGTCATTGTAAGTTGGCTGCACAGCTCTCTCTGACCTTCTGAGGAAACAAACTGTGCAACTTGCCCCTTCTGTTTGCTGGCAAAATAATCCTTGTGAAAGTGGAGGCAGCACGGAGGCACACTGACTCGGTCACAGAGCCTTCACCACTTGTCCACCAAAATAAAGCTGATGGAGACCACAGCTTCAACAGCTGAGTACTGAACACGATTTGGCAGGGTAAAGTGGTGTGCGGAGATTTGAAAAATGAGCTCGACCGACTGTTCACAGACAGGGGGAGAGGGAGATGGGAAGTGTGGAAGTAAGGCAAAATGATGGAAGTGGAAAAGAAAGGCTGAAAGATTTTACAAAGGAATATTCAGTGAACAGCAGGAAAAGGAAAAGGCTGGGAATGCCTTTGTAATAGAACGGGAGTTATTTGTTTGCCAGACTCATCAAGATGAGCCAGGAGAGCTCGTGAATTGCTTGCATGCAGTCATGTTCACAGAGAGCAGGGTGTTCATTCAAGTAAAGAATGAGCAAATCTGAAGAACTTTGGGATTCAGGGTTTGTAATTTTCTGGACATCTGAAAGCCCTTTTTGGGGATCTTTTCAAACAAAAATGTGAACCGTCAGAGGAAGGAGTCTAGACATGAGGAAAAGGACCCAAGTAGTTGGTCCATATGTTGGAACTCTGAGCAAGACATTCTTGCTGGGTATTTTTTTTCCTGCAAAAGTAATAAGATATCATGCACAAACAAGCCAGGGTTGGACCTCAGAGTTCTGTCTATTGAGCATAGATTACACTGCCACCAATACTGTTGTGTGGTGAGAAAAAAACCTGCAAATATTCCATCTCAAATTAAAAAAAATAAGTCTAGGCCTCTCAATGTCACTTGATGAAAGATCTTAAGACACAAATAGTGAAAAATCTACCAGCATTGTGTCACAGCATTTTTATCAGAACCCTTGTAAATTGAACCTTGATTTTTCTTTCATTTTACATTGAAGTGTATTGCGACTTGGACATTAGCCATCCTTTTCACTTCGTGGTGGAGAGAGCAAGGCTAGGTCTTATGGTCCCAAATCGAAGAAACTGAAGCAAGCCCACGGCAGGGAGCACCTCTTCAGGACAAGAAAAATCTTGCTAGATACGTAAGTGGTCTTAGATGGCATAAAGTCCTCAGTCCCTTTGCTTGCAAAAGATTGGGCTGTGCTGCTGCACTGACTCTCTCCCAGTAGCTGCAGGACCGTACTCTGTTGTGTTGCAATGGTGGCTCTGTTATTTGGGAGTTGACACCTTACAGGCAGGTCAGCACACCTGGATTGACCTTCCCACAGTCAAAACACAGATTCTCTGGAGGATGTCAGTCCAAACTAGAAACAACTGTGAACTTCAGGGACAAATAACGACTAAATGGTTGAAATTCTGTCCCTCAGACTCTAGGAAAATCCCAGCTGCCTGGGCTGGAGCAGCGCTGAAGACGGTATGCCAGATACAAAGTGTGGTAATTGCAGCGTTGTCAAGACAGCCTCCACTCCAGACTGGCTCCTGTGGAGCGACAGATCACTCATTAAAATGACTTGCATCTCTACTGAATTTTAATTAACGTAAGTGTGAGGAGCAGGTGTTAACTTGTTTTATAGACTCATTATAGTCTCTCAGGACTCCCTAGGCACAATTAGATATAGTTACTGAACATTTAGAAGTTCCTGATTTTGACCCTTTTTTTCTCATTTACAGACTTGTATTTGTAGAACACATTTATTCTTATTAATTTAAAGACAGGCAGTCAAACCCCAGGAGCTGCAGGACAAGTCCATCAACAGGACTTCAGTGGGGAGGGATGCTGTTTCTGTCTGCAGCTAGTTTGTGGAGAGATTGTCAACTCCATCCTGCCTTTCCCCTCTTTGTCTTCAGGAGTGCTACCATTCACCTACTGGCACAGCTGCTATCTAACAGCTGCCCAACCCACATAATCTGAAATTGCCCAGGTTAGTTAACACACTTTAATTCACAGAGGTCTCTTCTAGCCTGTATTGTTGTGAAAGAAGTGAGTTAGAAAGCAATTACATGAACAGTTATAAACCACAAAGTAACAGGGCAGTAATGTTGGGAGGGTGTTTGTGTGCATGAGGCGTGGAGAGGTGCTCAGAGCAGTAAATGCTCCATAGAGCCAAAATAGCTTACGTGACCAAGGTGTTTGGCTGAGTTTTTTTAACACCTATTAGGTGCTTTTATTGCATAATAAAGTCAGCAGCCCCTAGATTACCTAGACTTGTCATGCACTTCTAGTACCAGCGTAAATTCTAGAAGCTGGAGCTCTCAGATACCAACCAGGTATCTATCTCTGAACTGGCTTCTAAACCTGAAAAATAATCTCTATTATTTTCTGGAGTTAAGTGCCTGTCGGCTTGGCTTTTCTCATGGAAAGAGATACATTTATCTAGCCTCTTTGTAAGGCAATAGACGGAGATTAGTTCTTTGTTTTCCCAAATGAAGGGTCTTGACCCTGCTGTATCCCATACCACTATCAAATGCTGCTCACAGGGTACCTCCAGGACTGGCTTCTCTCTGATCCAGTGAACTGTTCAACAATCAAGCAGCTCCAGGAGCAGATGTTGAGAATGTACCACCCTGGGCCATGCTGGGGAGCATGTCCTGGTGGCGGTGGGATTGTGATCAAGTTCCTGGTTTAAATGAGCAGAGTGGGGATGTGCAAACATCTACCTCCACAATGAACCCCACAGGAACTCCTCTATTGAGCTGATATTAATCTCTCAAAACTAAGCATCTGTCAAGTGATTCTGACAGTTACTTTGGGTTCCCTGCAAAGTAAGCAATATTGTAGAAGTAATAGACACTTCTAGAGAATAATACAGATCTTGGTCTTTCTCTGATAAGTACTAAGATTCTCATAATTAAAATGCCTCAGTTATATATGGAGAATTAAGGAGGAAGCCAGGTTCTGGTTCCTGACAATAGGTAGTCTCTATAAACTGTCATCCTTGACTTGCAGGCTGAACTCGACCCAACAGGAGTGTTTTCAGTATGTCTGCAGGATCTGTTGTAAGCATTTCATAGCTGAAGGTGTGCCATTTCGATAGGTCCATCAGCTCTGAGCTGTTCTAGAGGCTGAGGAGCCATGCAGACAGCCAATATCATGGGGTTACTAGACCCTGACTCCTTGTTACTGCACAGAAATGACACAATGTGGAATTTAGGGACCCGTAATGGGTGGAGCAGTAAGACCTGTTATGATTTAACCTTTACCATCAGCAGTAAATCCCATTGTACGTATGTATTTTATAATAACTGGGCAAGACCCAGTGCACAAAGGATGTTGAAACAGGATTGTACAGTAGCTAATAGATACCATTTGCTATAAAAACAGCAAAACAAAGGCCCAAAGACGAAAAAAATCACCTATCAGTCCACACAAATCATGTTCAAATTGTAATCACAGCAGTAAAAACTTCGGCAGGAGACAACGTCACATGATTGTATAAGAAGATGTGACTGTGATTCTCTGTTTTAAAGGAAGCCGGCTGTGGGCTAGATCATGCTGGGTGCTGCATTGTCTGATGACTTGCAAGGTCAGGTTTTCAAGGTTTAAAGTGTTTTCTGTCCTATTAGGATAAATAGGGATTAGCAGGTTTCTTCAAATACATTGGAGGCATTAAAGCTATTATAACTAAAGCCATTGATGATTAACTGTAAATATACAGAATCTTTGGACCTGGCATGTGGAAGTAAAGGAAAAAAAGAGCAGAAATAACTAAACTTCTTTGATCTATAAGACAATTTTACAACCATTTGGGGAGGCTGCACAGTCATTATCAGACAGAGCAGAAATATTATTTTTAGCTCCTTAATCCCAGAAAATCATAATGGAAATATGGAAGTTGATAATGACAAGTACAAAAGAAAAAATAGAAGGCATTTTCAGAACATGGCAAGTGAGAAACTCTGCCAAACACAGATCTGGTCTTCAAACCCTGGCAATATCCCACAGAATTTGCTGACTTTAAAGGGCTCCTGACAACTTTAATTTTGCCCCTCTGTAGCAGGCTCTTCGTAATTGCCCTGACTTCACCAAAAGGTGTCTGAAGCATTTTGATTCCTCACTCAAGGATTTCAGTTCTGCACTCTTGTCTTCACCCAGAATGTGCCTCACATCCGGAGAGCAGCACCAGGGCAGGCGGCGCTGACAGACACTGAGACAGGCACTGGCTGTTTTAACCACGTTGTCTGTCACTCCTCAAGACAGATAAAAAGAAATCCCAATATTGAAAACACCATCTGTTGTGGGAATTTTGTCCCTGTAGGAAGGTATATGAGGGAAATGCCTATCGCAGTGACATACGCAAGTGCAGCTCATCTCGCTCTGTTAGGCGGAAGCACGCAGAGAAAATCCTTCCCTTTATTTCATGTGAGGAAACAGTGGGAAAAAAGTTTGTCGAAAGTTGAGTAAAGATGCCATCATCTGAGATTCAGCTGCAAGGGTCTGAATTCTGCTCCTCCTTAGAGCAGTCCAGTTCTAGAGGACATCGAGGAAGGAGATGGTGTGTAGGTGCTGCGTTTCACAAAGGCCTCTGTTCAGATTTCATTCAAACATCCACTTTATCTTCAGTTCAGGGCTACTTACCACAGTGTACCTTGCTGGGGCTGTTGAATGTGTTTGAGGAACTTCATGAAGGGCTGCCCACAGCTGCCAAGGAGCTGGCCCAGCAGCCAGATGAGTGAAACTAGAAAAGGGAGAAGCCCATTGCAACAGAAACTGGTGCTGCAGGATACCCTGTTGTGCCCATTCAAGTTAATGACTTGAGCAGTTTTCTAGGACACTTGGCTCTAGGTACTGGCCTAGACTGACACACTATTTTTGGTACCACCAGACCACAGGTGAGTAAGGCTGAAATGCACAGCATCTACTTCCTGTGTAGTAAGGGCTTTCCTGTTCAATGGATAGTGTGAAGGTACCAGTACCAATACACAGGTATGTCTGCATATCCACTGACTGTTCTGGGGTTTTGAAGATTTACACAGGTAAAGATGGCAGTGGAGTTTGAAAGATGGAGTTTGGACCGGTGAAGGCAAGCTCCATGAAGAGCTAAGTGTTAGTGCACACTAAGTACTTGCCACAACACAGCTGTGTTAAACTCCTCAGAGAAAATCACAGCCCTAGAGAAGAGGCTTGCTCTGCCCCTGCTGCACTCAATCTGTTGCTGTTGGAACTGATAAAAACATTAAGGTAATAACACCAATGTTTTGAAGATTCAGCCTGAATTTGCAACAATCATCTCTCAGATTTCCAAAAGCTGCTTCTACGATGAAACAGAAACTTCTCAGGTCATCTGAAAGAAAGGCTGATGTGGGGTGGAGCAGGTACAGATAGTCACAACAGTGAGGTAAAACAAGCCAGACACAAGGCTAGCTGGCAAACAAAAAGGTAAGACTATACTTTTCATGTGAGCCTACAGAGGCTTGTTTAGCAGTTTGACTCTATGCCAAATAGCTCACTGCACCTCTAAAAAATTGCTTTACTCTGAAAAAGTAATCTGAAAGATCCCTGGACTGCAGTCAACTTAATATCACACATATCTGCATCTTCAAAGCATTCTCTTTGGCTCAGCATAGCAACAGAAGCATAACTATTAGTAGTTATTTCAACCTTGAGGTAATTGGATGCCTCAGTACCCCACCCACTAAGCAAATAAATTAACTTTGATGTCCCTTTAATATGTCACAGAAGAGAAAAATAAAGGCCTTATATTTAATGGTGTGAAAGACATTATTCTAAAGATTAACATTTTCAAATGAATACTAAGTGTAAAAATAATATTCGTAGTCTGTTCTTTCAGCTCCTTGCTATATTTGCAATACAGCATCTCAGACGACAGATTTGACTTTTCAAGGCATTTCCCTACAAATAAGAATTTTTTTTTTTTTTTATAGCTGGTTATTGCAAAAACACTCACTGAGATGGACTTGATCATGGTGGCCATCTACCCTGTAAGGCTCAAACCCTAATCACTGCTCAACATCTACAGAGTTATGTGAGAGACAAGGAGTTATAACTCATTGGACACTGGTACATCATACTGCAGGTTCAGCTAGAGTTTAAAAGGATGCAATAGCAGCTGAGATTACATGTCAGAGTATTTTTTTGAAGCAGTTTCAGTCTCTCTGTCCGTAGCTTAAAGTATATTCTGGTTCCAGTTTAAACTCTACGTGCTGCTGGGCAGATGTTGAGCAGGAAACACCACTTCTCGGTGTCTTTGTTCCCCAACCTCATTATTTCAATCCTACCACCAGTTCCAAGGCCATTCATGTCTGTGTTAGGAGGCAGAACTCACCTTGACAATTAGGTCCTTTGTAAGCAATAGGACTAAGGTAAATATATGGGGGGAAAAATGTTCTGCATTATGAATCAGTCTTAACATCGTAGGAACACTTTAATGCTTATTCAGGCAAAATGTCACAGCAGATGTGATAATTCTAGAGTAAACCATTGCTAGCGACACATGTGCTCTCACTGGAATTCAAACATGGTAATTCTTTTATTGTCTTAATCCATAAATTTTAATGTGTATGAGCAAGCTATGCTTCCGTGTCAATCTTGCCTCTCTTCTTTCACATACCTATAGATACCAGATATATTTTGAAGTTAAATAATGAAAATGTACTTTGGTACGTGTTTTAGTCTGCATTCCCTTTGTTGATTCCTAAGATTATCTTGATCATATATAGTGTCAGAAAAAACTTATTCAAAGAGTTCATTTAAATAAAGATCAATTTGCAAATTGTACCAATGACTTTGTACAGACATATATATGTACATAAATGTGAAAAACAGAAAACACACAGGAAAATTTCCACTTGATACATTTGAAAAATATTAAGATTTGGAAAACTTTAAGACATCTGAGTGTACAGCACATGTAAACAATTTTGTGGCGAAACCAGAAGTGATGAATTGCACATTCACTGATATCAGCTACAGCATAAAGTCAGCTCTTTCCTTTTCATCATTATAGCTGATGCTTCAGCAATAGGCTTTGAGTAAAAAAAAAACAACAAACAAACATGAAAACCCAGTTCATGCCTTAAAAGCATTTGTGTATGGAACAATAACAGTAACAGCATGTAGATTTAAATGAGATACAAAAAAAATCTTAACAGAAGCAGAATTGTAATACACCTATCATTGATCATCTTAATACTAAGGATACCTGGCTGCATTTTGCATCTGCTAATATTAATGACATGATATTAAATCCTTCACCTCTAAGGTTGTGCAGCCCTGGAGTTCCAGACTCAAGATTATATATTATATCATTTGCATATAATTATATTCCTTAGATAATCATATTGCTCAAAAACAAATGCTGATATTTTCAGTATTTATGCACAGCTCCTGACCCATCTTTCATGTAAAGCTCCATGTAAAACTTACACAGAAATTCAGGGACATTTACTGTAAGCACAGCAGCAGCATATCATACAGAAACAGAGATAATCACACTGTCTCAATAAATGTAATGTCATTGTCTAAATTAGGAGCTTTGTCAATAAAGTGGAAAGTCTCCTGAATTAGATATTCCAGATCCTCTTTTTGAGGATTCTCCTATCATCTAGGGAAGCCAGATTTCATACTGCATGACACTTTCCCATCATATCCCTACATATCTTATCTGAAGGAGCAAGAATTCGAAAAACTTTAGCTGGGGACACAGACTGTGTTGAGTTTAGGGACCTTTGGCAAATCCTGAATGTGGTATCATGAATTTCTAGCCCTACTTCTACACAGAGCAGTGCCTCTGCATGCTACTAAAGCCAATAAAATAGTGATTAGTTCTGTGCTATAATCTGTTTATTCTCAGACATTACTTGTGGCTTTCTTTCCCAAAGGCAGTAGAAGCTAGTGGAGGATTATATGTAAAATTGTGAAGGGGGAAGCGTGCCACAGAGCTCGGAAGATCCTCTGTTAGACTCATACTTACCTGGTTCTGACTCTCTTCTCTAGGGCATGGTGGGAGAGAGTAGTGCCTAGATTGCTTGATCTGTGACTGGATTCATAAAAATCCATAACTGGACAATTTGTAGGGAGGACAGTCTTATGGGGTCCCATTAACCCATCACCCAGCTGCTAAGCCTGGACCATGCTTGGTTTTCCACCAGGGCACCACAAATGTGAATGAGTGTGCTGCCAGCCCTGTGGCAGGGGATCAGCAAACAGTTCCCCCCTGCAGCAGTAAAGCCCCTCCCTGGGGTTTCACCCGCAGCAGATCTGCAAACATCAGTGATGTAGCTGGGCTACAGCAAGAAACTGGTGTTCAGAGTAGGTCTCATCCCTGCCAAGCATGAGATGCAGGCAGTATATTCCGCTCCCATCACGTCACACACTCCTCATGACAGATTAAAAACCAGATCCCAAAGTTCTTATGTATGCTTGCGAAGGGGACTTTTCTTCCATTTGTAGCACTGGCTTCACACATTAGCAATTATTTTATATAAAAAAATAAAATAAATGGCACTTCTGTGCAGGGAGAATACTTGCCTGGCTTACAGGCCAAAGCAGACACTGAAGCACATATCTAAGCAGTCTTCCTGCATATGGCCACTCTTCTAAACTGAGACCATAAACAAGGTCATGTTAACATATTCACTATATTTACATGTTACATCAAGACAGTTATAATCAGTCTCAAGACTAAGTAATCTATGTCTGTATTGGCTTTAAAACATATAAAAATAGACCAGACATCTGTTCCATCTAAGACACAAATAAGGAGTGTGCTTTCACTAAAAACACTAGACTTCAAAACTTGGCATCATCAGTAAAACCCTAAGAAACATTTTCAAATTGTATAAACCAAGTGCCTAAATAGAAAAGGTTTGATATTGAAGAGGAACCCATCCACATAAAATAAAACTCTTTAAAATGGAATGTAGCCAGTTTCTAAATGCATTAAAATATTACGGTGTCTCTATAAATAGAAAATCAGATAGTGGTGAAGAGCTAAAGCAGTCCTTTCCAAGTCATTCAAGTGTATATATTTCTCTCTCTTTACTATCATTAATACACAGTTGTTTGAGCTACAGCTGTTCTAGCTTTTGGCAACAGTTCAAGTAACTTCCTCTCTTTTCTCCTTTGCAACCCTCCATCTTCAATTTTGACACCACGGAGTTGCCAGGGCATGTCTTGATTTCATGAAGTTTTAGGAAAAATGCCATGTGTCCCAAACTCTGTTGATGTGTGTGCAGTCAATCAAGGAAGCATATCATAAATTCACCATGGTCCTTCAATTTTCACTCAGGCAATGGCACATCTATAGTCCCAGCATCCAAGAGAGGTTACATGCTGACAAGCTCCCTCTTACTTGCACAGAGCCTGCTGAGAAGGATTTCAGAATAAACTTGATTTATTGGACCTCGGACATGATATGGGGACTGAGAATTTGTTGCATAGTCCTGCAGTTGTGATGGCTTGCTTTGACTGCCGAAATATTTCCCCAGTGTATAGTGCCTTGACAGTGTCATTGTTATGTGCGGACTTTCTTCAGAGGGATTTGATTTCACCACCTGCAAAAGAAGTGACATATGTGAGTGCTTTTAGCCTGTACCTACAGAGACACACAGCTGTCTGTAAGAAATGCAGAGACAGTTCTCCACAAAGCAGATCCTAATACTCTTCCTTGAGCTTCAAGCTGTTCACAAACAGTATTTTAGTGGGCCAAATTGCTGTGTTACATGCTAATTAAAGTGCAAGATCTTGCTCACCTAAGCCTTGAAATCTAAACGTATAGGTCCATTATTCTCAGTTGGTTGATTCTGTAATACCTTTGTATATTAGACTCTGTTCTTGTCATTAGGTACAATTTATCTGAACAAAATTTATAATTAACAGCTTGTCTGCATATTTACCATGGGAAAAAATAAACTCAGGACAGCCCTGACTTGCAGGAAGATTTAAATCCTGCTCTGATCCCAAGCACTTGAGGAACATATGCTGTGTCTCAGCTGTGAGTCCTGCGAGAGTGTCTCACTCTCAGGTCTTGATGCAAACCTGGCCCAGCTCCATGTTGAGATGAAAGCACTCATGCATCGTGTTTCTCCAAGAAGGGAGTTACGGTGCAGTTTCACATTCTTCTCCCTGGGGCATCACACTGACACAACCACAATGTGGTTCAGTAACTTAGGCCAGAAGAATGCTCCTCCTTGGCCCCTCAAGTATTTATAAAGCTCTGGGATTATCACGGTTAGTTTGTATGGAATAAACAAATGCCTACAGGACTAACAAGAGAGAAAGTGAAAGGTAGGGTTGTCAGGAGCCTAATGACTGGGAGGGGTGGTCTCCTGTGAGATGCTGAAGGTCTCATCTCCATGAACACATGGTCACTGATGAATAATGAAGCAACTTCAAGAGAGATAAAAATTCAGAACCTTGCATGGATGCAGGACAGAAAACCCTGATCCAGGCATCAGCAAATCCAGAGAAAGCAGAAACAGGGCCAAGTGGTTAACTTATTTTTAAAAGAGTAAATATGTGCTGACTTGATAGCTCTGATGCCCATCAATTTTCCTGTTATATCAATCACAGCAGACACTTGAAAAAGTAGACTTCATTTACTAATCCACATATTTATGCGGAAGCATATTAGCTTTTTAAAAATATATATTCACTGTCACTGAACAATCAGAAACAAAGTTTGTATGTAGTGAAGCTCATACTAAATGAAAAAAACTCAAAAAATCCAATGTGAATGAAGGAAGAATATGTGCAAAGTCTTGAAAGACTGGGCAGAGAGGCTATGAGTGAGCTGGCTGAACTGAAAAAAGACCAGGAATCATCCATGTAGAAAATTAATATATCCTCTGATCAATTTGATACAGCTAAGCCAAGGGCTGTTATTTGTTTTCCTGCAATTACTGCAGGTTCATTTTTCTAAATTAGTGCCTTAGATCTTACAACTATTTCAAAATGATGCCACCTTGAACCAACCACCAAAACTGCATTCCTGTGAGACATAATCTCCCAAGAATGCAATCTAATGTTCATCCAGCAGTCAGCCACTGATTAAAATACAAAAATCCCAAAGTTGCTAGTTTTTATGTTGTGACCATGACTTCACTGCCATTAACTTAGGAAATAAATCTGAATAAAAAAATAGGTTCCATAAAGGTCTTTATAACTGCTGGACAATCTACTCCTCCACAAGCATTTGTGAAGAATGAGGTAATGAAAAAAATCAGGTCTGATGTGTGCTTAGAACTAGAAGCATG
This sequence comes from Pterocles orientalis, assembly GCA_011057875.1. Lineage (NCBI taxonomy): Eukaryota > Metazoa > Chordata > Aves > Pterocliformes > Pteroclidae > Pterocles > Pterocles orientalis. Next base: position 1,361,456 of record WKFP01015295.1, on the reverse strand, counting down.
TTTGGGCAGAAAGTGCCAGAGTTATGCAAGATATCTGTCCCAGATCAATATAACCCCTTTGTGAGTCCAGATCCCTTGGGAATCTGAGTGGAGATGGTCAGGTCTACAGAGCTGTGGATTTCTATGCTATCAGGGAAAACTGAGGCCCTCTGAAGTTGATTGGTGGGAAATCAAATAATTTACCAGGACAATCAGGGGAAATAGCTTTCTGTTTGGCCAGCTAGTGAGAACTAAATGAGAACTGTCTAATGCATTTCAGTTCTTCTCTTCTGACTGCACAGAACTGCCACCCCTACATTCCCGCATGGCTATGCTTTAGCTTAGATGACATTTACAGATGGGTGCTGTCCTCAGGGAGTTTAGGAGATCATTTTTGAAGAGAAAGGAAGTGAAAGTACAAAGCAGCAGATTTACTCCATCTCATCTGGTTTCATAAAACATGAAAAGTGCTGGGGTTTTACACAGTGTTCTTGGCTCTGAACTTGGAGGCAATATGCCATTTTCCTAGCACAATCTGCTCCAGCACCTGATGAAACTCCACTTCCCAGAATGCACAAATAAACTCATGAAAAAATTGTTAAAACTAATGAGGTATCAAAAGCATTCAGGGACTTTCTTTTTGCTTTCCTCAAGGATGAAGCCTGGTTCTTGGTGGCTGATGGATTCTCCTGGGCACATCTATGCTTCTTTTAGGCACAACGACCTCTCAAGCCTCATTTACAACAGCTTTGTGAGCCAGATTCTCCCCTGATCCTCCTCAGAAACACATACTCTCTGTTGAGATTCCTCTTGCAGAGAAGCAAGGCCAAATCCGCACACGAGCACATACAAAATGATGGAGGAGTGCATGAAAAATGCTGATGACCAATCACACCCTGCTGTTTTCCACCCAGTTCCATAAAAAGCATCTGAAATATTTCTCTTTGAACCTCTCCATTTCACTCAAAAGCTCTGTGGAAATGGTGAGTATCAGCAACGACCCATGAAGACGCCAACATCTGGGTTCTAGACAAAAAAGAGTCAGTATAGCTGTCTGGATGAAATGGAGGGAGCCATATGCTCCATGGGACTATTCATCCGTCACATAAATATCTGCTCAGTGACTTACTCCCTCTTTTCCAGCTCCATTTGGACCGAGCTGTGCTTGTGCCTCTCTCATGTAACCTCAGAGCAGATTAAAGGATTGGTTAATTAATGATGCCTGCTGTGTTTGGTCCCAAAGCAGGACTGAGGCCATGGCAATGGGCTGAAAACATGTGGACTGCTGAGGAGCCTGAGGTGGAAACCAGCTGTGAGGCTGACACACAGCACATGAGGTCAGACAGGTCTGATAATGCTCCCAAACCTGTGCTTAGTCCCAGCGAGCCTCATACTGAAGCAGAGTCACAACCAGTAGCAGCTGACTGTCTCCCCACTCTCTTTTAAGAACACACTTGTTGTCCAGTAGACTGTCTCTGATATTATATTTCTGTCTGTGATATTCAGGAGAAAAATCAAAGCCTTATAGTTGCTATTTTTTTTAATCCTGTTTTATGTAAAGCTGACTTCTGTGGCTGACAGAGTTTTAAATATCATCCACTGGCTACAAGAAAGCAGTTCAGCTTGCTATGCTAGCCCTTGGCCAGCAGACACTGCAAGGACACTCTGGAGCCTATGCTTGAATTTTTTCTGTCATCACCAGTGAATTTCAATTTGTTTAGTTTAAACTACTCCTAGGTTTAATTAGCCACAGTATATTTTGTTTCCCAGTGTATACTGTGGGTGTCTGATGAAAGAAACCATATTTTTAGAGCTTCACTTTTTTTTGATCTTTAAGGAAAATACATCATAGCTGTCCTGACATTTCTTCACAGCAAAAATTAGTGCTTCCACTTTATTCCTAGTGTCATGGTCCACCTTTGTACCTGTGAAGATCTGTGGAGCTTCTGTACTAACCCTCCACAGGGCCAGGTCCTGGGAACAGGCTTGGCCAAGAGTGAGGCTTACAGAAAAATAGGCATGACTTGTCAAAATAAGCAAAGGGGTTTTAACTTTCTCTTGAGAGATTCAGAAAACATATGGTGGTCTCTCTTATTTGGAAGCGATTTGTTTTTACAGAAAACAAATTACTAAATTAATGCTGGAAAAATGTTAGGATTTTCCTTGTGTGGGTGATAGTCTTTTTTAAGATTTACGCACTTCTGAAAACTCTAATTAAAAAGTTCTAGGATTCTCTCCATAAGAATTAATTTGTGGAGTTCTGTCTTGTAAATGACACATCAAATTGCTTGTGTCACTATTCTAATCAGTAAACAAACTCCTGAGATTTCTTCCAACTAGAAGCTTCTTATTGGCTCAAAGCCCCCAGCTGATTGTGAAACACCCTAAATCCATTAACTCTTGGTTTCAAAGAGACATCTTTCATTGAATCCTTTTTTTCCTCCAGTTTTAACTTTTTGGTAACAAGTTCTTCTCATTCTATATTTCATTCTATGAAAGAAATTGCACCTGTCATCTCTCTCTTGATCACTCAGAGGAAATGCAACCTTCTTGAAAGATATGGCAGTTCAAGTTTTATAGACCCAAACTTTGACGGAATAAACTGTGGTAGTTTCCTAGTCTTCCATTAAACAGGCAACCCAGCTTCAGTTCATAAGAATGAAGATCCTTGTAGCATCAGAGTCAATTTCGTACTGTGATAAACGTGACTTTATCTAAAGAGGTACCAGAAGGCTTCTCTGTCCTTACATCCAGCAAGGAAGGGTTACTGATGATGTCTGAGTGCACAATTCCAGTTTTTACTGAAGAAATATTTTTTACTAGGAATCAGGAGCTAAGCATCTGGAAAGATATGAACCTCCTTTATCCCTCAAAGCTTTTTCTGGTTTCCAAAGGAAGTAATATAATATTCATGGGTCTTCTTTAGGGCAATGAATGACGTGTTCAGATTCTCAAGCAGACTGACCACTGGGACAAGAAGAACCTGGGAACTGGCCTTTTATACCCACAAGCTGGTGTCATGGGTACAAGGAAGGTCTTGTGTAGAAGCTATGGGAATAGTCTAGTAGCCTCGACGACAGCCCTTTATCATATACAAAATTACTGTCATCAGCCTCATGGCAGAATGTACCGGCCTGCTTGACTACTCAAAAACGATATTCTCTGTTTTCATTCAGGGTTGCCTGCACTAAACCAGGGGTGCACTTCTTCATTTGTTAGGCATAAGGTACAAGAACTCCGAAACTAAAACGAATCCCTCCTTTGCTGATGGGGAAGAGCACTCACTATAAAAAGACATACCACGTTCTCAAAATATGTCTTAAAGAAAACCATCAAAACTTTAAATATCTTGTTTTTCAAACTCTTTACTTTCACTGGTTTGGCAGCCTCTGGGCTGATTTTGTGCCTAGGTATAATAATGTATTTGCTTATTCATTTTTTATTTAATCCATGGACTCCTGTCATTTGTAATATATTGTGAACATTCCTTGCCAGAACTTCAAATGAACAGAAGAATATGTTCTCAATTGCCCTGCTCATATATTTTACCATGTCCCTGTTTCACCAGCCCAGTAGTTGCAAAACAGAAGACAGAACTTCTATAGATTTCAGACAAAACCAAAGGCAGAACTATAGGCATGAGTGAGAACAGGCGTCTTATACTTCTGTTTGTATAGTCAGTCACTGTAACTATCCCAGATAACTCTTTCTCAGACGTATGAAAACAGATATACAGCCGTAAGACTGGTCTTTCAATTTCAAGTTCCATTTTAAATGTACCTATGATTTGACGGAATTCTGCTGAGCTGCTCGGTTAGGAAGGCTTCACACAAAAACTGCTGAGATTGAGGTATGGTGGAAAGAGAAACTGAGTCCATGCAGAAAGAGTAGGGATATATAACACATAGCAAATAATATAAGAACCTGGAAACCATGTGCAACACCCTTTTGTATGGGTTACCTCTGCAGAAGTGCGTGCTTGTTTTTTATTTCAAGGAATCACCACTAGAGCAGTTCAGCGTGTCCTTGGGTGACGCTGCACTCTGAGCAGCGAGGCACGGGTGCTGCTGTGCAAACTGCCATCCCTGCAGTTTTTATTGAGGCCTAACTTTGAGTGACGGCTGTGAACCTCACTGCTGTTTTTGTTTCTAAGCACCTGACAGTTAAAATCTCTCTTAAATACTTGGGAATGACACAAGCATAAAATATTACCTCATGGAAATGGCAACCGCACTTCCCTTGCAGGAATTCTTTGTATCGTCCCATGGTGATGACGAAGGTGTCAACAACTTCATAGCCAAAATTTTTTGCTGTATCCAGAATAATCAAGTTTTCATTCCACAAGTTTTGCATTTCTGCCTGCATTCCAGACAAAATATTGCAATGTCTTGTCAGAAGGACTGTTAAAAGGTTATTGCATTCTGCCATGGAAATGAATAACAAAGCTGCAGTTTTAATAAAGCAATTATGTTATATTCCAGACATTAATTACTATAAATTCATTCTTGCAAATAGCTATTACTCCAAGACAGTTGTAGATTATTTCAGAAATTATAATTACTTTTCAGTAGTTGTGCAGCTTCCTTCATAGGAAGATTTCAGTGTTGTTTAAAATATAATTACTGGGTAACTCTCTTTAGCATGTACTTAGCTAATATGGGGTGCAACTCAGAAAAAAAAAATTCCATTATAAAGTTGTCTTTAATAAATGGTGAAATTGCTCCTGTAAGGAAAAAATTCATCTTCAAATCAAAGTTACTGAGACTGTCGCTTAAAATGAGTAAAGCGCCATGGGTATCTTAGAAATGATCGTACTGAAGAACAGATTATTGTTTCTCAAAATACTGTAGGAAGGCTGGGAATAGAAAGCAGGTTAGCCATAAATTTGGCAAGGCAGTGGATTTGACACTGCAGACAGAAAGGCTTTGAGAGTAGCTGGGGTGATCCAGACACCCAAAGCACCCAAACCACATGGGCAATCTGGCATATAATTCCAACATTGAAAGGGAAAAGAACATTGGTTATGCGCTGGAGTTGATTTCTGTAGTTTCTGAATTTACTGGATGAGAAAAAGAAAAACGCAGTCCTGGAAAGCCTTTCTATCCTTGCCTCACTTTCCTTTGATCAAAGTTCTGCTTCTTCCTCCTAGGACTGAACTCTGCTGAAAGCTATGGCAGGAGCTACAACATTTCTTCATGTTGATGACAACAATTTCCCAAACGTATCCCAATTTGGTCATCCAGATAAATTAAGGAAATGGATGGAATCAATAAGAAGACACTTGGTGGAGACAAGGCAAATAGTACTAACTTAGAAAGAAAGGGCAGATTCTGACAGCGCAGTCTCCATAGCGAAAAGAAGGGTGAGAGCAGCAGTCACGCACTGAATACAGCAGTACATCATGGTTGCAAAAAGATGTGGGTGCCAGTCTCCAGTGTGATAGGAGTGCTGTACGTAAACTATGAAAGCTAATAATTTTCTCTTTTCAACACCTGTGAATACATGGAGCATTACACGTGGCTCTGGTAGGCATCATTTACTGCATTCTGCCCTCCGGCGCTTCCCAGCCCTGTCTCATCCGGGCATTTTATACAGGTTCAACAGAGAACAACCATCCAAATTGTAAATAAAAATGTTGAATGGAATGAGTTACTAGCTCACTGAAATGAGCCCATCTGTTACTCTGAGAGTCTTGGACATGATTTAAACTGACTGTAACATCCCATTAACATACAAATAACAGGCTAGATTCACCAGTACATTCCAGCTGCTCTGTAGTGTTCTGGCTTCATAGGCGGGTTAAGATAGATTTATGGAGAACCACGCAACGCAGCCAGACCAGTGAAGCTTATCCAGGAGTAACTATGGAGAGAGCCTGGGGAGGGCCTGCGCTTGACATGGTACGAGGAGCAATCTGCCTATCCCCAGCTTGATTTCTCAACTTTGGCAGCAGACTTAGTGTCAGTGCTTCTTCTGGTTCCTGGGATGGCTGACTGAGCACAGCTTCTCAAACTGTGTTCTGATTGCAGCGGAATCCACGAAATAAGGCAAATCGGTTTGAATCCACATCAGCAAGCCATATGAGCAAACACAAACATTATCCTTTCTTTGATTCACTTAAAGCTTGCTCAGCAGAGGTTGAAACATATTTTAACCAGACTGCAAAATTATTGCTGGAATGACAAGTCTTCCATGAAAATGCACTCTAAACATACTGTAGCTTACCTGTGACAGAGAATGTATTCCATCCACTGGCAGGTGAAAACCCATCCCTATGGATTTGATAATTACCAGGATATTTGATAGATTTTCCCTGTATGGCAAATAATTTTAAAAAAAGGATATACATTTTACTTAACAGACACATCAAAAGACACTTCATTTTTATTTTTTGAAAGTCAGCTAAGTGCACACTCACGAGAAAACAAATGAAATGTTTGTATTTAATTTTTTTTGGTGAAGTTGTTTCTTGTAATTTGTCACATTAAGACTTGGAATAACACCAAGTGCATAATCTTACCTCTTCAACACCTTTTGGATAATTTGCAGGTGATTGGAATTAAGCCACTGAACCCCACCTACAACTAAGACGGTCTGGTCTGTGTTCTCCAGGGGACGTGATCTGAAACCCAGAATGGAGAAACAACAAATGTTGCCTTAAAACAGATGGCAAACATTTTAACTGCATTGTATTACATTTCAGTGAACTGTATCTGTCATCCTGATCAGATGTCTGATGTAATTTTCTACTATTTTTTAACCACACAATACAGTCTACACACGTTATGTTTAATTGTTTACTGACTTCAGTTGTAAAATGTGTTAAGCAGATTTACAAATAGAATAAGAATACAAACAAGCCAGCAATCAAGTTGGTACAGTACCTCTGCAGCAGTTGTTCCAGAGCTTTTTCAAAAGTTGGTCTCTGGTTTGGGTTCATCCAGAACTGCGGATAGTAGGAGTAACTGATAAATGTTTTCCCCTCATTGATATTATGATAAGATTTAACATCATGAGTCTTTTGCCATTCCTGAAGAGTCTTATTCACTCTTTGTATTAGATAGTACATCATCCCTCTGTTAGTTGAGTCACCTATAAAAAGAATCTTTGGATGCAAAAAAAGATACAACTTAGAAGTTGTACATTCCAAAAACCAAAACCAAAAAAAGAATACAGATAGTCTTGAGGATTTTAAACCCTTCTCATAATGTTCAAGAAATATTTCTGTGAGCTGCCTGTTCCCCAGCCCTGACATCTCAGTATTAAAGTTCTCCTTACCAAAATCTGTGTGATCTGATTGACAAAAAGCTGTATTATGTGTTTCAAAGACAAAAACCATAGGTTATAGGTGGCTACAGCTGCATAGTTAGTCCTGCATTTTTCATCTTTGTTGATAATTTCTTTTGCTTATTTACTTCCAATTGCTAGCACAGAGCCTTTTGTAATTGCTTGCAGCTTCCTGGTTTTGTTCCTCCAGTTTTTCATGTGGTTTGTTCCTACACAACATGTCTTGGTTAATGTCTGTCTTCCATAAACTTGATTCATGAGAATTTACGCCAAAGTAACACACACACATCAAGGAATGCAGCTGCTGCCTTTTTCGTAGAGTGATGGTCTTTCTGCCGTTTCAGAGAGGGGGAAACAAGAGGGTTAGTTTGGTGGCAGATAATTTGAATAGAGTCCTGGCATGTGTGAGATGACCACTGGGAAGCATTGTGGCCTGAAGGGAGTTAGAGGTGCTGTCAATGTGACAGAAGTACTCCAAGTAGCAGCAGTCTTCATTGGGCTACCCTGAGCTTGCAAACTAATGAAGAAGTTAAATTTGGGCTTGCTCCTACTCATTCCTTAAACTCCCCTGACAAACCAAACACCTCTCTATGTGGAGACCACAGAACTTAACATGTGGGGTTTTTAAATGCAGCTGTCCTATTTTTAGTGGATAGGACCTAGTGTTTCCTCCTTCTGAAGAGAATGTGTAAGCAATGACAAGAGTCCAAAGGGGAAGAGAACTCAGGTTCACTGTGGTTTGTCAATTAAACTGTGTGAGTAATCAGTTATTACCACAGTCACCTCAGACAGATATCCACATAGAGGGGCATAAGTCTAAAACTGGGAGTCAGAAACCCCACAGAACCATAACACAGTAATAGCCCTGCTCTCTGCAAAACAGTATGCAACTTCTCCTACCTCCTGTGGCACCTGGGACAGCTAGCACCCTGCAAGTTGGGTTTTTGTTGCTTGTTTTTTTTTAATTTGATTTGGGGTTTGATGCTTTACCACTTCCACCTTGCATATTTGGTTATGCAAATAAAATTCAGACTGCACAAGATTACTTGTCTAAGAACACATTTCCAAAGCTTCTCTTAGAGATTTTGTGTGGTGAAAACAGCTTGGACTTTTCTCATCTAATACATCACTATTTACCTATTCCCTTCAGGAATGTCACAGTTTTAGGAACTGATTCCAGTTCCCACTATGAACCTCTTGTGAGTAAAAATAAGCCATAACAGTGTACCAACGATGGTTCCCATAGAACAGAAGCAGTTTCAGATGAACATACCCTGATGTGGTGGCAGGGCCAAGAATGGGCATGACAATGACTTGAACCTCCGATGCCTTGCCCATTGCGGGCTGCAGAGAACCCCTTGATAGATTATGTATGGTAGCAAACAAACTAAAACACACACTGAGCACATAGAGGCTCTTTTACCTCCTCTCCTGGGCCTCTCAAAGCTGTTTCATAGAGCAAATTCTTAAACAGGTGCTGTTCATGCTTGGACTGCATAAGCACTTCTCTCACATGCAAGGGGGTTTCCAACTCTTTTCACATTGTGTCAGAAGAAACCCTTTAAACCAAGTATGACATGACTCTCAGAAGTCAAGGATCCTTGGAACCTTGGAAGGACTGGTTTTATAGTCTCTCCCTCCCTGACAGACACAAACATGCACATAATTATTTACAGTTAGGAAGACAGTCCATGCTTGCAATGTGTCCTAATTCTAAAGTAGGTTAACCTGAGGTTTTAAACAATTCTTTTAACTTGCAAAATCTCTTAATCTCGTCAATCTGTCTATATCCATGTCTCTTTAATCTCCATTTCATAAATCCATCACTGTGGTATCTAGATGTATATCTATTTAAAAAGCAGTTCTCAGATCTTAGCAGGCAAAGATATCATTAACCTGCAATGTGGGTGAGAACATTTCTACAAAAACACAGGACATCATTAGCAGAATAACAAACAGGCTCTCTACCAGGTTACACACATACAGCAGTTGGTAGAACATTCTAGATTGTTTTTCTTCTGCTTCTAATAACACATGATACCATTTTGTTATCACTGCCCATGGGGTTTTCTAATTGCAAAGAAGTGTATTCAGCCATAGATTACAGTGATATGGCAGATGGGGCATTTTTATCTGTGTCTTCTTTCTGCTGTGACTAAGATTTTCATAGATATTTTCTCCTTCTGACTGTATTGGGTTTAATCTCACCTGACACTGAATTCAGATAGCAGAACAATACTCTTCATGGAAAAAAAGGAGAGAAGAACCACGGCCAAGGCCAATGGATGTGATGCACAAGTGTCGTGTTTTGCCAACTCTGTGTATTCTCTAGCAATTTAAGAGTGAAGTGATATTCTGAATATTTCCAAAGTCTCAAACATTGCAGAGCATCAAACACTGCGATAGACTCATCAGCCTCTTTCCCATTTTTTCATTATGTCAAAATTAGAGAATACTTGCAAATCTGTACACACAGAGCATCCACTCATTAAGACCTGTCTGCATCCAAGAACCTGCTTCTAACTATTGGTCCAACTGTGCTGTGAGATGTGTAAATCCTGGAAAAATAGACAAATCCTTCTTTTTCTTCTCCCTAAAAAAATTCCATATGGAAAAAGAGGACATTTGTAGGGAATCCTACCTGCAAAGTAGCTTTTCAAACTGCCCATGTGCAGAGCTGGTTAAGCACATTTTGCTGTGGTATGCAGACAATCAGAAGGCATCTTTCAAAGCATCCACCTTTTGCAAGTCAGCTTCATTTACAGAAAATGCTTGGAAGACCCAAAGGCTAAAGTAAGTGGTGTATAGCCCCAGGAAAAAAAAACAAACAACTTATGTCCTTCAAATAAGCCAAGAGCTTAGATGAGGCAAGATCATGGAGCAAATCCTCCTGGAATCTATGCTAAGGCACATGGAAAACAAGCAGGTGATTGATGACAACCAGCATGGCTTTACCAAAGGGAAATCGTGCCTTACGAATTTGGTGGCCTCCTACGACAGAGCCACGGCGCTGGTGGATAGAGGAAGGGCAACTGACATCATCTACCTGGACTTGTGCAAAGCCTTTGACACAGTCCCACATGACATCCTTGTCTCTAAGTTGGTGGGACATGGATTTGAGGGAAGGACCACTCGCTGGATAAGGAATTGGCTGGACGGCCGCACTCAAAGAGTTATGGTCAACGGCTCAATGTCCAAGTGGAGACCGGTGACCAGTGGTGTTCCGCAGGGGTTGGTACTGGGACCAGTGTTGTTTAACATCTTTGTTAGAGACATGGACAGTGGGATGGAGTGCACCCTCAGCAAGTTTGCTGATGACACCAAGCTGTGTGGTGTGGTGGACACGCTGGAGGGAAGGGATGCCATCCAGAGGGACCTGGACAGGCTGGAAAGGTGGGCCAATGCCAACCTCATGAAATTTAACAAGGCCAAGTGCAAGGTCCTGCACGTGGGTCGAGGCAATCCCAAGCACAAATACAGGCTGGGCAGAGAATGGATAGAGAGCAGCTCTGAGGAGAAGGACTTGGGGGTATTGGTGGATGAGAAGCTCAACATGAGCCGG
>WKFP01015295.1:1323654-1350608 GCA_011057875.1 Pterocles orientalis | reverse complement strand
GGGTAACGGGTATAAGCTAAAAGAGGGTAAATTTAGGTTAGACATTAGGAAGAAATTTTTCACTATGAGGGTGGTAAGACACTGGAACAGGTTGCCCAGGGAAGTTGTGGATGCCCCATCCCTGGAAGTGTTCAAGGCCAGGCTGGATGAGGCTTTGGGCAACCTGGTCTAGTGGGAGGTGTCCCTGCCCATGGCAGGGGGGTTGGAACTTGATGATCTCTAAAGTTCCTTCCAACCCTAATCATTCTATGATTCTATGATTCTATGATTCTATGAATTAGAATAATTATTCAACATAATTGAATGTGTGGTAGCTATGGCCACACTTATTTCTATACAATTACATGAACTTACTATAGTTGTGCATGCGATGTAGTGTTTAATATGATTTGAACCAGGGGCTCTGGGGATGATTCTGTATTTAGCTCTATGACAATATTGAGCAAAATGATGGCTCAGGTGTGTACAATATGCCATATCTCGTTTTCTTTACAGTCTGGCACAAGGCTTAGTCATGTACTGTTCAGGTCAATGGGGCATTTGTCTGCAGGATGACTAAAGGATCAGACATATATAAGGCTATAATTTTATCAGACAAAGAACAACACTTTCATGCAGACAGATGTTTTCAGTGTCTTCTGTTGCAACCGTTTTGTGTGAAAAATTCCATTATAGCTTACAGGCTTTAAAAGATTGCGTAAGCATAGTGGAATTCACTTCTTAACCAGACCTATCATTATAAATTAACCACACTTAGGAAATTTAAACACCTGTAAGTCCAAAACACTACTTAACTTTAAAATATTATTAAGAAATTATAAGTTAAAAGTCCTGTTTTAACAGCTGAATTTTAAGTACTTCAGCAAATATTGCCTTTTCATATTTCCTGTTCTTAATTACACATGACTCAATAGTACTTTTTTATAAGACTAAACTCTGAGTAGTATTTCTCAATGATAAACAAAATACATATCCCCCTGCTCTTGAGGCCAGCTTTCTATATGCTGCTAATTGGATAAATAATTACCTGTTAGAACCCCTTTTCCTTCACCCATTTCTTAAAGTTCTTGTACAAAACCCAAAGCATCATGCCTTAACAGAATTGTGTAAATCTTACAGCAAAAACCACAGTTACAGAGGATTTTGTTGAGCCAATACAACACAGACATCGTATTTTTATTATGATTGCCTATTTCTTTGACTCAATTCGGGCACCCCTGTAGCGTTCCCTAAGAACAACATAGCCTGCATCTCGTTACCCCTAGTTAGAGTTTAAAATGGAGGAGAAAAGGGACAGCTGATATTAAAAGTGGACTGAATGAAAATCTACTCAGTCAGAATCACATTAGTCTCAAGACTTCAAAATTTTCCTGTTTACTGTGTCTGAAATACAAACACATGACTGAGTAGTCTTACTAACACATCATAAAGCAAAATAAGGCCTCATGAACTGTTTTTGTGGATGTATATTCTTTCTCATGTCTCCACCAATCTGAGTGTTATTGTTCCACTACAGGTGGTCTCAGGTTTTTATGAAAGAGAAACAACTTAGCTCAAACACAGTTTTATATGCACACAGATTAAAACAGCAGTTAATGATGATGTGAAATCAATTGGAAGTCACAGCCAGGGAAAATTATTTTTGTTGTAGAGAAAGGGGATGGTAAGTTTAGAGGTGAGCTCTGAAAAAAAAAAATCAATTTTAATATGAGAGCAGCCTGGAGACAGAAAACAAATCAGAAAACATTTCTGAAGGCTCATTTATGATGTAGATAGGAAAGAAGTGTTTTGTTTGGTTGACGATAAACATATTTCAGAAACATTGACAAATGCATAGAAAAAAGTAATGAGCAAGAGAGATAGCTGAATGCTGCATTTTGCAGTTGTTCTGTGAAACATGGGAAAACCAGAATGATTGCACTTAAATGTTCAGTTGATCTTACTTGTGCTGCATTTCAGCTAAAAAGAGCATTCACCGTAATATTTATTTCATCAGTTCCTGCAGTGCACCCGGTCCAGGGGCACTGCACAGCTGTGGTTAACTCATTGCATGCTTCCCTTCGCAGTCATTAGAAGCACAAAGACAAGTAGGCTTTTTTTTTCCTTTTTTTTTTTTTTTGCATATAAAACTAATAGGGGAGTATAAGAAAACAGCCTGCAGTTATCATATTTGGAATTTGGCAGCAGGATAGTGATTAAAACCTCCTGTTTAAAAGAAAAGACATAATCACAGATACTTATGTTGTTTATAATATCTTATAATGACATTTTAACCTTAAGAAGTAAAGCCAGCAGGTCAAAATACTGAAAACAAATTAATTTTTTTTTTCAGAGGCTTCAGTCTAGAGAATCACAAATACCACTACTTGCTTTGCCTTTGATTCCTGGTCAAATCTTGCATGAATCTGAACTTTTTGTGAAGACTATTCAGAAGAGAAATTCAGTCATAGAGGGCTGTTAGCATTTTGATGAAAAGTGTGATATCATTTGACCCAATGATGCTATAGACATACATATCTCAGCTTTCCTGAGGAAGAATTGGTAATTATGTGGGGTGTATGGAGGTTCTATTGCCTTAGTTCAGAATAAACTCTAAGAAAGACTTCAGATGCCATGTGGTCTGCAGGCAAGAAAATGGGGATGAGTTTGGAAAAGCTCATGGTTACTTCCAGTTCTGATGGAATGATTTTGTCTCTGATGCTACAAAATGTAGATCATGATACGTGGCTCCTTTGTAAATGATTTTGAACTTGAGAGACCAAAGTTACGCAAGCTGAATAACGAAGTGTGCTGGCATACTACAGAACCGCAGAATGGAGGTGCACACAGGTTAGTTGAGTGTATTTTGAGAAATGGACACTCATGACTGAGTTGTTGTTCTTATCCAACTTCAGCAAATGACAATATAAATCAAACAGCATTCTGGATCATCTCAGTGTCCTCATTTAGGTTGACGATTTTTCCCTTTATGGTTTGCAACTATCTCTTTTTGCAATATGTTTACAGTGTTGAAACCTTCAGCTTATTTTACTTTTATATTATTTTTATTATGTAGAAGTCAGTGATCTCTGTAGTACTTAAAGACGAAGTATAGAATGGTTTTAAACTAATATAAAAAAATAGCAAATACAATATTTATAGAGGTTTACCAAAATCTCTTGTGTAATACAAATGCATTTGTTCACAAAAATCACATCTCACTGTTCATTCAATAGTTCCCTTATAAAAGATCCAGATTGATTAAAGATATATAATAGAATGCAATACAACTAACAGGTAAAAGTCTCTTTCAGTGGTAATCCCAAAAAATGTATTTTCTATTACGTTGCTTAGACCATGTAAAGTAATTCTGAAGTTTGCCTTAATCACAGATAGAATCACGACCTTATCACCCACACTGAAGACCATTTTTACTCATCTGGCTTAGGTATGAAGAAAGACTCTCTACATTCTTAGGTTCTGCTGACACGAGGGAGTTGATCCAGGCTCTACATTTATTTGTTTGGTGAAAGAAGCAAAAATGCTATTGCAAAATCCCACACAAAGTTAAAACCACTGCAAAGTGATGACAAAAATAACATCAGAGAGAAAGCTACAGAAGTGTATCAAAATGAGAACATGCATTAAAGTGATGACTTTAAAAGAATAAACCAGTTAAATTGACAGCTATGCAAGGGTAACAGAAGTTATCTAGCAGATTTTTACAGAGCACTAAAGGTTATCAGACAATGACAAAAGACTTTTGCAAAAGATGCAGAATAGGAAACAAGTGCAATTAGTTCTACAGATTTTCCTCCCATGGTGTTAACGTAGGTCACATAGGACCTGGCTCTCATCTGACACTGGAACAGATCAGTGACCTCAGAGAGTCAGAACATAGTGGAATTCAAATTGAGAAATCAAGCTCACAAACATTCATTTCACATTCTTGGTTTTAATGGACTCTTAACAAACATTGTCCTGGTTTTGATACCGGTGAACGTGAGTGGTCAGATTCAGGAGGTGGGAACGTCAGCACAATCCTCTGAGCAATCCCCTGGCAATCCACTTCCCTAGTGGCACATCATTCCTCTGCTGTCCTCCAATTGTCTGACCAAAGGGTGTGTGCTTATTGAAGAAGTCTGATGTCTATGAAATTAAAGACCAAAGCAAAGCTATCAAATCCATCTATATTTTTGCTGTGGTCAATCTGGAAGTGCTGGATTTGTACATGAGGTGCAAATCAAGCTTCTCCTCTGTCAGATATACCTATGCTTTTTCAAAAAAATACGTTAGGAGAAACCCACAGCTCTATAGCAATGGAGCAAACCACAGACAGAAGTAAAGCCAAATGTTAATGAAGAACTTTGTGCAGGACAAGAAATGACCACAAAAGGAGGAGGAAATGTTAATTGAAAGACTATTATTTTTGTATTTGTCTATATAGAAATGCTCTCAGATTTTATCAAAGTGACACTTTTAGTAACTGTTTTCTTACCTAGACAATATACTATAAAAATCTTTATAACAATTAGTTACTTACTTTCTGGATATTTGTATCCTCAGTAAGGTACCTGAGCCTCAGATCAGAGCTCTCTCAACAGTTTTACAGTCATAGCATGCTTATTAAGGAGACCTTGTATTTCCAAGCAACCACCTTAGAAGCTTCACTACAAGAAAAGAATGTGCAAGAAGACTTGGTAAGATTAGTGTGCACAAGCAATGCCATGCATTAGGTATGCAGCAGAAGAAACCCAACTTGCATGTCAAATGTGAGACAAACTGTGACAACAATGTAAATCCATCCTCCATTTACAGTCCTGATATACTCACTGCAGGTCTAACTGGTAACCACATACTCCACAGGTCTTGAAACTTCACTGGTGTGACCTAAGCTCAATGCGAAATGTCAGCAGACAACTGTGACTGCATATGAGGCTAAATTATGGATAACGGGTGGTTTTTGTCCCCATGGATTTTCCATCCAAATCTTTTTCCAATTATAACAAAAAGGGATTATTCTTACACATCAATTATAAAATCGCTTTCAAGGCTTCAGGACACTAAATATCCAGGTGAACAAAAATAATTTAAAATGTAAATTCTGTTACATACCCTTCTGCCCTCCACACAGCGCTGGAGCTCAGGTCTGGCTAGCACAGAGTATCGGCAGCCATGGGGCTGCCACGTTATTTCTCTCCAGTCACAGGTCCTGTTGTCAGAGCAGCTGAGGCAAGGGACAATCCACTGCCCTGGAAAACAGTAATGGGATGTGAGCATCTCCTCTGTATTTTTCTGAGTAGCCTTATTACACAGCAAGCAAGATATTTTAAAGTATTTTGTCATGGGAGTTTTCCGCAAATTAAATGCACATTAAGAAGTGTCTAAAGACAAGATTTATTCTCTTCTACCACTAAATGTCTGAAAGTTGTGTGGTTGATTGAAGCTAGATTTTGAGACCCCCTTGACAGAAAAATGAATCTAAGATTATACAGATGAGAGAAGATTACTTTCCCTTGGAAATACTAATTTCTCTAATTTGTGAGATTTCAGAGAACCATCCCAGGCTACACATACGCATTTCAGATGGTGAGAGTAAGGCGAGATGAATAATTTATGTGATTCATTAGAAGCCAATCCCTATTTTCAAAAATGATGTTACAGATTAGGAGCATAAAGTGGGATTACAACAATTCAGTGGGTTTTTGGTATCTCTTACCTAAGGTTGAGAGAAAACCTTTAAATTGCCTTTTTATTCAGATAGACACAAGAAACACTTTTCTCATCCATCCAAGTGCACCTTCCTGACACTACTTCTCAGTGTCTACGTAGCCTTGCCAGCAAAACCTGCTTTTGCCTCTGATTGAAGGCGTTACACAAGGAAAAGCGCAGAGGCCCCCAGATCCTTGTGTCAATGTCACCAGGCCTTGCTAGCACAGCCGGGTTTCTCATTGCAGCCCAGCAAACAGCTCCAAAAGCAAATGTTTGCAGAGTTGTTCTGGTCTTAGAGTTTGTGACCATCACTACTCCCAGGAAACAACTCTGCAGCCGGGCTGTGTGCCTCACTGCGTGTGACAGATTGCTGCCACACAAGAAGCCACAGCAAAAAACCCAGGCTGCTGCCTGTCAACATTCCCCAGGCCAGGGACTGAGTGGGAGGCTGAGTGAAGCAATGCTGCAGGATCCCAGCGGCCTTGGGAGAGACAGCTGCTGCCCGGGGAGCAGGGGAATTCCCAGGGAGGCAGCCTGCGCTTGCACGCAGAGAAAGTCCCGAGCAAATATGTTTTGGTGACTAGCAGGACGAGTTACCTTAGCAGGTAAAAAAAGTCCTTCTAAACAAAACCATCAAGAATTGTTAGAATGGGAGCCTGCACTGATACATCTAAGGGTAGAATATATCCCACAGTGCTACGACCACGCAGCTCCAGCTGCATAGCCTGCACAGCTGCCACTGCTTCGGCCCTGTGCAGAACACACTCACCCCACCCTCACCCGCACTTGCAGATGATTTGGAGCAAGTAATGGCAGACTGGACCTAAACAAAAGCCTGGACACTAACTTTACAGTGCTGTGGATCAGTGAGGACAACACGGCTCCCCTGGTTCTCATGGGTGCCTCCTGAAGGCTGTGGCAGGGCAGGCAGCCTGGCTCAGCACAGTGTAAGGAGAGGAAGGAGGGGTGCTCAGCCCGTGGTGACAAGGTGGCAAGAGGGGAGATGGAGCTGCCTGGTGCTCCTTGCCCAGAGGAGTTCCAAACTTGTTTCACCTGTGTCCTTATCACCTAGCTGTTTGTCCTTAAGGATAAATTTCCCCACTAATTTAGTCAGTTGAGGACTGCTTTAAAATTCATTAGGATGGCAGAATAGCATCACTGTAACATGCTGATTTATTTGGGAGAAGAGAGATCCAAACTTTGGTCCCTCAGTGAGATTCTGTGCAGACTTCTTATCTAGGGGTCCAAGTGAATCTTTATCCAAAGGTACAAAGTGGATAACCCAGAGCAGGGAGTGCTCTTCCCACCGAACATCCTGCTCAGGCGGGAAACTGTGGGCTGAATTCGGACGATTTCTCCTTCTTGCAGCTTCCAGTGCTCTCCAATTGTCAATCCCTCCCTCATGCTGGCCCTCCCTTGGCTTTGAGGTCCCTCGCTCCAGGCTGTGGCTTCTTGGCCATCACAGGGCCAGGCACGGTTTGACCCTCCAAGATTTCTGTGGAACTTGCCAAAGGGTCATTCCCAGCTTCATAGCAGTCACACAGAGAGACTGAGAAGTGCAAGGTCTCAGATAACACAGCAATAGGTGCTGTGCAAACACCTTTTACTGCTTTGTGTCTTCTGAGTAACAGAGTAGGGACAGAGTGGTTGGTGGGTTTGAGATCTGGACTCAGACTACCACTGCATTAAAAAAGGTACGAAAACCAGGCAGTTTTTTCCTGACATGGTAATTTTTCTTTCAAACCAAATACATAAAAGTTCTGGCAATGTCTGCAACATCTGAGATCCTTCATTTTATGGTATTTTATTCTTAACATCCCACACATTTATGAGCCGATCTGGTTTTAGGTAATAAACTACAAAAGTAGAACTACATAAAACGAGTATTGAGGTGCTGAAACATCTGAACAATAAATTTTTAAACTCTGGCAACATAAAGCGATAAGTAGTTTTGGAAAAGCTTCTTTCAAATAGTGTGTTTGATTTATATTCAATAGCTCTCTAGGTATATTAAGAAAAATAGATCCATTTTTGGCATGTCCTAAGGGTTAGTGCAAAATGTAAAACAATGAGAGAACAAGGATATATGGAGATAAAGTCATGTTATAGGAAGCACTGACATTTAATGCTAGTAGAAGAGTTGCAGTTTTTATATTTATATAGATTTTTAAATGATGCGTGTAAATTTATGCATTAATACGATTATTATTAACTTTTCCTATTCTAACTTCACAACAGTTAGTCAATGCATTCCTAACCTTCAAAAATAAGATTGTGTTAAAAGATTACACTTATATGTAAAAGGGGAAGACAATTAACAGTGGAAAATTGCAAACAATTAATACCAGTTTGGAAATTAAGCTTATTTTTTATGACAATTATAAGCTGGGGTTTCTTCCCATTTATATAAGGTAACAGCATGCAAAATAGCTTTCAGCACCATTTCAGCCTGCACTTTGTGGTGCTTCAGCTAAAGAGTTAGTCAGCATCGGCTCTACAAGGCGAAGGCAAGTTTACCTAGAACTCAGTGAGAGCAAGAAAGAGAGAGCTGCTGTTAATTTACATTTATCCCCAAATTAAAAACTGGTAAAAACAAAGTTTTGTGAAAGCCTCTAAGTAAGAGGTTTCCACAGGAAGAGTGAAAGTAAACTGTATTTTTGACTCATTAAATCAGTTTATCAGTTGCATACATAAATCTTCTGTTTAAAATATGAGAATAAACATTGACAGTGCTCCTATAAACGGTTCTCCTAAAACGGTATGAAAAGAAATATACTTTAAAAAAATCATTGGGACTGCTTATCTTGTATTTGAAAATATTAGCCTAAAGTTAAAAACTTTTAACTAATAAAGGCTGTACACTTAATTTGATAGTATTGTTTCTTCTGGGTAGGTCTTTCAGCCTCTTATTTTTATTCAACTTTTCCCATTGTCATGTCCACAAATACATGCATTTTGCTTTCAAGATCCAAAACAATTTTTTTTTTCTACAGTGCCAAAAAATTATCCATATGTACAAAAAAAAGAAATATGCTGAACTGATGTCTCCAAATTTAAATATTTAATCTGGACTGATGTTAAAGATAGCTTGTTGATTTTTTACTAGTTTAATTTTACAATTGGTGTCTATTTGGTGTCTTAAGACTTTTAAAAAACTTTTTCTCCATGAATAGGGTAAAGATTTTTTTTTCTTTTAGGTGCATTTATGAACAAAAAGAAATCATTTTTAAAATGACATGATTTTGATTCCACAGAATAGAGGACCTTAAACGTACAAGCTTATGTCCAAACTGAAATTTCCTCTTTGTCACCAAAGGAGACACTCATTTAGCTGAACATCAGTTTATATCTCTGCTGGATCTAGATCCACATAGCTGTTGAATGCAAAGAGAAAGCTTGTATAGAATTATGTTAAACTGGATAAAACTAAGACACATACGTCACAGCAGTGAGGCAGAACATTAGAAGTGAAGCTGTATTCTCTTACCCATCAGATTCTGTAATTGTCTGCAAAACAAATTTCCACACACTGCAGTAGTCTGATTCACCTGCAGGAATTTAGAACAACTTGGGGTTCTCATGGTGTCTCAGTTCTCTCTCTCTGAGGACCCAAACACATGGTTAGTGCCTGCTGATTTCTGTATTGCTGACTATACAGCAATACTGAACCAAGAGCTAATTTTCCTGTGACAGCCTGGTTCAAACCCCATTGAAGCAACGGAGATTTTCTGAAGGAAAAAGGATTTTTCACAGAATCACACAGAATCACAGAATGGTTTGAGTTGGAAAGGACCCTAAAGATCATCTAGTTTTTTATTGCAATAAAAGTCATAACTTCATTCCATGATCCAAATAAGATGGAAAGAGAGAAACTTCCCCTGTTGAATATTCCAATTTGTATTTATTGATTAAAAAAAAAAAAAGAAAGAGAGAGAGAGAGAAAGAAATGGTGTAAATTAAATGGATATTTGGTAAAACAGTGAGCTTCCTCCAAAGAATAGTGCCATGGTGATCAGGACAGGAGGCAGCCAGTTCTGCCTTCAGTTAGACCCTGAACTACTGTCTCTGCACTGCTTCAAAACACTAGAAATGAAGCAGAAAATCCTGGTTGTACTGAACTGCAAAGCAGACTTCTAAGTTTTACCTTTAATGCCAGAGGAAGTAAGATTTCATCTCTGTCTCTGCTGTTTGGCCTCAGCCTCTGCCTGTGTCTGCACAAATACATGCTTTTGCCAGCATAGATACATTTTGCTGCAGTAGAACCTCAGTATCCCGATAGAACTAAGCTGTTCCCTGGTGTAAGAACAGTGTACGACACTGCCTTACTTCTGGGGAAGGAAATGACATTGCTTGGCTTCTCTGAAAATTTAACTTATTTAAATAAAAGAGATGTTGCTGCTTTATCTGGGAACTTGCAATTGCTCCCATACATGTTAGGAAAATTTTCACTGCCAGGATTGGGATATCATCCAGTTGTTACGAATTCGGAATGACTTTCCACAAAAAGCCATGCTTTTCAGTTCCAGTTGGAAGTTGTGACGTACATTAAAATAATACTGCCATTTGTTGCCAAATACTGCAAACCCCAGTTCTAGGCTCACCAGAGACCTCTTGGCAATCTTCAATTTATAAGCAGAAATTATTCTTCCCTGTTTAATATACTTGTCCTTTGAGACTACATCTCCTGAAGTTTGTTTCCATTTTAATTATGTATATTATTTGTAATATGTTTCCATTTCAGTTGTGCATATTATTTGCAATAAGGCTGTAAAAGATATTTTATACTCAGCTTCACGTAGCTAGATAGAGTATTCAAAAGAAGTGTGTTGTATATCAGGAGAAACAGATTGTCTGCCCCAGAAGGGCTCTTCTGTGGGTTTGGTTTAGGCTTTCTAGTCGGAACTTTATGTCCTGGTATAGTAGCATAGGATGGGTTGTGCTTCCTTCTGATTCACAACTTGCTGTGTGATTAAAATACACTCCCAGGTACAACAGTGTCTCATGTAACAGTAAATTAATATATGCCTCTGTTTCACATGAAGCAATGAATTCAGGTATTGATTATTGCATGAGTTTGTGCAAATTTACTGTGTTGCTATCTATGGCAAGACAAAAAATACAGTTGTGTCAGTAGACCATACAGAAGTGTTGTGTTATTTTTCATTTGTCTAATAAAGAATTGAACAAAATTACTTATTGTCTAATCCAGCAACAATTTAAGCTATGAATAAGGCTGCATATGGGAGTACTCCTTCGGATTACTGAGATTTGTACCTTGCATAAACCTTCATGCAGCTGTGTCCTAAACAGGAATACCTGTCTGATGATCTGTTGTAATCTTGGTTCTCACTAAGCCAAGGAGACGTCTTGATTGTATTGGTTACTGCATAAAGTCTGATCTGTCCATCTTGGTTCTTTAATGTATCAATATATGTAAAACTACATACTTTACTGTTTGAAATTGTAATTTTTTTGTGTATTTCCAAATTAGAAGTGGACATATAAAATTCAAATGGATCAAAATGTTGTGTTCTTTTTCGAAAATTAGTTTTTATTTTGAGTAAGGTCTTCAATTTAGAATAGAGCATTTTTATTTTAAATGGTTTTGATGGAAATATTCAATGCATTTTAAAGGCTACATGACAATAACACAAGCAGTGGTGGATCACAGATTAGAACCTTATTAAACAAAAAGTGTCACATAAACTAATTAACCTGATTTTTAAAATCTATAACTATTTACAAATGATTAGGTTAGTGCATGTTCATGGAAAAGAGGAAGCATTTTTTCTAGTTTTACTTTAAAGAGGTGAATGAGTTAATTTTCAGAAGAAAGAGAATTAAGAACCAACCTTTTGTGTCTCCAGCTTCACAGGTCTTAAACACCGTCTGTGAAATTGCTGAGAGGTATTCATGAGACAGAGGCTGCAAGCCACAGGACTCGTCTGGACGAATTCGAGAGCCACAGTCCTGAATTAAAATGAAATCTGTGAAAATTACATCACTGCATCCATCCATATGACTTTGAAATCCTCTTCAAGGACATTTAAAGAGGAAAAAAAATTATTTGGGGTTGGTTCTGCAATTCATTTACCATTTGCTCTTCGATATATATTTTTAATATGAAATTTACAATTCTTTTTCCATTCAGACAATGGTTTTGTAATAAATTACCCCAATCCATAGTAAATGTGCAAGATACTACATTTGCTAAAGAAAATTTTGTTAAGGCAAACATGTATAACATTCATATAATGTCATGTTGTCTCTACTTATCATACAATCTCTACCCATTTGCCCTTAGCAATTTTGTATGTATATCTGCAGTCATATGGAATACATTTCTGTGATGAAATGCCCCAAATTAGGTTCAAGAAATAAATATGCATAAAGAAAAAGAGAAAGAAAAAAGAAAAATTTCATGGGGAAAATGTTTGAGCTAGTAGAGTGATTACAAAAACTTATTAGAGGTACTGAAGGAAAGGATTTACTGTAACTAGAATCTTGTGGGTTGTCATGGGAGACATAATCCATTGTAAACCTCAGACACTACCAGAAGGGTAAAATAAATAATGGACATATTTATGTTTAAAAACATTCACCTTTTAATTGATTTTCTTGGTAGAAAATAATCTGATCTTTTTCACATTCTAGTTAAGGAAACATTTGATCTATGTTTATGCTTGGATACAGAAATATGGACTGGTTATTAAATAAACAGAATGTAGTAAGGAACTAGAGGCCATTAATGCAATGGTGTACACTGCAAACACACTTCATAAAGAGCTGAGTTTCTCACATTTTGATCGTTTCTGATAAATTTCATAGTAAAAAGTAAAAAATAATCTTCCCACTGACTTCAAAGGGTTAAGGTCATTTTTGTGCAGTTGTCCTGTTCTCTGCTTGATGCTCTATGATTAGGCAAAGCTGTTACGACAAAATGAATGGCATGGTATCTTCTAGTATTAAACTGTGAAGTTGTCTTGGAGCCTCTGGGTCTGGACACACTCTGCAGCTATTTGACAGTATTACTTCAACTGACATTAACATCAGAAAGCTCCTACCTTGCAGTAAAACAATTTGCACAGGACTTCACAAGAAAGCCCAAAATTCCTGAATGTGCTGCCATTGCTCTCAACATAGTGCCATAAAATAACTTAACAGGGATTTTCTTGTTCATACCTCTGCTCAGGGTATGTGTTTAAACAGACCAAAATTGACTTTAATTGCACTCCTTGGACAATATCATTAACAACAGTTTCGTGTGACTGGTGTGTTACCAACCACAATCAATAGGAAGGCCAAACTACATCACTGATTCCCTTTGATTTTGTTGTGTTTTCCAAGTGTACAAATCATGAATTTTAAAAGACACCGCTAGTGTTTAGTATGCAATTCACACCTAAAACTATAGGCTCATGAGAGATCGAGAATCACTGAACAAGCCTTATTTGTTTCATCCTTACTTTTCTGGGAGACCAGTCCTTTGTCATCATTGACATATTTAATATAATGTGCAAAACGAATCTGTGACAGCTGCAGATTTACCACAGCTCCCTCAATGTACGGCACATTAAGGGCTTCTCTAACAGCAGATTTTTAAAAGTTTTCTTCAGGTGCTGCAGTGACATGACATCCTTCTTGCCTTACCCAAAGATGAAACATTTTGTGTCCTTAAGTATGTTTACAAAAGATCACTCATGCCAAAGATGAGAGCCAGACATCTAAACTTAAGTGATATCTCTTGCTCTGTGTCTGTTCTCCCTGCAAACCTTCATTTTTAGAAGGCAGACATAAAAAGGCCCTTGAAATGTCTGGACTAGAATCAAAAGAAAAATTCCCCATCACTGCGCACTTCAGTGCACGGTTAGAATCAACTCTGTAAGATTGGCTTGGCATTTTACTAGTAAACTTTCTTTTATCTTTAAGAAAGATTTTCTGGATGCTAGCAAATAAAAGAGGAATAAAGCTTTCCTCTGTAAATCTAGACAGCTCTCAGTCACCATCAGTTGATACGTAGAGAGTGAACATTTCTGGAGTAAATCTGCTGTGTGAAATGAGAATTGTTTCTCTTCAGACCACAACACAGTGAACTTGATTCTCCATAAAGTTCTAGCCTTTAAAGATCACACAGATTTTAGAGCCTATTACTTTAGAGTTTTATCATATTATTAATTTAGTGCTATTGATGCATATTTTATTTCATTTATTCATAGTCTAGGTGCCTGATTTAACAAGAATTTTGTTTAGCTTAGTTCTCAATAACTGCACTGTACTTCCTCTCAATTATATACTTATGCATATACATAAATATACATATACATACATAATTTCACTCAGGCATACATGAATTTTGAAAAAAAACCCCCAACATACCCTTTTTAAAATCATAGAGATATGTGTAGAGAGAGAGACTAAGAGAGAGAGAGGTAACCAAAGCATTAGAAAGACGATCCACACTCACGCAGCTAATATCATAGAATTAATGTCATATAGGAAATACCATTGTAGTTGCAGTTATGCTTTAGATTAAGAGATCTAACTTAACTATTAATGGATTTTTAATTGCTGTTGTACCTTTTTACCACCTCCACCCTAATGAAAGAATGATTACTCTGAAATTGCAGTAATTGCTTACAGATTAACCCTATAAACTTCCACCAAACTGGAAGCTGTTAAAAGGAGAGAAGATAAAAAGCTCATGACTTTCCTAGGAAAAGTCATATCAAATGGGGACAAATTTTCCATCTGCATTCATTTGAACGGTCAGTGCTCCAGCAGTGACACCAAAAAAATTAAAGTTAATTTTAGCATCTACAGCTGCTGCTACCTGTCAGCTCAAGCAGGCATTTAAAAATAGGAAGGCAGGATTTTCAGAATTTTTCTGGAATAACCCAACTCTGTCCATCAAAGTTGTTGCTAAAGCCATCATTTTCAGTGGAAGTAGATTTATGTTAATAAATTGAATGCTTTGGAAACTCCCACCCAGGATGCTGTATCTAGGCTGTACACGCAGCTTTCTCAGTAAAAGTCCTTCTTGCATTTGTGCTAAAATCCCCAGCGATCGATGAGAATGGTGGGCTCAACACTTTAAAAACCAGGTAATTTCTGCTTAGGTACTCATGTCTGAAATTGCGGCCAGCAAGACTACCTCTATGAGACTAATAAAGAATCAGCGTATCAGAAAGATTTAAACTAAATGACAAGAGAACAAATAACTAAGCTCACAGGAATTCATTTTTGCGTTGCATACAACCAACCTGTAGCCCAAATCCTGCATCTTTTTAACATCCAGAGCCCACATGTGTCTGGAAACTGTGGAATGAGATGAACCTCATTCACTAGTTCTTAGCAAAGAATGGAGGAAACCTCTTCATCCATTGAGTTCTGACTCTGCAGTCCTTCGGCCAATGATGCCCAGCAGCCTGACAAGTCACCCAGCCACTTCCCCTAAGGCACAGCAGCCCTGCCTCATCTTATGATGCTGCCTGGGCTGCCTTATTTCTTTTGACTGTTTACATTTTAGATATGACAGAACAAAGCTTCCTGTGAAAGATGAAATTTTGAACGCTTTTCTGTTGGTCTTTGTAGGCTCACTGACTGGACTTTATCTGATCTGGTTCTATTTAAGGTGACCCACGTTTCTCGTTAAATCCTTTCATGTCTCTTTAGTCCATCTTTTTCTATTATTTTACACATAATTAAAATTGGATGAAAAGTGATTGAAAATGATGCTATGGAAGGAATTCTAATAAAATTAGTCAAAGGAGAGCTCATGAAACAGTGAAATTGTAACTTATTGCTAGGGAATAAATTGTGAGCAGATGGATTAGTTCCACTCAATCAACTTTATTAATATGGCAGTAACAAACGAAGGAACAGTTGGCATATTGACTGCTATTCAACTGTCTCCCTCTGTCCGGCTGCATTATTCAGTGATAGATGAAGCTCCAAAGACTCAGACGTTCAGGCTGGTTCAGTTCAACACTTGAAATTAACTAGATTGAACTGAAACTCTTGAGTCTATAAAATAGATCTAGAAAACTCTCACAAGGAGAGAGGTAATAATCTCCCCAGAAATTTTAGTTCGCTACTGCTTTCAGCTGGGAAACAAGGACTATTATTATTCATCAAGCACTGTCTAAGACATAGATCAAGACATTGCCTACATCAAAAGACACACAAATCCATTAAACAGAGAGTATAGGATTAATGGGAGTGAACTGATGGAGTGGTGTGTCCATGTGTTGCAGCTATGTTTTAAAAGAGAACTGCCACCACTGTGTTTTGTAAGGAACCTAATATGTTCCATCTGCAAAAAATGGGATAATATTTCCCCGATGACCCCAAAGGCACTGTCACAAAAAACACATTAAAAGACTACGAGATGCTCAGTTCCACAGGGATCTGTTAAAGGGCCATAAAAGCACTTTAGAAAGGGACTCTAGGCACTTACAGGGTTGGAACATGCAGTGCACAGACCTCAGTGGGAGACTGGGAATGATATGAAAAGCTGAAATACTGACCATATTGTCAAGGCATGGTGGAGACATCAGAGAACAGTTTGAAATGTGGACAAAGTGCAGCCATCAGTCTAAATTGCTTTCAAGTTCTTACTAGCAGTATTCATGTTGTTGCTATTATTATTTTGTCTTAAGAATGCAAGCATATCATGTGTTGCAGGATCCTTCTCTCTCAATCACAAACTTCTGCATAGAAATTTTTTTGGGGAATATTGTCACATACTTTAACTAGTGAAATTATTTCAAACTGTACCTAAAGATACCTACAGCTTTTTTTTTTTCAGTATTTAAAGCTAATGTCTACGTGGATTTTTCAACTGTTTGCTTAGAAGCATGTTTTCTGATGCAGCTAATGTTATTTTTTCCCAAGCAAGAACAGTGACAATTTCCAGCTTGTATGCTTTATAAACTGAAAGCATAAAGCAAGGAAAAGAAAGGAATGAAAAGAATTTAGTGTTTCTTCCTCCCACAAAATGAAGATAAAACAGGAACAAGGAATAGCAGATAACGAGAGGCGTTTTACTTTTTTAGGTTCTGATGTTTTTTTCAGTTTAAAAAGTGAGACTGTAATGTTGACCTGGAGACTTTAAGAGCTGCATCAGTTTTGGATTCCCACTTAGTCCTCCTGTTTCCCCCACTCTTTTCCCAGTGCAAGCTCTGAATGTGAATTGACCTGAATATTGCCAAGTTCACTATCTGAAAATGGGGAATAGCTTGAAAAAATCATGCGCTTTGACAGTGCAAGAAGTAAACATTCTATGTGATAATCAAAGGAATTATTAGGTATTTATGGTTCTCTCTTAATAAAGGGCCAATGTGTCTCTGACTGCTTTCCCTGGTAATTAATGAAAAAAGTGTACTGCATTAGCTGGGACATCCCACAGCCTTGTGGCTATTTTTAAGAAGCATTCTTTTGCACCCTCCCATGCTCATGGTATATAGCATTCACAGTTCACATTGCAAAGACATCTACACACCACATCTTATGTGCAAGAGGCACCTGAGCTCTAGCCTTGTCCTCTTGATTTATAGACTAAGACCTTTATATCACAGCCATGATGAACACAGCAGAAGAACTTGGACTGGACAGCTATCACTACATTCAGAAAGTGTGAGAGAAAGAAGAAGTTGAAAAGCATTGCTTTTCATTCTTGGATTCTGAAATTGAAACACTCTGACAATTAATACAATGCATTGAAAAAACATGTTAGCCAAGGACTCAGTCCAGTGAGCTATGCATCTGCTAAAGCTACTGTTGCAGCTGCTTTTCACAGTAAACAACGCTTGCAGATTTGAACTTTGTGTTTCAGCGTGTACCGTACCAAACACACCTCTTTCTCAAGTTTAGTACAAAATCCTGTAGACCTTACAAGAGCATCTATTAACTTTATTTAGGGCTTGGGGCACACTGAGGTTAAGATTCCAAGAAGAGATTTAGGATGTTTGGGTCCAATTCACAACTCTGCCTCTTATTTTCTGTAACAGCTTGGGCAGACGACTGGGAGCTCCACCCAACACAAACCACACCTGTAATGTATCATCTCCAGCCCCTCACTCAGTTGCCGCCAACCTCCTAAGTGCCTAAATTTCTTCTAGTGGGCATAGGTAAAACCACCCATGGCTCAGCATAGCTATGTTAGTCAGCCCTCATAGCCCTAACAGAGTTCAAAAATCCCTTTGCCAATCCCCTTGATAGGTGTTCTCAGGACATGCCACCGGGAGTATGCCTCCCACAAAGCATTCACTGGTATTTCCCCTTTCATTATATCAAGTAGAACATTTCCCCGTGATATCGGAAACACAGATTAAAGTCCCTCTTGTAACTGATTTGCAGCAGAGATTTCAGCTCAAGCTCACAATATCTTTCTTCCAGTCAGTGGGATCCAGGCTATTCTGGGCAGTTCTGTTTCAGTGACTCCCAAGGAAGCTTTTTGCATTTGCTTTGTGCATATAGTAAAATGCTGATTTGTAAAGAGCCTTGAACCTACTCCACCCACAGGCTAGATGTGTGTAAAGAATGCAGGCTGCAAGCGGATGGAGGGAGCACCACCAGGCTCCCTGTTAACTGTTACACGAGAAAGGAGGGACTGAAGTAGGTACTTAACTCCCTGAGAGACCATGTTGCAATGCAAAGTGGAAGAAACGCTCTCTGGTAACCCAAGACTGGATGTGTAACTCCCAGAGAAAAGTACACTTAAGATACATTCCTTCCGTATTATTTTCTGCTGGGCAATACATCTGGCTCCCTAATCACTGTGCTGGCTCTGGTAGATCTTATTTTTACAAGCTGAACTCTTCTATTTGAAATTTTAAAAACATTGCACCCAGACACATTTTGGTGTGGTTCTTTTCCCTGGTTGTATCAGTTGTTCTACTAAAAAATACGAAACCTTTCTCTGCAAGCTTTGCCTCACTAACACTCCCTGTGCAATGTAAAAGGTGCCGGGACTTTGCATGTTTCACTAGATATCAGGATTCTTAAACTTCTCTCTCCCCAACTGATTCTCCTGGATTCTCCTGACATCCACTGGACATAAGAAAAGGAATGTAATACTGACTTTTTTCAGCAAAATATTAATGAAGAATAGCAAGCTGGTGACTGCCAATGGGATTAAAAAGAACTAAGTTCTGCAAGTCCAGTTCAACAGAAGCACTGATTTTGCTTCTTTTTTATTCTTCTCATTAACACATCCCCCTTCCTCCCTGGAAGGGAGGAAGGGGAACATCAAGATTTTCTTATTTAGTCTAAATTGAGCTTAAATTGGCCCAAAGGATTTAAAAGGTATTAGTGAGCCATGGAGAGTCTGACAGCAGGTTTTCAAGAGCTTTGTTACCTTGGGAAAGCAGACAAAAACCAAATCTAAGGAAATAATAAATAAATGGACTAAATATATTTATTTAAAAAAGCCAGAAAAATGTATAACTATATTTACGTTATGTTGGCTGCCGGGTGAATGAAGATGTTTTTTGTATAAGGAATTAATGCACACACTGTTTTACTAAGTTTTGGAATACACTTCAGAGCCATGAATGGTCTGGGGAACACTGAGGAAGCCAGTAATACAGGCTCAGAAACACCAAGTGAAAGACTTCTGAAACTGTTTTCCCAGACAATGCCAAAAAACCCAGCGAGTTCCTGCCTTTCATGTAAAGATAGCGTCTACATATGTGTGGAGGCTTCACTCTAATGGAAAGCACGCTTGAATCTGGTGAACACCAGGAGGTATTTCCCTTTGCACATTTACAGTCTGCACTGACGCACATGGCCAGCTTCGTGCAGCCATGGGCTTTGATGTTGACTGGCTTTAATGGTGTCCCAGGGAACACACAGGGCCAGATCCTGAAAGTGGTTGTGTTGAACACCTGAATCATTCATGTCAACTCCCAA
This sequence comes from Pterocles orientalis, assembly GCA_011057875.1. Taxonomy (NCBI): domain Eukaryota; kingdom Metazoa; phylum Chordata; class Aves; order Pterocliformes; family Pteroclidae; genus Pterocles; species Pterocles orientalis. The sequence goes on along the minus strand of WKFP01015295.1, from coordinate 1,331,006 downwards.
GAGCTGAACACCCTCCTTTTCAAAAAGCAATACGCCTGGTGAGCGGACCTACGTTTAATCTCCGGTGAGAATGGTACAAATGGTTTGTCTGCTCAATACCCAGTCTGCACCAAAAAATATCACCCAGATATAGGCGGTCAGAGGGACACAAAGGTGTGCAATGAGGCCAGACCTGAGACTGGGGATGTCCATTTCACGGAAGGCCACCTCAGTGACCACTGCTACTCACCTGAAAGGTGCCAAGAAGGAAAGAGGCGTGTGAAATAGATGTGCGCTGGTTGCAGTGCCCCCATTCTGGGCAGTGATGATCCCTGACACCTTGTGCATTCCCAGCAGCTCAGTGGGAAGAAGGTCATAGCATCTGGCAGCCTTGCAAGCAGCAGCCTGACTTTTCTATATCTGGCTGGTTTTAAAATGGCCTTTGATGAAGGGCCCATGTCTGATAAAGGCTCCATCTCTGAGGTTCTTCTGGCCAAATATCAGAACTTTCTCTTATTAAGACATTAGGCTGTTTGTTTACGTGAGGTTCAAAGATCTTGAGAGGGGATATTTCTAGAAAGAGAATTTACACACATTTTTCTAACTGTAACCAGAAAATATTTTATGAAAAATCTATTACCGATGTAAAGTTTAGAGCCTTGTTGCATACACAAAAAAAAAGGTGAGGGCTAAACCCGAGATTGTGTAATGATACCAGAAAAAGTCTCTGTGCAAATGTCCAAGACACATGGACAGTGCATAGATAGGTCTCAATTCCACACTATCCTTAACTCAAATTGAAGCTACTTATATTCAGAAACTGCTGCATAAGTAGTGTTGTGCAGAAGGGAAGACTATGACTTTTACTCTATACGTACGAAAGAGAGTGAGAGAATGTGAAGATTTAAGAAGTGGTGGGGTTTTTTTCTCCTTTCTTCCTCTTCAATTAAAAGCTTCAGTAAACATACAATACTTAAAAGGAAATCAGTCAACATAATTTGAGATTAAAGTTTCCTGGAGAATGCACACAATGAAGAATGTATCAAACCAGAGAAGAGAAATGTATTTATAGGCAGTATCTGGTTATCATTTATACTCCCCTCTTGCCACATTGCAGCTTACTGTGAAAAGAATGAAGTAATGAAGGACTGATTTGCCTTTGAAAATCAGTATATATTTCATTCAAAAGAACCTTTGAGTTAGAATATTTTCCTTGCTGTATAATAGCTATATCCAGCACTAAATTTTACATATCCCCAGATACTCATTTAATATACACAGCTGGGAGACAGGAGTAGGACAGTCAAATTTGTTTTCCCAGAACACCTACAAATCTGGTCATGTAGTAATTTATTATCTAAACTATAGTGGGGTCAAATTGACTCTAATGAATTTAGAGCACACTTGCTGCTATAATCACAGAAGTGAATTTCATGGATTTTTATTAATCATGATCTTTTTCAAAAGGTACTGATTAAAGGTTTGCCTTCTGGTGCATAGCAGACTGAAAACACAGTCTTCTTACAGCTTGATGGCTTACCAAACAGCAGACTGCATGCAGGTAGCTTTCACACATGGACAGGAACAGATTGCACGCAGTTAGTGCCAAATGAGCAGATTGAAGTTAGAATTCATCCTGCTTTCTCCAACAGCCTGCTTGCAGTCATTTACTACTGCATGTCCTTTTCATTCAGCTAAAGTAATCAAGCAGCCACTAGTTGAACAAGGTCCCCCTCATAAAAACCAGCTAATTACTTCTGAAAACTGAATAAGGTGCTTAGTGACGATGTTTATTCTACTGCACAAGGCATGATAACTGAAGGTGAGCTGAAGCCTTGCTTTGGTCAATACGGACATCACATTAGTACAGAGACAGAACACACTGGAAATAGAAGAAAAACAAGTCAAAATTTGGGCTCCCTCAACAGTGTATTAAGGCAGATAATTACAGCGTATTAATCACCTAAGTTCCCCTGACCTGCACAAATACGTTTATACGGCAATTTACTCTTACTCGTAGACAAATGTCTGGGAGATTTTTGTGATTCACTTCAGGTCTGGGGAGCAATGAGGTGGCAGATAGTGCAGCCAGTGCAGCACTGCAAACACAACTGAATCAAAGTGACTCAGCTTGTTCCCCCCAAAATGTCGGAAGCATGTTGACTACAGGGTTTTTTTGCAAGGACAGAGGCTACACTTGGATCTGGGCTATGTTGCAGGCCCAGTCAGTGGCCCAACCTACACTCGCCAAGATTCAGTACTTCAAAGAAATAGCTCTTTATAGACCTAAGGACTCCTCCACCTTTCACACTTATTTGGAATCAGCCTACAAGGTGTTTTGGGTTTAACTTTCTAGTGTCCACTAATAAAATTAATTGCTGTAAATTCAGGTTTCTGGAGACACCAAACAAATTTTTCCTTCAGCAAAGAAGGCATGGACACATTCACATCCCACAGCAAACCCTCCCACATTGTAACTCATATTGTTTTCCTGATTGATAGGATTATTTGATTACAGGCAATGCTCCCTGAGCAGCTCTGAAACCATGGTTTGAATATTATTGTTTCAATGTTTTTGCCTAAACAGATGAACAGTCTAGCTGATGGATTGCTGTTGGCCTGCCCACACTGCTAATCATTAACCAGTTATTTTTAATCTTCCTACTCTTCCTCAGTAAGATACTGGATATCTTGCAACAGGAATTTTCCTCAGAGTGTTTGCCCAGTAGTAACCCAGCAAAACCCCAAATCTTGAATGAAACACACAGCCCAGATACCCTCCAGCACAAGCTCTCTTCCGCGTGGCAAAGGGCTGCCAGAACTTACTGTGGACACAGACAATCTGACCTTGCAGCAGACTTGGCTGTTGCAGAAAACTAAACCATTTCCAGTTAGAATCAGACTTAGAGGATGTACTACAGACAAAAAGACTGATCTAATGGAAGGGATCTGATCCAGCAAATATTAGATTACACTGTATTATGATATAGCATGCATTAGATACCATTATATACAGTATACTGTGATCTATGCTAGATACGTGATAGTAATTTAACAAAGGTCTAATTAAGTATTAGTGCAAGGATGTTGTCGTCCTGCTTTTACTTTTTTTTTAATTCACTTCTTCCATATACTTTCTACAGTCTTTGTATCATTTGACAACAGTAGAGATTGTATAAACTTTACAGTCATTTTTTTTAATAGAAATACGCAGATGTGGAGTAATCTTGCTGTGCTGACTCTACCATACTGATCTTTACCTTTCAGCTGCTAATACCCCTTTCTCTCATAAAAATGGAAGTTCTGCATGACTGAATCAGGGGAGGATACTACTAGAAACGTATTCATGATTGAAAACTTCTTATTTATTTTCAATTTTTTTTTCATATTAACAACGTGAGAAAGACGACAAGAAAGCTTGAGGGAAGGCCTGAAAGAGAAAGGGAAAAGAGAAGGATATGGGTTAAATGAACAGTAAATTGTTTTCTTAGGGCACATGGCTGTCTAGATGTGCCATGTTACAACAACTGAATAGAACTGCTTAAACAATTGCTTGCAATTGCTAAAAAGTACTTAGAAATGTCTCTGTTTTGCAGTATTAAACCTGCCTTCTATTGAGTTGAAAGATAACTTCGGAGGAAACAACTCAAGACTGGCTGCTAGTCTGAATGCACTGCATTATTATTTTCATATAGAGTGAACTAAAAACCAAACGTAGCAGATAAAATCTAGCTTACCACCTTGCACTGCAAAATGTCCATGCAAAGACTGATATTAATAGACCACCACCCAGAGACCTCCTTCTTCAAGGCTGATGAACTTCAGTGTCTAGCATACAGAAGAATGAAAAGGTACACAGGTCCAACAAATGACCTCAATTTGGCAGCTATGAAAACCCAGGCACACAGAGGTTACAAATGGCCTTCACATCACCACATTCAGTGGTTTGGGGATGACTCTGCTTTCTCCTTGTAAAACAGTATAAACCCCTTCTTCACTGTATCAGGGTGTAAGAGTGAAGCTTCATGTAAATGGCACTTGCATATGCTGTAAGGCACTGCTTGTAAAACAAAAAAGCTATCTCAGGCACCTTCTGCCTTTCTCACCCTCCAGTAACTGACTGAAATTGTGAAGTTAGTTCTGAGTTAAAGCCAAATGAGAGGTGCTGTCAATATTTATGAGTGCTGGTGGTCCACTGGCAGCGTGCCATTCATAACCAGTATTTACAAGAAGTTGGACATTTCCCAAGATATTTTTTCCTGTCTTCTGATTGACCTCAGTGGCAGCTGTGAAGTGAAATTATCTCAAAGGCTAACAAATACCTCTTCACCAAATAACAGTGTGTTCCAAAAGTAATCTCTATCCTTTCACAACGCTTAATAGCGAATACCTCTAATGACAGGAGCTAATGCAAAGTTGTAAGTTCCACTAATACTCATTTTTGTACCCTACCAGATACAGCTCACATGAGTATGTTTTTTTCCAACAGAGCAACTCTTCAGACCTGCTTGTTCTTTTCTGAAGTACAAGCTCCTAATCTGAAGCTTTCCTCACACAGACAGTAATGGTTATCGAAAAATACCACGCCAAATAATGATATACTGTTAGAAAAATGACAAATGGAGCAAAAGCACGCTGATCATAAATTTATAGTGATTTTATCTGGAATAACCTGCCACTTGCAACATCCACATGTGCAGTGTTTAAGGTCTGACCACATGTTTTTGCTCCACATCTGTTGAGTAAGAGTGGAGATCTGTTTGCACAATGTAGCCAGCGCTCTGGAGCATTATGATACTCCCACGAGTATTGCTGGCTTATAAAGCAAGAAATGGTTCACCTTGGGGCTGTGGCATGTTCATCTGTGTTTTATATGTTACAGTTGTAACACTCTTCATATTTTGTAAATTATATTAGTTACTTCAGATGTCAAATGACAAAATTTAAAAATGAAAAGGCACTTCTAATTAATATAAACGAATAGATATAGCTTTGAATCTCTCATACCATAATGATTTGTCACAGTCAAAGAGGAGGTTTGATTAGTTTTATGTGTCTTGAAAATGTGCACCTTCTTCCATACAATTCACAGAATCAGAGACTCGCAAAGTCATTCCAGTTGGAAAGAACCTCCTGAGGTCTCCCATCTAACCTCTTGCTCCACACAGACTCAGCTATGAGATCGGACCATGTTGCTTTGTCTATTCTGGTCTTGAAAACCTCCAAGGATGGAGCCTGCACAACTCCCCTCTGCAGTCTGCATCACTTGACTGTCCTCAAAGTGAGAAACGTTCCCTCACATGTTCCCAGACAAAAACTGCCGTTTCAATTCATGACCATTGGCTTTTGTTCTGCTGTGCACCTCTTTCATAAAGAGCCTGGCTCCCTCTTCTCAGCAACCTCCTCTTAGATAGAAAGGCTGCTATTAACTGTCCCTGAACCCTTCTGCACTCTGCGTTAAAAAAGACCATCTCCCTCAGCCTGTCCTCAGAAGGCAAGTGCTGCAGTCCAAATGCGCCCTAAGGGCTTTTCATGCTGTGGCTTGGCATGCACACAGCCACCTGGGACCTGATGGTGCTGAGATTCCAGTTAGAAGTAGGTATACCTCTAGTTTTGTCAGCAGAAGCTGATTAGTAAATATTCTGTGAATTTATATGCCGGACTAAGCCCAGTGGAAAACACAGGTGAGATCTCTGTAACCTCTAAGAGGCTAATGAGCAGTGCTGAGATGTAGGAAATGCAAGTTCAAATCTTTTATGTACAGATTGATGGGAGTTCAGTCAGTGATTTAAGTAAAAAATCTCCAGTGGGATAAGCAGAGACTAACTCTAAAGTAGGGATTCATCTGGCATGGGGGTTCTGCTCTACTTGAGGCAACTGTGTCATAGAATAATAATAATAAAAAATAATCTTTTTACTAAAAGCTGTAAATAGAATTCCTAATTTAACCAGCTGCACTATACCTGTTATATTGAAGTTTTATTGGAATGATTGCAAGTTTGACAAGTCCTCTATTTGATGTTACTAGTATTTTAACTCCTACATAAATAATTTGTGTCTGATTAAACAAGGAGATGTAATTTAGCACTTATTTGGAGTTTGAAATTAAGTCTGGTTATCAGTCACAGTTCTGGTCTATAAAGACAAGATATTTTTAGCAATACGGAACTCGAAACTTCTTCATTTATATCAGCTTCTGTCTGCTTCATTAGGGGAATGGACCTGGTAGCTCCATTTGCAGAAAAACCTTTACAAATATTTCATAAGAGTTTTCTTAGTTGTGAAGCATAACACCAAATATGATTTATTAGAGACTATCAATACCACAGACCATTACAAGAACAGAAATTAAGAAAAATCTATTGCAAAGATATCTGCAGTTACAGCAAAAGGCTTAGCAATCAGTCACTATAACCAAAGTGTCCTAAGCAATAAGAATATGAACAAAAATATGTCCCTCCATCTTAAAGCGTGTCTCAGTAAACTAACCGACAGCCTCAGCATAGAAAATTAGCTATGGCAGCTGGGTAGATAATAGAGGGGTAGGCTCTTTGACTGTCTTTTTACTCCCCAGAACTGCTTCCTCCAGACAATCATCTCTTTCTTACAAGGACTAACAAAATAATAGTATTTCTGTGGTTTAACAGATGTGATTCTTTTAGCAGGACGGAGAGGTGAGATGTGAAAAAACTTCCCAGTTCTATGGCAGGAGATGGAGCAAGCAAGCAGGGTAACATCCTCTTCTCGCTAAGCGCATGCATATCTCCCATTCACATCTTCCTGCTTTAGGTTCATGTGTTTAAGGTTGAGCAGTCATACCGGTACTTTGCTGTGTTGAGAACAAAATACTCAGCATTACACAGGAACAATCACTTCAGTTCCTGCAGTTGCTGGTGTTACAGGCACAGAGCCTTATTTCTGTACTATCTTTACTTTAAGACCCCCTTTCAGAGATAATAGCCAGGAAACTCACAGGTCTTTTTGGAAGCTGCAAGGCAGTTTGCAAAAATTGCGGAAAGGCAGAGTACAAGCTCAGCAAATGTATTTTTTCTCATCATCACCTAAACTATACTACTGGTTTTAAGTGATCATGATCTCTGATCCCTCAGAAGGGGAAGAAAAGGGTTGCTATTGACTTCGAGAAGAGCTGTTTTCTGTAATGCCTGGATGGCATGGGTTAGGTTCTCCGACTCACTCCCTGAATGATTGCCTTTCTCCATTCACTTTACTGATGACTCTGAGGGACTAATGCTCTAGCTTAGGCATCCCCCCTTCCCCCCCCTTTCTGGGGGAATCGTCTGTGCGGTTTCTGGGGATTATTAGCTGGCAACAGGCCGAGCCTTTTCGGGGGGGGGGGGGGGTATCATTGCATA
>WKFP01015295.1:1238849-1323634 GCA_011057875.1 Pterocles orientalis | reverse complement strand
ATCACATTGCATCTTTGTATATAGTATTATTTCTAATATTATTGTAGTTTAGTAATTAAATTGTCCTTATCTCAACCCACAAGTCCTCTTTGCCATTTACCTCTTTAATTCTCTCCCCTATCATTGGGTGGGGGCAGGGACTGTGTGAGCGGGTGTGTGTGGTTTGGCCCCCAGCCAAGGGCCAACCCATCACATCAGGTTTGGACAGGGATGAACACTTCTCTCCATTTTGTTCAGGGGATCTTCAAACACACTCCAGACATGGGGAATTGAGATAAATATGGATGTATTTAGTATGACTATGAAATCCAAAGTTGTCCTAAATTTTTTAACTCTTTTTATGACAGAGACTAGTTATTGGCACAAGAGTATTGTAACATTGAATTATAATATCTTGGCACGCAAATTGATGCTTTGTTCCATATTCTTGTTTAAAGGTGTCCTACAAGTTATGAGACAGCAGCTGAAGCCATGTTTAGTCAAAGGATGTAGAGTGCCAGCTCCAGAAGTCTCTCTGGATCATGCCAAAGTTAATAGCCTTCTGAAGGAACCAGAATAGTGCCCATTTGCCACAGAAGAAACTTACTGTAAGTATCCCCCTAACACAGATGCTCCCATGAAAAGTTACTGCAAAGTCAATGCTCCTATCGAGAGGAATGGAATTAATACAGGTCCTTACCACTACAAATTAAGTTTCCAAACTTCTTAAAGTCCAGTACTTGCTCAGCGACTGAGACGGTAAAAACCACATCCAAAATTAAGCGTATGATGTGCTCTTTCCATCTTGACTGACACCTACCCCTAAGACTTAGGCACCATCCGTCTCTTTTTTTTTTTTCCAGGAAGACTTTTCCAGATGGTTGGAAAAGTCTGACTTTCAAGTTCGGTATTTATAGGTTAAGGAACACTTATGAAAACACCCAGACTTGCAGTCTGGGACTTGAGAAGTCAAAAGAATTAAAAGAAAAAAAAATAAATTGCATTTGTGAACCTCTATACTGTATGTTAATTTGCTGTGATGTTCATTTTATTCTATTACAAAATAATAAAAATTAATCATAATATTTACAGACCAGCTTTTATATTTCAACTGTTTTTGAACAAGTCATAATGTGTTTCACACCTAAAGGTATGGGACAGTAACAAAAGTATGTGACTGGAGCAAAGCTTTATAACTTCATAGGGTGATGGGGGAGCACTTTGAATTTTTATTTTATAGAGACTAAAGACAGAGCCTTCAGTCTTATCACTAGTGGGCTTACTTCTCTACTGTTTATTTAAATTATAAATTGCATTCCTAACAGATGATAAAACCCTGGATGAAAGGTGAAGCCTCAAGGCATAGAAAGAAAAAGTAAAAAATCTCCACAAATTTATATTTTCAAATAAAATTATTATGGGAAAAGTGGTTTTGCCATTTAATTTCCTTCGTCACCAGTCAGTGGTTTTTTTTTTTTTCCTTTTCCTTCTTTCTCTTCCTTTTCCAAAACAAACCTTTATGCAAAAATCACAGTGCATCTACAATGGCTTGACCCTGTATTGGTAAGAGTTTATAGAAATTTTCAGCAGGTAAAGAGTCAGATCTGACACAGGTCAAATAATTTAGTACCATATTCTTTCATTCTGCTGAAATATATGTATACAAAATACCCAGCACCTCACAAGTCTTTAATGTCTAAGCATCATATCCGTCTTCAGATACTCAGCAGTCACAACGTGGCACCAGAGTTATTACAGCAGGTTTGAACTACATGTATCTCATGTATTAGTCGATGCAGCCAACATCCTGGTAAAGGAGTTTGCACCACATTCCCTACCTCCTGTGAACACTAGACTCATGTAACTTTGCATGCACGAGCTGTCAGACATATTTACTAGGATTGCTCAGGATGCAATTTACACCGAATGGGTTTCATCTGATCAAATATTAACAGCTGAAACACAGACACTTTATATGAAACACATCTTTATAGCTAAGCCATTAAGACAACTAAAATAGCTATTCAAAACAGATCAGCTGAACTGTGCCTTAACACTGTCAGTTTTTCCCAGTTGATTGTAAAGGCATCCAAAGATGCAAGCTCAGCTGTAGAGCTCTACATTGTTAACAGAAGTCAGGTAAGATGGATCCCATCCACAGTGTACAGACTAAGAAAACTGCTGGGGTCACAGAAGGCTTTCCATTCCATCCCACCACATTTTCATTCTTGCAGAGAGTGGGAACTGAGCAAAATATTTGGTACAGAGGGTCAACATAAGATGTCAATTACCAGAGCACCCTTGAGAAATGTACATGGTAGCTCTTCAGGTACCATGTCAGCTCTCTGGCAACTCATCATCAAATTAATTTCTTTTAAGCCTGCTACGAAGCACAGAGGGAACCCACACTACTGTCTTCGACTTTCCTACTGTCAAAAGAGTAGGCAGCAGAAGATACTGTTAATATGTTTTAATACAGCAAAACAAATATAAAACTTAACGGGCTACAATATAAAGCAATTTCTTTCACAATCTGTAGCAGAAGCAGTCAAAGAACATATGAGCTTCGAACGGGCTTTGGAAACAGTTAATAGTGGGCAATAAGCCACAATAATAAAAAACAGAGCTTTAAGGCTAAACTGAAAACTGTCCTATTTCAAATATCTTGCTTTCAAAAGTAACAACAAAATGCGTTCTGAAGAGATGATACTCTCACATTTATTTTTTGGTGGACTTACATATTTTTCCAAGCTCCTGTCTAAAGCTGATGATTACTAATTTAATTTATTGTAAAACAGAAAAGAAATAATCAAATTCCTATTGAGTGTCGTGTACTTTTAATCCATGACTCAGTTTTCCATCTGTTCTTTGCTGAAAACAAAGAATTCTGTGACAAAACACAGAATTATTGAAGTAGAACAAAACAACTACAATGCTCCATTTTCTTTTTCTGAAACACTGTTCTTTCAAGCAGAGGTCTCTGTCCTTATTAATTTATCCTTCAGACAGAACCTGGTCTATAATACCTCACCTTAATTTGGCCTGTCAAGCATTCAAACTCTTGAAACTACAGAACAGGGAATAAAGAGTTTCGTTCCTAACTGAAGCCCTGGTGGAAAGAATTATTAAAGAAGGTGTGGGTGATGTATTGACCCTGTTTTTCTGGATTTGTGCCTGTAAGAGGTGTCTGAAAATGTCCCTTGGCTGAGGACATCACAATTTCACCTCTCTGGACCAAACACCGAAATTGTATAATAAAGCCTACTGCTATTTTGGTCTTCTATAGCTTTTGCCAGCAGGATCTTCCTACACAGAAGGACCGAGTTATTTTTGAAGTCTTATCCAGGCTTAAGATACAATACACAATAATTTTTGTCATCAAAATCAATATTTTTGATGGCTAGACCAAACATAGTCTCAATAATTGAGACTGTTTGATCTTTTACTTACTACAAATAAGGAAGCCTTGAGCCTTCCTTCACTGGCTTAAAGCATCAGTAAGGCAGAGTGGAGTGTGTGTAGGTAAAATCTGTAACACAGTGTTACAAGAGGAAAAAAGGCAGCCCAACATACATCTGCTGAAAGATGCTCAAGTGTGCATGCAACCACAGTCCAAATTTTGTTTTCAGAAACAAACAGATTCTCCTTCTAATAAATTAACAAACTTCTTGACAAGATATTTCAGCTCTTCTGGTACCTATGTGTTAATATATGTTTCTGAGATGAGGAATGTAGCATCATTAAAATTGAAAAAAGTCATAATTTCAGTACTTGCATGTGATAACAGGGGGGTTTTTTTGTTTGGTTTTTTTGGGGGTATTTTTTTCAGCTTATTTTTTACTGGTTCATTTCTGTCCTAGTTCTGTTCTGCTGTTTCAAAAGAAGAGAGCTTTACATACCCTGGCTTTGTTCAGCACACTAGAGCTTAGTATAAGTATAACATATGTGGCACAGCTGATGTTAATAGACCTAAATGTCCCCTAAAGTAGTTTTCCATATTTATTTTGGAACAGATGTTTTACCTCTTTTTGTGTCCTTGGACACCAGCCATTCCACAGGACTCTAACTGAAATACAATAGGATCTGTGTAGCTAAAACATGTTTTGTTCAGCAAATGTCTCTTCCTTTCGGTTGGAATTACCACCAATATCAGAGGAAAGATCTTATCTGAATGGGAAAAAAATTAATAATTTGCTTTCATTGTGCATTATTGACAAGAAATACAAAAAAGTATTAAATGCTTCCTATGATTATGCTGTAAAAAAGAAGTTATATTAGAACTTTACCTCTTGTGACAATATACTTATATATAATTATCTTCAGATAGAAAAGGGCACTTCAAACAAAATGCTTCTGTTTATCTTCTCAATGCAGTGTTATGAACCCAATACAGAAAAATATTTCTGGAAAATTTATTGATTAAGCTGAATTTCTGGTAAAGTATTAGAGCAGCAATATATAGTTTGAGCTTACTTCGCTAGCAAGTAAAATACGCTGTCTGAAAATGTCTTTGTTTTCTGCTATATCACAATTCATTAATAGAAACTAGGTAGACACAATAGCTTGCTTTGAACAATGAATTAAAATAATTGCTTTCTTTTATGTAGATCATAACACCACAGCTCTGTTGACCTCCAACAACCTCATAACTCTTCAGCAATCATGAAGCCTTTATTCTTGAATTAAAATCTGTATCATGAGTTTGTCTTGAATTCAATGGCTTCCTTTTTCAAATTCTGCCTTCATTTCCCTAATGTCCATATGTATGGTTACATAGCTCCACAACAGAATGCTTGCCAGATCAAAAACAAGGGAAAAGTCTCATTGTTCTAACGATGGCACCCATCCCAAAACATATTAGCTACAAATAATTGCTTCCTAAATTGCTCAGTTGGCAAGGAACATCCTGGTTTAAAACCCTCTTGACCTTTATTTGTGAGCAAGATTTCTGGCAACAAGAAGTCTCTAAATTGTAATTGTCTCTTGTTTCACTGCTTTTAAACTGAATGGAAAAGAAGTAGTTCTTAATCCGAGATATGTGAAATATAGATAGAGCAAATCATTAAGCAGTTCTATTTTCTTTCCAGTTTAGGCTAAACTAAATGCAGCATGGCACAGCTTTTTACAAAAGGAGTCAGAGTTGTGAGAATCACAGACACGCAAAGCAGGAAAGAAACACATGAGCAAAGAAACCCACGGAGTCATCTAGTTCATCCTCCCATACTGAGGTAGGATCAAGTTTACCAGCAGTTTTACTTACCTCACTTAAAATCTTCCAGTGAAGGGCATTCCATAACATAGCTAAAAAAGTCTGGGAGAAGCCACATGACCTGTTACTCACGAAATGCTAAATAACAGCGATGGGTGAAAGGAAAGAGCAATAATGTTCTTTGCCAAATATCTGTTTTCAATTTATTATTTCTTCTTTACAGGACCTTCCTTTGTTTCATAGATGGATCTATAAGTAACTATTATTAGAAAGGAATTAATTTACAGGGCAAAAAGCAATTCTCTACAGATCTGCGACTGTAAAGTTAATTAAAAACAGTGGAGTAGAGAAGAGACACTGGCATGAATGTTTTCTTTCAAGCACAAGAAGGATTCAGCAAAAAGTGAATCCAGGATTTTAAACCAAAAAGGATATTTAACCAAAAGAGCTGATAACAGAAAACTACAAATTATTTATGCCAATTTTAATTAAAAATGTTGAAAAATATGAATTCATATAAGATACTAATTACTAATCCCAGTTACTTTTACATTAATATGATTAAGTTCAAATTCTTCTGAGTGGAGTTTTTTATTAAATGTTATAAGAAGGAGGAGTATATGATATCCTTTGGACCTTAATGAACTCACTCCTTCAAAATATCAGACTAATGGTAGAGAAGCAAGATGAGTTTTTTATTTGAATGTGATAGAAATAAACAGTGGTTCAAAAAACTGTGAATAAGAATGCTAAAGAAATAAAATTTATAAGAATAGTAAAGCAATATTAGTGAATGTGCTCCCTCTTCTCTACTAAACTAACCTGTATGAGAGGATTAGGATATATCTTGTCTCACATTTAGCTTCACATTAAGGCAAACTTGGCACAGCTCCTAGCTTGGTGAGTGGGGAGTTGCAGTCTGGCTCAGCAGACGATGCTCCTACCTTACAGTGCCAAAGGTCCAGAGGTTGAAACCTAGGCGCAGTCATACATAGGTTACATACACAGCAAGTCCAAACCCCACCTAGAACTAGGGTTCCTGCTAACTGGTTACATCCACTTCTATGTCTGATTGCCAGCTGGCAGGCAAAAGTATTATTTGTGGTATTTAGCAAAGTGCTACAGTCAACTCAGACCTTCAAAGACAGGTGAATTCTGCTAGATGCAGTGGAAGTACTCCCTGCTCTGCCCTGTAGGGCACACACACACATAAAGGAGGTGAGAAACGCTGTATTCACAGGAATAACAGAAACACTAATATGTTATGGGTTGGATTCCGGCTTGAAAAGTGCCCAATGTCTTTCACTGAACTATGGAACTGTTGTGGTCCATGAAACCACAGGTGCAGTTTCCTAAACACCTGGTGGGCTGAGGCAGGGAACTGGGAGGGTTTCACTTACCACGTAGGGTCATGGGCAAGAGACCGACATGACTCGTGGAGAACAGTAGAACAGCTGAATTTATTAACTATTTACAACAAGAAGCAGGGTATTGAAAGAGAGAAACTGCATCTTACACAAAAGCACTTCTCCTCCACCCCTCCCTTCGTCCCGAGGCCCAAAGGCTTTGTTCCGTACCTCTTCCTCCCCCGGCGGCACATGGCAGGGGGGAAGTGGGGGGAGACTGCAGTCAGTCCGAGCCGCTCCTTTTCGCATCCCGTTTCTTCCAATGGGGCTTCAGTCCCCCGGCGACTCCCCCGACTCCAGCGTGGGGCTTCTACTTCGGGCTTCTACTTCCAGCGTGGAGTCCTCCACGGCTGCTTCTCTTCTTCACCACGTGGCAAGGGAAAATGACGGAGAAGCTCACTCTCTCTCTCGCTCTCTCTCTCTCGCTGACTGGAGTGCTGTGCAGTTCCATTATCTCTCAAATCCCGCTCCTTTTCTCTGCCATCAGAGGTCTTCATCAGCTCCCCAGAAGAAGGGCTCCCAGATGAGACATGGCGGGGTCGCAGAAGCCCAACAGGTGGTGGAAGGGGGGGGGGGTGAATGCCCGGCTCTCGGAGCCGCGCCGCTCCCGCAGCTGCACCGCATGGCGCCTCTCCCGACCGCGTGGCGCTTCCCCCGCGCTGCCAGAAGAAGGGGGGGGTTGGTCCTTCCTCAATATGTTATTCGCAGAGGCGCAATTGGCTGATCCTGGCCTGGGGCCTGACTTGGGGCGGGTCCATCCTGAGGGGGACCCTGCCTTCCAAGCAGTTTCTTACAGAAAACTCCCTTCCCCCATCCCGTTACCAAATCCTTGGGGGGTGTGGGGGGTAGCTCCTTAAGAGCCATTTAAAGAAACGGAGCCAACACCTTAACCCCTTCCTCGCCACCAGACAACCCCTAACAGGAACACTCCACGTAGCTGAGGTATTCTCAGCAGCCTTTGCATTCAACTAAGTTTCGTGAGCTCTAGGCTCACGGACTCACAGAGTAATTTACATTGGAACAGACTCTAGGAGGCTCAAAGCAAGCAGAGATGGGATAACTCACTTTTTGAGGGCTCCAAAGTAACTTAAATTTCAGATAATGCAGTCTAGCAAACCTGGTCAATTTTATTTTGAAACAGTCTCTGAGCATTTATACAAGAAGTGACTGCACCTCTGCTGGAGAGCCAGTACCAAACAGCTGACCAGCAGCAATGGAAGGTGATACAGCAGAGAGCTGGTGCTTCCCACCATTTGGCTAACACACCTCTAGTCAAAAGTGTCCCAGTGAAAGGTTTGAACCTCTTCTGGAAGGGACAAGCTGCAGAACCTTCTCAGTAATCTAGTTTTGTCTGATGTTCCTTCTTGGGGCCTCCATCTGCAATCGATTTCCTTTACTGACAGTTTATTCCAAAAGATAATTCCAAATTTTAACGTCTGCTTGATACCACAAATACTTTGTCTTGGATAATATCCCAAATGAGTGGAATTTTCTTTGACTGGGAAATTGGGTTTGCATGATATTTAAGGTAACAGAGAACTATCTTTTTGTACATCAATCCGTCACCCAGCTACATAAGAGATCAAATTACAGACACCATTGCCTCAGGACAACAATACTGATTTGAGACTGTGGAGAACTTAATCCCATAAACCAATAACAGAAAGCTTCTTTCATAACTGACTAATCACTTATGTATTTTGATCCAGTACAATCAACAGAATATGCCACCAGCAGGAGTTACTAGATATTATTTAAGGTAGTGTCACACTTCCCATGAAGGGCAACAGCCTGCCAGGAGGAGGACACAGCAGTACTCATACATTGAGGCCATCTGAACGTCACCTCATCAGTGAAACACTAAGTAAACTATAGGCCAGGAAGTCAACTCTCCTTTCTTTCTCATCAGAGAGAAGAGCTTTATAAGGACAAATCTCTCTGTTTTGATATACAGAGAGAAGAACCTGGAGCAGCTCGGGAACAACTGAAGAAGGTCATTCAGAATAAGGAAGATGGGGAACCACTGCGTCAGAGGCAGAAGACAAAGAAGCTGGGAGCCACTGTTCTTTTTATTTTGGGGTGTGACTGGAGGAAGCAGAAGGATATTTTGGGTTGAAGGTTCATTTTATTGAAAAACCCACCACCTTCCTCAACTTCCAAGCTGTGGAACCAGAAAAAAAAAGTCTTCTTGGTCATCTGATACCATAGTAGGGGTAGAAAAACTGCAAGCCTGAACAGACAATGAATCAGTGTTTCTGAACTTAATTGTCACGCGGATCAACAAATTTACAAAGGAATTATTCACGTTTTGTTGTAGAATTTACCAAGGTGACAAAAAAATCTTTTATGCCTTCCATTGAAATACTATTTTGCTTTAGTCCATGTTTGTTTTAACAGAATATTTACTTATATACAATAATTCAAATGTGAAATTTGGTGAAGCATTTCTGAAAATCCAAGTATCGAAAAATACCTATCAAATAAAAATAAATGATCCTGTCCCTGACCTATGGTTAACACTGCAAACGTTCCAAGCAGCAAATATATGTTAATTTTCTTTATATGCCTAAAAACACCCATAGGTATAAAAAAAGTTATTCAACTTGTTCCATTCCATTTTTCTGGTGCACTTATTTCAAAAGGGAATTCTGCAGTTCCCAGGCAAATTTTATTATCAATGGGAGTATCTCAGTCTTTCAAACAGTGAATGAGTGGTTCGATCCTTCATGGTTTTTTTCTGATTTAAGGTCAGGTGTGTTATGATGCCCTCAGTGCTGTTTTGGAAGATGACTTGAATGCCTGAACTCCTTATGTAATATGTTAAAAGTTCGTCATACTCAAGCACTAGATTTAAAGTCTAATAAATACATTTTACCTGGTCTTCAATATAACACCCTTACCCGAGCTAGCAACAAACAAAAGTTAGAGACAGAAATATATCGGTTCCCAGAGGTTCACATTTAAAAGACTGCTGTTAAGAAAATGGGATATTATGTGTCATAAAATCATCACATAATCAGAGCAATAACAATGAGTTATGATTTTGGCTCTGATCCATCCAAAGTTTCCAGATGCTTTGAAAATGCACAAACCTACAGTCTGTACTCAGTTACAATAGCTTCAGTTACTTCAGTGCGGTTACGTCAGACTGGCACAGCAACAGCTGAATGTAAGCTCAGTCCTCATTTGCAACAATAAAGTATAAAAAATACAAAACAGCTCTAGAAAAAAAATGCAGGTTTATTACTGGTTACAGTAAACTAGTTCATAATGTCAACATAAAGTATGCAATATATCTGAAAAGAAATGTATGAATATAAGTGAAATAAAGACAATAAACTGTGCCAAGCCCCTCCTGCGTTGTCATCCTCCTAACACTTTCTCTTCTTTGACGTGCAAGAATTTAATGCAGTCTAGTGTCAACTTCTCTGCTGGAAGTTTCAAGGTCCAATGTCTCACAGTCTGAATTTGCCTTCATGCCATTTGGAATATGTGCTAGTCATCACACATATTTCCAAAATACTTTTGGATGTTCATTATTGGTTTTGAAAATGCATCCTAGTCATGTGCCTAAATGCCCCTGAAATGTGTGGCCAAAGCTGAGTGCAGAAATGAAATCAGTACGTACAAAAGTGTATTTTTCAAAGAGACTGAAGAGAGTTGGGGTTTCTGTGAGCCAAGCACCCTCTCATCTCTCAGCACAAACTCTTTAACTCTTTCCAAACAGAAATAAAAAAAGGGGAGGGGGGTATTTTATCCTGCCTACTGCAAGTTAGGAACTGCTGATAGGAATACATAATTCAAGTTCCTCTCATTGTGATCTACGATGCTTTGCTCACTAGCTGCTGCCTGCAGCACAGATGTCTTTTACATTTTCCTCTTGAAGGTTTTTTGGCGTGTAGCATTGGCTTATAACATCAGCTTCTCTCTGTCTGTATGTGAGAGTAAGCAGTATTGGGAATTGCCTATTTCTAAAAGCTTATGGTGCATTTTCTCTGTCTTTATCAGGAGAGCTTGGGACAAAACGCTGCACCTTAGCCCCCTGCCACACAAATGGTGGGGAAGCCCTCCCCAGGCTCAGGTACAAGGAAGAAAACAGCCCCTTTGTCCAAGTACTTTCTGCACCATCCAGCGAACTGGACAACTAACGTATCTGCCCTGCCAAGGATTCAGACCAGATCCTTACATCCCAGCTCTCAACACCAACAGCCCCTGAAGTGCTCAGTGATTTGGTGCCATATCTGAGAGTGCAGTAACCCTCTCTGCAACTAGGGGAAAAAGACATCTCACTCTGTTCTGGGCTTTGCCACCTGACCTAGATGACCTTACAGTCTTTTGTACCCATCTTTCAGTTCTGCTTGGGATCTACCCAATTTGTTTGCAAGTTTGAAAGTTTTCCTGACACCTACTCTCTTCTTACAATGGGGGAACTGGAAGGTTTGTGAGAGTGAAAACTGTATAAACTTTCCCAGTGACTGAGATGACGAACGTTGTACTTGCTCCCTAAGGAGAGGTGGGTGACTGGGAGCACCAGCTCATTCAGGGCAAACTGCAGCCTCATTCCCTCCACCTGTACACAACCTCCTATCAAGATACACAGAATTCTCGAGGAAAACGAGAAAAGTAAGAAAGTTGAAGGGAAAAGGGAGGGAGAAAGAGAGAAGAAAATTTAAGTCCTATAAAACTTCAGGCAGAAGTTCAACCCTCTGTAGCTGTCAAAATATTACAGTGGAAGAGTGAATGCACAAATGAATAGGAAGCAGCAGTGGCAGAGGTTATCACAGACAAGAAGCTTTGAATACCAGAAATAAAATACTGAAATACCAGTGTAAGTGCACCTGCCAGGGACTGAGATCTACTGCTGTAGATCTTGTCCTCCCATGGTTATTCCGTTCAGTGAATTTGCTGCTTGTAGAGACAACTGTAATCCTTGCCTTTGGTCACTGTAACCCATCTAGAGTATTTTGATCTCAAGGTTACTGAAACACAAATAAATTCTTCAGTCATATGTTCCTGCCATTTGTTTAGTGTTATACAAGTGTGCACACTGCAGAGACCTATCTTGTACATCCATAGGCAGGGATTCTGCACATGACTGGCCTTACCTATAGCTTTCAATTAGATTTCAAGTTTTCAGCTACATCATCTATCTGCACTTTTTATATGTTTTCCTAAGATCAACTACAAATACAAAATTCTTGCTCGTATTTTTTCTCAAATTCTATTGTAATATTTCCAGATCCTCATGAAGACATCAGTTCAGCCTCTGCTCTCATTGCACACTCAGCTAGAGGATTCCAGGTGTTGTGTTTACTCCTAGGTTAGGCTTGTCACCTCATGCAGTGCAAAGAACACAAAGGTTTGGGAGAGGGAGAACTTAAAGTATTTAATTGCAAACAAAAAAGAACAGTAAGAGGAGTGGTTGATTTGATAACAAAAATTGTTATCTTGCAGATTTCTGACAAATGAAAGCTCTGTGTTGACCAATTAAATTAGGAAAGGAAGAACATAAAATCATATTTGCCAAAATACATAATGTGCACTGTGTGATATTTTAAGGCATTTTATGGTTAAAAATAAAAAAAATGTTTAATTTATCACTCGATAATTTAAATAAAATTAAAAAAATAGATAATTAAAGCTTTCATTTAACATACTTTTTTGTCTTGAGTAAAACAGCTAGAGAATGCTTGAAAGCATTTGATTTAATACTGTTGGTAAAATATTTTAGGGAGAAATTTTAAAGGTACATGCAAGGTGACTATAGCTAGTTGAGTATTTTGTTACTGTATTCACAAATGAGTGGAAAAGACATTCACAACGTGAGGGCTGAATAGTTACCCAGGTATGATGTTTACAAGATAAAAGCTCAGCACAAAACATACAAATTCAATTTTCTCTTTGTCCTTTGATTACTTGTTCTGCTTACCAAGACTTTGGCCTCATGGGAATTGAGGACACACACACTGTACATCCACTACATGTACTTTCTGAAATTACATGTCTTTGACCTGTTTTCCCCCAAAACATTTGCTCAAACTTTATTACTTTACCAGCCAATGAATACTACCATTTTTTGAATTGTGAAAGGAACATAAATGTTGGACTTAACAAACATTTTCCACAAACATTTGTCCAGACAAAGCCACCAAATGTTACTGGTGGACATATAGACAGAAAAACAGAAAGAAAAAGGAAAGAATAAGAGGGTATATTCTTTCTTTGTTAGTTCTGATTATTCTGTCAGATTCCTATGTTCCATGAATTTGTAAAAAATTCAGGAAATCCCAGTGTAAGACTAGTTCAGAAGAGAGGATTCAGGCCCCACATATGTATAAGCAACTTCTTATTATTTATCAGTGGCTCTGTGTAATCCGTGAATCAGCTTCACTGAATTACTAATGTAATAATTAACATGAAATTGATGTAGAGCATTTAATTTTTCTATCTAAAGAACAGTGTGATTTTTCATAAATATCAAAGCATGTCATCCTGAAAAAGAGCAAAATTAACTAGAAGACAGAAGTCATGAGCATTGTTAGGCACTACAAATATGTTTCTGGTTTTGCAATAAATAAGTGCTGACTGTCATGTTTTAGTACTGGACAAATGTGAACATGGATACAATTATATACATCTCAGACTTAATAAATTGTACTTAAGGCTTCAGGCCTGCAAAGGTAGAGACACATGGAATTATTCAGAACAAGTTATCCCTTGATTTCAGTGGAAATGTCCACAGTGTTAAGCGTCCATACTTCTTTGCAGGAAAGCACACTAAATCTTCATGCTTTCCCTCTGAAACTTCATGAAGCCATGAGGCTTAAAGCTCTCCTCAAGTATTTTCTGTCTTTTTGCTGTCACCCTATTGTTGTTCAGTTCCTGCATTCTATGAGTGTTCCCTTTTACTTACTTGGCAGCTCTTGGAGATTTTTGGTAACATCATGACAAATTTCCATCACATTCACCCTCTTACAATAAATTCTGAAGTGTCAAACGTCGATCTCAAAAAAAAAAAAAAGGCAGCAGCAACCACTAAACAAAAATTGTTCAACTTTTCTGTCAAGAATTGCATCTCTTGATAATGCTATTATGCAAACTGCATAATAATTTCACTTAAGAATGTTTCCATTTCAATTAAAAGAAGAAAAATCCTCAAGCTTTTTTTTTCCAATCCCTTTTTAAAATGTTCATCTGTAGCTTAATACCATGAAAAACACTAGGCTGCTGGACCAGGAAAGGTATAGCACAAATGGAGACAGCCATCACAATGAGTATCAGTAGGGTTTTTGAATTGTGACAACACACTTCATAGAAGAAAATCACATAGCAACCAGAGGTCATGGGAATTACCTTAACCTGTCAGGTGACCAGCCAAAAAATTCAGGGTTTGGTACAGGTACTGAAACACAGATATCTACCGCCACTTGGGTACATTAAGGTGTAAAAAAATACATTCAGCATACTAAGCACTTACACAGACCTGGCAAGTAGGCACAGTCCCAGTCTCCTTGGGAGAGCGTGGGGTGAGTCGTGACACTGAGTTTCTGATGTGACAAGAAGTGCTTATCAAGGCAATTGACCCCTGTTCTCTTTCTCTCCAGATCTTTTTCACATGGCAGTTCCTAGCAGGTTCCTTGATCTTTTTCTAAAATGATTTCATTCCTAAAGAAGCAGTAGTTGGGAATTTCCCTGCTGAGGCATTTCTTTTCCTTGGTGGAACTCAGGCTAAGAGGTCAGAGTGACTGAGTCTTCTCTCAGCAGAGCATGGTGTGGCCAGGAAAGGGCTTGTGCCTTTCTATCCCATTGACGTCAATAAACAGAGACCTGACTAAGGAGTAGGGCCAACTTCAGATACCAGGATAGCCACTTCTTTAAAATTTTAACCCCTTTCGGGGTTCTTCTAAGATTTTTTTTTTTTTTTGCTGGTGTACTTGCCATCCATACTGAAAACATGGTCACATGGGGAATGCCTGAAGGAAGAAGAAAATAATGGGAAAAAATGGAATAAAAAAGAAATCCCTAAAACAACAAGAGTGATGGTTCCATTACAAAACACGGGCACTATTTGTATTCCAACCTATCACTGGTGAGAACTGAGGGATATTGCAGCTGTCTCCAAGCATTTTATAAATCGAGGCTTCCTGCAGGACATAGGAGGGGTAGGCATAAATAACACTGATAATTCTAATGAAAAATAAGCCAGTTTCTCGCACCTCGAACGAGGATACACCAAAGAGTGTGATTCATTTTGAGAAACTCTCGAAGTCAAAATGCTATTCAGAACACTGGCCACAGGTTAAGTGAATTACACAGATTCACAGACCCTTTAAATCAAATGGCCTAGAGAAGACAAAATATCTTCAGCAGGCACTTCACTGTATGCAAGTGAAGAAGGCTCTACTCTGCAACCCCTCTGAGAATAAATTTTCCCCTTTTTCAGAGGGTTAGACAAAGGGGGTAATGCTCCTTCAGAGGCAAAGGAACAGACAGAATGACAGGGTGAGACATCAGCCCACCTGTACCACATGTTACTCGAATTCTTTACTGAAGCCCAGAGGACTTCTGTGTGTGGTGGCGCATTGTCATGGCTGTTTCACTTTTCATGCCACACTCAGACATTAAGCCACTCACAACTGGTCTTTCTTAAATAAACTCCAGAAGCCTTTGATCTGTCCTCTACAAGGCTTCCCAGCAGATATTGGCATCTACTTTATTTTTCAGACAACACCGAGGAATGAGATTTATGAATAACTTCTGTCAGCAGTCTGGTTGCAAGCAGCTGAGCACATGCCACTCAATGGAAGACTCAGGATCAGCAACAGAAGGTTGTTTCCTTCCTAAAAAATTTGTGAAAATACATTTTTCAAGGTGAGAACCACTGTCAGTGTGGTCAACACACGAAGGCAAACAGTTTCAGACTGGAGATCCCAGTTGTGGTTGACACTAATGTTCAATACTTTTAACGAGATTAAGGTGCAAGGCAGCTTCAGTGTGATGCTTACAGTGGAATTTTAAAATCGATGCATTTCATTAAAAAGTATGAGCACCAGCTTCAGAGAATCAAGTATTCAAGCTCCCAGTATCAGCCACAAAAAAAAAATTACTAAAAACACTGAAAAAAAAATAATCTGACGTTCTAAAATGAATTGCACCAGCACTGAATACTGTTCTATTTTTTTCCCCACTAGCATATTGCTGTCTCTCTCAGAGCTGTGCATGTAAATGAAAGGAGTCTGACATGTACAGAGACTCCAGCTGGAAACTATGCTTGATTCAACACAATAAAATGAGAAACAGAACTATATTTAATCATAACTATATCAACAAAAATCACATGAATAAATAAATGTACCAAAAGTATTGCAAAGTAGACCACAATAATTCTTTATAAAAAGATCCCATATTACAATATCTAGACATCCAGACATAGCATTAGTGAAATGGTTTTGTCTTCTTTGAAATGCAGAGAAATATGCCCCCAACCAACGTTTTTCAGCAAGTAGGTTGACTGTGTCTTTATCAAAAGAGCAAAGATTCATTCCAAGGGTGGTGGTATATGCAAAAATAGGTAAATGACCTTCAGACTCCATTTAAAGTTCAAGCTCATTTTTTTACAGTAACTAGTCAGACCCCGGCACACACTTATTGAGGTACTCATGTATTCTATTCTGTTTTCTGCAATGAATCCCACTTTTTCTCTAAAAGTTTAGTTTCAACTGGCCATTATTTTTACTGCAACATCCTGTGACTAATTTATGCAGATCATTATAAATGCTTATATTTATTTCAGTTTCTCTAATTAAAAAAACAGATTCACTGGGTAAGCATTTTGTTGATAATCTTTAAGTTCACAAGCACCTGTAGTGGTTGGTGTCTCCTAACCTAAAGGGAACAAGGCTGGCCTTGATTCTGATCTGACTGTGGCTACTCTGATGTGACTGATTTAAATTGTTTCCTTGTTTGTATCTATACACAGTAACCCTGAGCAAAATCAGAAATACTTATCACACATCAGTCTTTCTGTGCTCTTTTATGATAGGTTGCATGATGTTCTGTAAACATCTAACTTTACAACACTTATCAAACAGGTAGCACGTTTTATTTGTGCAGCTAAACAGAATAGGTTGAAAGCAGGCACACACACAAAAGTATTAAATGGCCTGAATTCCAGATTGCTCACTTGCTCCATAAAGTAACAATATCTGCCGAGACAATCACGGCACTGTAGTTCTTTCTCCTTACCAAATACATGCAATAGGAAGTTTTCCTCTGCTCTTTTGTCATCTTCTTTGCTGCTCTCTTATTTCATGACCTCTGAGTTAATCATTCTATTCTTCCTATTAGCAAGTTTAAGCAGGCAAACTTCAAACAGACTAGCGATGGGTCACAAGGTTTAATGGGCATGTAGATAATCATCTAAATTACATTTCTGGAGCTGATGGGCCAGACAGGCTTAGAGAGTAACTTTACCAGCTTTCACTGTTAATCAGCAAGGATTGTGTGTCTCAGTATGTATCTGCCTTTGCCTGCCTCCCCGAGGGGCTGGGTCATACTGACTGATTAGCAAAAGCAGCTGCATTAGCTTTCTTCTCCCACAAAGCATGTTACAGAGGCCCAAATGACTTGAAAGGCAAATGTGACCACAGCTCAAACACCAAGCACTCTCTTCTCATCACTGTGGAATTGCTGGCCCTTCTCTTGCAGATTATGATACTCGGCACAACAGTTGCTGCCAATTTTCATGATCTGTTAACACTTAGGAAGCCTCATGCTGAAGGCTCTTCTTTCACATCTATTGTGGTATCATCAAGGGGAAAATTCAACAGGCTATTTCACGTTTTCTGATGAATTTGAGAGCAGTGTATGAGGTGAACTGAAAAGAATACAGAGATTGAACTGTCAATAGTGAATGCCCTAGATTTCAGCTTTGAAACACAAACTGCAGAGGGCTAGATAAAGAGAATAACAGTTCTCTGTAGGATAAGGACAATTTTACAGCTACAGAAATAGCAAGGGACATGTACTGTGAACCTGAGTTTCTTGGTGAAGACATTTAGAAAGCAAAGTGTATCAAGTCTGAGTGTCTTTTTGTCTTATAGAGGTGGTTGTGTTTTATATCTACCTTGATTCCAAAAGGAAACCAGAGCGCTGGAGGATTGGCTTCCTGACTTTGGCAGAAGCTTGTCCTTCAGGTGGTAGGCTCATCTTGCATAGTAAATAATTCTCAATTATTAATTTTACTGCTTTTTATCAAGTTGTTAAATAGACACAAAATCAGACCAATTAAACGATGATTAACCACTCAATAAGCTTTCACTGTCTCACTGAGGCCCAACATAGGCCAATACCAGCACTCTTTAAAACAGTAAAAAATCGTTTCATATATTTATGACTTTATACAGAAAAGAACTTGACTAACCAACTAAGAAACTAAGCAACTTTCTATTTTGGATCTCAGTTAAGAACATTCTACAAGAAGAAACCACTAAGGAACAAAGTAAAATGATGAACACTGATTTCCTTATTTGCCTCTTGAACTTTGAGAAAGGAAATTAGATTCTGACTTTCCACAAGTTTTAATAGATGAAACTATGAAAAATCTACGGCTCTGTGACCCAGGTACACCTGCTTACTTCTGACTGATGTTAGAGACAGACATGAATTAGGCTAAATAAATTTTCTAGTCTGCAAAGCACACCATTTGTCAAGCTTCTAAACAAGGGTGGACAAATTTTCCACTTTACCTGAGACAGGCCCAGAATGCAGGGACTGCCCTATACTGTGATAAAACCTTCAGGTCTCAGTTTTGTTTCAAGTATTCAGTGAGACATGGGATTATCCTGTTTCCTGGTTTTCGCATGGCAGCCTGAGGAAGTTACCCACTCTCGGTGCCACAGCATCCTTGGCTCTTTCAATGAGAACAAAAATGGTCAAACCTCTATGTCAGATCATGAAACCTGCAGCAGGATTTCAGTCATGTCACATCTGCTTTACCAACATAATGCTCAGGGAAATCTGATCTGAATTTCAAATACACATTGTGAGCACGTAGCTGGAAGAGGTGACAGCTTCTAGGCAGTGCAGCAATAAATCACTTCGGTCTCCATTGTTCTATTGTACCATATGTCTGACTTGCAGAACTACCTTTTTTGCTTTTATTTTACCAAATATTATAATTAAAAGACAGGACGAATTACCATGAAGAGTTATGGAGTCACTACTATGATTCATTAGTCTTCCCCTTATATCATCTTCATAACAACCTATATGTGCTACTTCACATTACAGCTTTCTAATGGAAAAAGGTCACCAATAATTTCCACTAGCATCAAAAGTTGAGATGGTCAAAGCACAGCTATTATTTCTGGAGATGCAATAGTAGGCATACTTTGTTTTCTGCAGACTCATTTTTTTATTCCACATGCTGCAAAAATAAGTATAGTTAGACCAGATCCAAAGTGCATTGAAGTTAATGGGAGACTTTTTCCTCTTCAAAGGGCTTGGATTAAGGATATTTTTATCTTCTTTTACTATTATACACATCACAAAAATGGGTACAGAGGCTGTTACTAAATTCAAGTGACAGTCTGCTTAGAGAGTCTCAGAACTGGAAGAGCTGAGGTGTACTTACACAACTGCGTAATAAGCAACCTGCAACTTTTGTGTGCCCTAAACTTGGCTCTAGGCAGATTTACCATGTACCCCTCATGATATATCCATGAGCATGACAGAAATTCTTGCAGACAGAATAAGCTCAGGTACCAGAAACCATGACCCCAGCTGGATTGGCCTGGGTGCCATGCAGCAGTGGCACCTCCTTTGTTCCGTGCACTTGTACCAGCTTGCTCACAGCCAGCACAAGTAGCTTGACAGCATTCTACTGTCACATTAGCAATTTAGCAAATGCCACCATTCGCAAAAAAATGTAACTGAGACACTACAGAGCCTGGTGCGTCACACAAAGCTACTGAATTTTAATCTTAGAACCATAACTTTAGCTCCAGTACAAACTGCAATGACCATTTATTAAAAAAAACCCAGATGCATGTGCAACATCATATTTTGCAAATACTTTGCCCATATATATGTACTGATTTCTCTGTGACTTATAAACTGACAGTCTGATCATGGTTGTAACACTTTGTGCTGTCATACAGCGCAAGTTATTTCCAATTAATTAACTTTGTCTCCATGAATCAGGTACATTGACAGAATGCAAATACAGCTATCTACCCAAAACGTAACCTAAATATTTCAGTGAGGCTTCAGAAACTTTGGATGACTTTTTGTCCTGCCCATCCCCTTCTATCATTGTACTTTTAAATATGTCATTGCACTTTCTGGAGCTCATAAAGAAAAACCGCTCAAGTCATACTTTGCAATTCTCATACTTATGTGATTTTTCCAAAAACTTGTAAAGCTTTACACATTACTGGGGAGCTAATTTTTATATCATGATATTGCACAATTAGAAATGGAAGCCTGGAAGAATTACAGGCTACACTCTGACTTTCTAATCTAGCACTTTTAATGTAGGCAATGCAAAGCCTGTAAGCAAGATCTTGGCACACTATGGTGATTGAGATGGCTCATCTAGTTCCCTGTGGAATCAAGGAAAACCAACAGCTGCTAGAGGGGGACTGCAAGTCCCCAGTTCATCATCTGTACCTCTCCAGAGATCTCAGGTGCTTTCACGAGGTGATATCATTAATACAGTATCACAGAATCACAGAATCACAGAATGTTAGGGATTGAAAGGGACCTCGAAAGATCACCTAGTCCAATCCCCCTGCCCGAGCAGGAACACCTAGATCAGATCACACAGGAACGCATCCAGGCGGGCTTTGAATGTCTCCAGAGAAGGAGACTCCACACCCTCTCTGGGCAGCCTGTTCCAGTGCTCTGTCACCCTCACTGTAAAGAAGTTTTTTCTCATATTCAAGTGGAATCTCCTATGTTCCAGCTTGAGCCCATTGCTCCTTGTGCTATCACTGGATGTCACAGAGAAGAGCCTGGCTCCATCCTCCTGACACTCACTCTTCACATATTTATAAACATTAATAAGGTCACCCGTCAGTCTCCTCTTTTCCAAGCTGAAGAGACCCAGCTCCCTCAGCCTTTCCTCATAAGGGAGATGCTCCATTCCCTTCATCATCTTCGTGGCTCTGCGCTGGACTCTCTCCAGCAGTTCCCTGTCCCTCTTGAACTGAGGGGCCCAGAACTGGACACAATGTATGCAGGGTCTCAAGACCACCCGGCTCAGGGCTGCATGTTAGGAGCTGCCTCTGTCTGCCCCAGGCCCAGCTCCAGACGTGCCCTCCTGCAGGCAGGGGCAGGCAGAAGGAAGCAACCTTTCTGTGGTTAGTCAGGATCCCTGCAAGCCCTTAGCCTCTGGGCTGGCCTCAGGCTGAGGCGATTCCAGCACATGGCTCCCTCTTTTCCCTGTAGGGCTCTAACCATCAGTCCATCAGGCTGTACCTCTTCTGCCCAAGCTGGGCCACAGTGCAGAAATGCATGGAGGAATCACTGTGGAGGGCAAGGAGAGGAAACAAAGAATAAGCACAAAAATGTCTCTGCTACGTGGAGTCTCCTGCAGAAGTTACTGATATCAGTTCTCTAGCCAAACATAATTGATTCCAGTGGTGTAACTGGGCCTGTGTTATATTGAAATCATCCAAAACAAGAGCAAAAAAGGAGCATCAGTGAAAATCTATTCTAAATATGTGGGATGGTTGCCTGATAACTTAGCACAAACAAAAACCCCATAGCCAGCAAGAATTATATAAAAAAACAGCTTTTCTGATAAGCTTCTCCAGAGAGCAGTGTTCTCCCAGGAGCTGAACTGCTACCCAGAGTTTATTGTTGTCTGTCTCCTCTCGCAGCCACCCACAATGGTTCACTGCTATTATTTAAAAAGACATTTCAGTCATGTGGTTAAAGGCAAGGAATCAGAAAAACCTGCGTCTAGTCCAGTCTGTACTAGCAGTTCTCGATGGGCTCAGAGATAGCACTGTATCTACAGAATCCACAGCACTGTATGTTCACTGTGTCCCTTTATGAAGAGAAGGGAAAAGGAAAAAAAAATAACTCTCCTCTGCTTAACCCACGACATTCTGTCTCAGCACCTCCCCATCCTGCAGCACCCTGGGGAGCAGGTGTTGCAAGGCATCTGCCAGGCTGAAATGTTCAGTCATACACCCCACCAGCACCAGTGGGACCTTGTTCAATGGTTGCAATTATATGGGTCATAATTTGACCCCCTAACATTTTTAGTCATGCAGTTATGAGTTTCTGCCTGATTAGTTCCTGGGCAGATCTTCATCTTGTGTGTCTTTAATGTGTTGTGCGTGTCCGTAGGATTACATCAGTAACTGTATGTAGGGAGAGAACAGTCTGAATGCACAAAAGAATTGAATTGCTCTGTCAGGTCGTTGAGGTTTATCTTTCATGGTTTTGTTCCTCACATAATGATATACTAATGACATTTTTCTGTGGCAGCATAATAGCAAAATAACCATACAAGTCAGGAGTCGCCCGAGTGTCTAGGCTGGTGGGATGTTCCTAGTAAGACTGTGCTAAACTGCAAACACACAGAAGAGGGAAAGGAAGAGGAGGAGATACTAAATTTTCCATTGCTGAGGTCAGAGGTTCTACAAACATCACTAGTTGGTATCAATAAGTTCAGTTATGATGAAGAGTGATATCACTCCTGATTTAAGGTGTTCTTACCTACAAGAGTGCTCCTGAAAGAAAGGCAGTATAGGAAACACGAAGGCTGAAAGCTACCCAAAAAATTCTGTCTCTTCAGGGGCTGATTATTAGAGCAACTTAAAACTTCCTCTGGCTAATTAACAGAAACAAAATTAGTTCATTGGTGTCATCTCAGTAATTATTGGCTTAAAATTGTTGAGTCACTGAATCAGCATTCACATGGATTGTCTCAAACCACTGATGCAAATTATCTGTCAGTGATCTGTGTAACGCACCATTTCCCTTGTACAATGCATTGTAATAATGACAAATGTAACTGCTGCATGGAAACATCCGCTCTCCTCTGTCTCTGCCTGATACTTCTGGAGACGCTTCCTGGAGGGTATCTGGTATTAATTTTGCATCACATGTTAAACAGGAAACATAGCTATATAGAAAAGACTAAGCACAGCTAATATAAAATCAGGAGTGTAGGCAAAATGCAGTAAACTATACACTTTTCTCCAGGCAGCTGGACCCAACATGGACTTGAGCGTCAAAGTTTGGGTTCTGGAATGTGGCATCTCCGAAATGCTAAAGAGTATTATTACAGTCCCAGTCAGGCAGAGCCTACTGGAGGTACAGAACAAAACTGTACAGTAAATTTTCTTTCCGTGCCTAGAGGAAGAAATGCCTAAGTAGAAGCACAGCCAAACTCGTTCTCTAGTTCTTCACACTTTATGCCCTAGTTGTGCCCATTTTCTGTCTATGGCCTGTTCAGAGCCCAGCAGATGTTTGACAATGAACAGTGATTATGGGAACCTGCGACTACCAGGTAAGACTGCAGACTATGTATGAAGTCAACTGTGTAGGCGAAAAACATGAGGGTTTGATTTCTAGAGAAAACACAGAGTGTTACGTTAATTCCCCCAAAGGACAGATCTATGCTCTCTTGAGCTTCTGAGGCCTTTCCCTAAAGCAGCAGATACTGTCCGCTGATCAAGATACCAGCTTAACAGCTACATCTATGATGCTGAGATCCAAAAGGAGCTCAGTACAGAACAGCATAAATGTAAGATCCATCACAGTGGTTAATTGTTCCTTTGACTCATATACAAAGCAATGCTTTAAATCTTCACAGAAGTCTTCGTTATAATCAAGAAAACATGACAAGCTGTCTCTCCCCAATGGCATAGATGTTGACAAAGCCAGAATATGATGACTCTACAAAACATTTTGTTCTGAGATACACACAGAAACGAACCCTCTACTTGAAAATTAGCTCATTGTGTTTATTATTTACACCTCTGCCTTCTATATCCTCATAAATGTTCTTTTTAGAAACACCAAGTTGTGTTATTAGACTTAGGTGCTTGTTCACTTTATACTTACTGTGAATGGTGATTATACATCCCTTGATCTTTAAATACTTTAAAACCCTTTCAAATAGTTTTTAGGTTTTCCTGAGCTGTTGTCTGACTGTGAGTATTTAGGAAAATTTCTAACAATTTCAGCAGCCTTATGCAAGTGAATTCACTCACTAACATTGCCTGGCACATATAACGGAAGAGAATTTAGCTATATGTTTCTCTCAGGACAGGTACTCCATCAGTGTAATGTGGAATTGCTCCCCTGAAATTAATTAAACCATGTTGACATACAGCCACTGAAGATATAAGCCCTCACCTCTCTTTTCAGGGCAGTCTCTGTATTGGCTGCCTATTAGTAGTGTGGCTTTCATCTGAAATACCTCCAATTTAACAATGTTTTCAGTTTGCTACATATTTGCTCCTCAAGGTTATGTGAACTCTGTTTTGTCTTTCCTGGTGAGTGGGTTGCAGGCACACAAAAGTAAAAATATTTTTTGCTTTATTTAATAGATTAATAGCAATGCAAATGTATTTCTAGTGTTTTGTGTGTTTTCCCCCATAAATCACTTATACAATTTCTGAACACGAAGCTCCTGCTCATTTAAAATCATGTCTCTGTTTTTTTTCTGTACAGCTATAACTATCCACTCGCAAGAGCTTCAAACCCAATCTCCATGTGAGTTTATTTCATGAATAAAGCAAAAGCTGCCTTAAGGCTCACCCACTACCACTCTTCTGTGCCCAGCTGCTCATTCCCTCCCCTGCATCCACCCCTACTCCTGTGTTCACACAGGAAGATTGGGAACCTTATCCGAGAAACTAACCCATT
Source organism: Pterocles orientalis (assembly GCA_011057875.1). Lineage (NCBI taxonomy): Eukaryota > Metazoa > Chordata > Aves > Pterocliformes > Pteroclidae > Pterocles > Pterocles orientalis. The sequence goes on along the minus strand of WKFP01015295.1, from coordinate 1,299,148 downwards.
TAAAAGAAAAAGTTCTCCCATCTGGTTCATGAGTAGCTGCAGGCAGAGAAAGGGATGCTGAAGTTGGCATTGCTCCTGGAAACAATGACTGTCATACTGTGCTTTCACCAGTGTTTCTGGAGAAAATCTAGCGTATAGGCTTGAGTATTTCAGATCTAATAATGAGTGGGCTCTTTGCTTGTCCCAGCCACCCCCTCCTTGAAAACAGAGTTAGCATTCTGGACTGTAAAACAGATAAAATCTCTAACTTAGCTGTTATGCCAATATAAATTTTGAATTTTAATCTTTTTTATTCAAATAAACCTCTTTGAATCAAAACATTTTCTTTTGAACAAAGCATATGGTTTTCTTTTTTTTTTTTTCCATAACCAGAAAGCTTTAAAAGAAAAAAAAGAAAAAAGAAATTGACTCAAACTATTTTTTTTATGTTTGGAAGATTTTTTGTTGTTTCCTGAAAAATTCGACCCCATTAAAAAAAATTCTCACCAGGTCTAGGTCTGAGAAGACTAAAGAATGCAATGCATGATTGCTCCTATAAAGGGTTATTATTTTATTCTCTGAAAGGGAAGTAAGCTAACTTTGCAAATAAGATACAGTCTGGTTGCTGATATAATTAGCCTGTAAATTCAGTTCCAGAGATGCACCTTCTGTCTTTTCAAGCAAGACACTCAAACCCAGAACTGCCAGGAAGGTTAGCTGCTGCTACATTAGGCACTGCAGAACTTGAGACTCTGGACATGGCACCTGCAATGTCCTAAGGACAGATGTGATGGGTGGTTTGTAATGCGGGTCAGTCTGAATCTAATGCAGCTAATGTGAAATGTAAAAGAGACTAATGTCCTTTAAGCCTGCCCTGCTACAGGACAAGTTCTTTGTTTCTCTCCTGATCTTTGTGTTTTGTTTTGTTTTTTAATTTTATGGACACTATTTAATAGTTGCAAAGGTCTTTGAAATCTTTGCATAAAAGCACTAGGCGAAGTGTTAATTCATATTTCTATAACTGACGGTTTTTACTTGTACTGTCTGGCATGAAAGGCATTCTAACTGTAACAGCATGCAGTTTAAAATGAAATAAAAACATTTTCATTTCCTTGGGAAATTTATAAATTGAGCTGACAAAGATATAACTATTCTCATATCTTACATAACAAAAAATGAAACAATTTTTTTAAAGGCTTCTTTCCTTCTAAAAGGTTTTCTCATCTCTACTCCTCAAAGACTACAGTAAAATTGAATACAGTTATTACATAAGGCCTAGGTCTTAAATGCTTTTTTATCAATGGAAGTTTAGCAGACAGAAAGAGAAATCAGCATCTTGTTGCTGGCAACTTGTTGCCAGTTGCATTGCAGCCATTTGGTGTTACACAGTCAGCAATGCTACACCATTATCAGCTCTGCTGGACTTCTTATGGTATCTGGGCTCCAGAAAATGAGTATGATAAAAGAGTTTATAAAAATATAAGAGAAAATAGTACTTAAGTGTTAGGTGTTCTATGGAAATCAGGAAAGTTTTCAAAGCTATTCTTCTGTAAATCCATTCTCTCAGACCTGAGAAAGCTGTAGGACAGCCAGAGCATCATCCCACTGCACTGCACTGGTTCTGAAAAGTACTTTTTCATGTTTTGTGCAAATGCACAGACAAAGAGAATGATACACACTATGGCTATAAAATATAATAATAGCTATCCATCACTCACAATGCAAATGCAAAACCAGATAAACAACTGTATTACTAAAATAAAAAAAAACCAAACAAAAACACCTAAACATGTGTCAGCAGGACACTATAGATACAAAAGTTCACAGTGTCAAAGTTCCCTAAGCACATAACCAGTTACTTTCCATGATTGCAGCTAGGCAAAGATTAACAGTCAAAGAGGCAGCATCCCCACATTTCAAGTGAGGCATGAATAAATCTGATCGCATTTTAACAATAATGGGCAGTGCAAGAATGAATAAAATATTTTGTCCTTTATGACAATCTGTATGTAGTCCGAGATCTTTCACTTGAGGGTAATACCCCTGTCCGATCAGCTCCCATTGGGCCAATGCCCCTGTCTTGAGATCTCATTGTTTTCTGACACTTGCTTTGTATTCTGCATATCTTGGTAACACATCTTCACATGTGATAATGAAACCATAGAACCATAGAATGGTTTGGATTGGAAGGTATCTTAAAGATGACCCAGTTCCAACCTGCCCTGCCATGGGCAAGGACACCTTCCACTAGACCAGGTTGCTCAAAATCTCATCCAAACTGGCCTTCACCAGACTGCCACAACTTCTCAAATCTGATAGATAGTGGCTTAGCAACTTCATCCGCCAGTTCCTTCTGGACCCACAGATGCATCTCATTGCCGCTTGGACTTGTGCACCTTCAGGTTCCTTAGATGGTCTTGAACCTCATCTTCTCCTACAGCGAGCAATTGTTCATTCTCCCAGTCCCTGACTTTGCCTTCTGCGACGTGAGCGGTGTGGCCTGAGCATTTGCCAGTGAAGACTGAGGCAAAAAGTTGTTGAGTACCTCAGCCTTCTCCATATCTCATGTAACCAGGTCTCCCATTTCCTTTTGGAGGGGGGTCACATTTTCCCTACTCTTCCTTTTGTCACCAACACACCTACAGAAGCTTTTCTTGTTACCCTTGACATCCGTGGCCAGATTTAATTCTGTCAGGGCTTTATCTTTTCTAACCTGATCCCTGTCTGCTTGGACAATTTCTCTGTATTCCTCCCAGGCTACCTGTCCTCACTTTCACCCTCTGTAGGCTTCTATTTTTTTGTTTGGGTTTGCCCAGGAGTTCCCTGTTCATCCATGCAGGCCTCCTGGCATTTTTGACTGACTTCCTCTTTGTTGAGATGCTTGACTATTAATCAGCTTTCTTGGACCCCTCTTCCTTCCAGGTCTTTATCCCATGGTACTCTACCAAGAAGATTCCTGAAGAGGACAGTCTACTCTCCTGAAGTCCAGGGTAGTGAGTTTGTTCTGTACCATCCTCACCACCTTAAGAATCTTGAACTCCACCATTCCATAGTCACTGCAGCCCAGGCTGCCCTTGAGCTTCACATTCCCCTTCCTTGTTAGTGAGAACAAGGTCCAGCATAGCACCCTTCCTCATTGGCTCCTCTATTACTTAAGAAGGAAGTTATCATCAAGGCATTCAACGATCCTCCTGGCTGCTGTGTTGCCCCTCCAAGAGATATCAGGGTGGTTAAAGTCCCCCATGTGGACCAGGGGTTGTGAAGATGAGGCTGCTCCTATTTGTCTATAGACGGCCTCATCTGCTCAGTCTTCCTGGTCAGGTGGCCTGTAGCAGACCCCCACTATAATGTCCCCTGTCCCTGCCCTCCCTTCAGTCCTGACCCATAAGCTCTCGGTCAGCTCCTCATCCAACCCCAGGCAGAGCTCCATGCGCTCCAGCTGGTCACTGACACAGAGGGCAACACTCCTCATCTCCTCTGCCTGTCCTTCCTAAAGAGTGTTTGCATAGAGGCACTTAAGTTGGGCCCTAAATGCAGCTGACTTACTGGCTGGAATTCCTTTGTGCTGCTCTTCAGGTGCTCTCCTGCTGACCTGTGATCCTTCTCCAGGCTCTGGGCACTTATTGCTGGCACTGGCATCAAACTGGAGTGCCTCCAGTGCCCTCCCCCAGCAACTCTAGTTTAAAGCCCTCTTTGTCAGGTTGGCAAGCCTATGAGAGAAGATGCTCTTAATGGCACCACTTCTCACAACGACACTTAATATGAATATTGTCAACAATTGCACAATATTAAGTTAAAGCATGAACCAATAACCTCTCCATTTGTAGTTGAAGCAATACTATCAGAATGCAGAACACACAATGAAAGGCAACCAAAGCTGCTGAAGGTGCTATGGTGATGCCACAATTTATTCCCTACTAATTTGGTTTTAATGAGGATATTATAGCTGCTATCAAAAAGTAGAGAGGTCAATATTTTTTCCCATTTTAGGGAGAATTTATTTCTTAACTCAATAGCCTTGAAATTAATCCAGGTTTATTCAACTGCATGAGAATTGTTAGAAGACTGGAAACAACATCCCACACTCTGTCTTTTTATTGTAACCTTCCTTATAGTATCAACTTGCAGTGAAACCTGAATATCCTAATGGGATTAAACATAAAAGAAAGCCAGGGAAAAAAAGTTGCTGGATTAGAATTTTAACTGAAGCCTTCTGTGAGAAAGACCACACCACTGTCGGTGACCTTTCTCTCCCCATGTGTGATCCCAGTTGTGCCTAGTCAAGTGTCTAAAGGAGACTCCATCAGTTCACGCTGTATTTACCCCTTTGCTCCTAAAACAGGTGTCTTGTTAATGAGACAACAAGCATTCATGCCATTGATCAGGGTGTATTAACCCACTCTGCAAAAGCACGTAATGTTCTCTGGTATGAAAAGCAGAATGTGATGATGTTACTTAAGACCCGAGTTTTGTATTGATAAAAAAAATCTTTCTAAACAAAGGCAATAAATTCTGTTCTAGCAAATAGGGAAAAGGGAAAAAAAAAGCAGGCTTTTAAGGGCTTTAGAATGTCATTTCTGTCTCCAGTTCCAGCCTTTGTTTGTTTTTTAAATGCACTCTCTGATAAGTTTGCCTTTAATATATCTAAAAAAAATGTTTTAGAATCTCATACTGTGTCTTCACAGCCCTCATTAGATACCACAAGAATGCTTTTCATCTCATTTTCACTCTGAACTCCTGAAGTCCTTCCATGCACTGAACAATTATATTAATTTCACAGATGAGCAGAAAACCAAGCTCAATCAAAAGAAACTTCTAAAACACTTTTCATTTTTATCATTCTAGATCTCTTTGCCTTCATGGTGCTTCAAAGATTCATACTGAGTCTCATAAATGTTATCATAAAACATTAACAACAGTACAAACTCTAGTGTGGGAGGATGTGTATGAGGTTGAATTCCTGTTCTTAAAAACCCAGATACATGCCCCAAATTGGGCAACAAGAAGAGCTTTCCTCACATCTTTCCAGCCAGTGTGTTCTACTAGTAATATAACTTCAGCTCAACCTGTTCTCCTTTTCACACTGACTCACACCTAAGGTGTCAGGTAAATCGCTGTACACCTGAACTGAAATCTTAGGTATTATATGTTTTTATTCTTATTTGTTTTACTGTAGCAACTACTAGATCTAGTGCTGAACCAGTACAAAGAGCGAGAAGATGGTCCTTAACCTTTTCAGTTTGTAAGACAAGGGTAAGAGAAAAGACAAAGAATAGGTAGGGGGCCAGACAGCCCATAATCAGGTATTCAGATCAGGAGGCAGCAGGCTGTGACTGCTATATACATTTTCTCTGACAGTTCTGATTTGCAGATTGAGATAATTATTGCCAACACACAATTTGCTATCAACATATATAATCTCTTTGGCTCCTGTTTTAAGCCCCAGTTCTTACTTCACCACAAGAAAAAAAAAATCCCTCTTGATCTTTCCCATCACATAAAATGCTCTGTCTTCTCCCAACCTAGTCTCCTAGCCTCTTTTGCAGTATATAAAAAGAAACCAGAGAAGGGAAATAAGTTTTACAAAAAGGATATATTGGTATATAAAGATCTTCATAAAGAAAGTAAATAAAGATAGGATTAGACATTTGACTTGAAGATGGATGACAGTTTCAACACTATGGTTTTGAAAACTCTGCTTCCTGGTTGCAGAATAAATTGTGACAAAATATATTCCTCCTGGATGCTCTAATATTTAGAATGAACCCACCAAAGCTTTTAATCTGCCTAAAATCCCACAAACAAAAGCATTGCCCTTGATTATGATTTACCATGTCACTTCCCTCTTTGAATCAACTGGTCTATCTTTGCCCACTATATCAAGTAACAACATTTAGTCCCCAAACTTTGGAATCCAAACAGTTCTGCTCCAGCCTATATCCCAGATTTTCTATCTTATGAAGAATATCACCATGGTTTCATTACCTGAAAGCTTAATTATTCCTTTCTTTCATTATCTTTCTTCCAATTTTCTAATTGGAAATCAGAAATTCAGAAATTGGAAATTCAGCCTGAGCTCCCCTTCCCCAGCCCTTTTTGAGCCCTATCAGACAGACTGTCAACCTTTCTGTCATTCAAGAAACCCACTGCTTCCAAAGGATTTTTATTTGTTATGAGTAACTTATTGCATTCCTAAACTTATATTTGGCTAAATGTGATCTAAGCAACAATCATCCCTTCCTTCAGGATCATCAGTGAGTTTTTTCCATTGTGTTTGTTGGTCTTCTAGAATAAACACTTTTATTTCATAAATTATCTAGCGGCTTGTGTCTTGAACTCTGATAAACACAGTGTCACCATAAATATCTTTCCTGATAAAAGGATTTCCATGGCTCCAGTGTCACTGATAGAGAGTTATGAAAACTGCAGTCTGCCCACTGCATGGGACAGAAGGACTGCTTTCTCACAAGCAAACAACAGCTCTCTGATGGGTAAGCTTTTGGCCTAACAAAGCAAGCATCAGTCAACCTGGAGCTCTTAAATACATGGTAACTGTAACAGGTACTTGTGCTGGACTTACTTTGTATATCCAAAATGTTGTGTAAATGCTGTATTTCACACAATTACAGTGTTTAGAACTCAGATTCTACAACAGCTTTGGCCCATGTACCCTAATTTATACCACTGCGTGAACAGAAACCAGTTAAATTCACTATTAATTTGTAGAGCAAAAGAATGAAGAGACAATACCTGCACAAACCCACACATCATATAGTCATCAAACAAAGGCAGACTAGGGCGGTCTTCTCGATAAATTGTGATTTTGTAGCTGCTCACAACCTGAGGGCTGGGCTGCAAATCGTCTGTTACAAGAATGACGACTTTGTTCAATCCAAGGCCAAGGGGGTAGTTAGCAATGCTGCAAGGCAAAACAGGAAAGTGGAATAAACACTAAAGAAACAAAGTTTTACACTGAGACTTTTATTTCTAACATTTTCTTTCTCTTACAAAATACACATGATTTTAAACAAAACACAGTGTAAAATAAGATTTGTAACAATTTACAGTTATTTCAGGAAGACAAAATACTGACAGTGAACCTTAGTTAAAACAACTTCAATGGCAGTGAAATCTGGCATGAACACTTCTGGCATGAAATCTGTGACTGAAGCCACTAGGGACAATAACTCCTGGCAGGTCCCAGTTTGTGGTCAAGTCAAATGGGAGAAAAATAAAATCAGAAGTGTCAGCTAGCCATTGAAATTCTCCTCTTGCCAAATGCGATGGAGTCCCAGACAAACTGCTCAGAGTGACAGACAAGAGCAAAGTTCAACTGTGCTCTTCTTCCTTTGGCAGGGGAATAAGAAATGTTGAAAGACACAAAATCTGCACTTCCAGGGCTTTTACTTTTCAGTGTAAAGGACATATTGCTAATTTGCTTTCCTTTTACGAGGAAGAAATCTCTTAAGTTTTTCACATGTATCCGTGTTGATGGTCAAGACAGTTACCATTAAAACACTAAAAAGTTGGGTGGAAGAATTTTATTGGAGCTTCTTTTGAAATGATAAATCAAACTAATTTCTTATTGAAAATACAGGAAGTATATTAGGCATTAGATCAGTAACAACTGTACAGACTGTCTGGTTATTAACAGACATTCTAGGTCAAAGAATCTGCTTCATAGTCAGTAAAAAGACGGTATGTTGCATAGGTGCTTCATGCCATGAAGCAAAGCTAGCTCTGTAATGGTTAAGGATTCTTTCTCCCAAGCGAATCATTGTCCCTGCTCTCCCTTTTATCATCTCACTGATGGTTAGCATGTAAATAGACCAGTCCTCTAGTTCTGAGGTACCTGACCCAGAAAAATAAACACTTTTTGTCCCTCCCAACATCCCAAAACAGGTCATGCCAAAAATGCCTATTGGGATTGTCCCTGGCACACGCTGCTGTCTGTGAGAGACATTATAGTAGCAATTAAACATCAGGGAGGATTGTGGGTCAGTGCTCAAACCTGATGTTTAGTGATGACTTTTGTTTCTCTCCTATCCTCCAGCTTTATACTTCTCTAAAAGATCAGATAAGCTGGGACTCCTGCTGATGACAAGGCGACCCACTTAGTGGATGAGGGAAAAGCTGTGGATGTTGTTTACCTGAACTTCAGTAAAGCCTTTGGCACTGTTTCCCACAGTGTTCTCCTGGAGAAACTGGCTGCTCGTGGCTTGGATCAGTGTATGCTTCTCTGCAAGAAAAACTTGCTGGATGGCCAGGCCCAAAGAATTGTGGTGAATGGAGTTAAATCCAGCCGGTTGACAGTCACAAGTGGTGTTCCCCAGGGCTCAGTATTGGGTCAGTTCTGTTTAATATCCATATCAATGCTCTGGATGAGGGGGTCCAGTGTACCCTCAATAAGTTTGCGGATGACACCAAGTTGGGCGGGTGTGCTGATCTCCTGGAGGGTAGAAAGGCTCTACAGAGGGATCTGGACAGGCTGGATCAATGGTCCAAGGCCAATTGCATGAGGTTCAACAAGGTTGAGTGTCGGTTCTTGCACTTTGGTCACAACAGCCCCCTGCAACACTACAGGCTTGGGAGAGAGTGGCTGGAAAGCTGCCTCGTGGAAAAGGACCTGGGGCTGAATACGAGCCAGCAGTGTGCCCAGGTGGCCAAGAAGGCCAAAAGCATCCTGGCTTGTATCAGAAATAGTATGGAAGGTTTAGGGAAGAAACTGTCCCCCTGTACTCAGCACTAGTGAGGCTGTACCTCAGATACTGTGTTCAGCTTTGGGCCCTTCACTACAGGAAAGTTACTGAGGTGCTGGAGCATGCCCAAAGAAGAACAAAGCTGGTGAAGGGTCTAGAAAACAAGTCTTATAAGGAGTGGCTGAAGGAACTGGGGTTGTTTAGCCTGGAGAAAAGGAGGCTGAGAGGAGACTGTATCGCTCTCAAAAGCTACCTGAAAGGAGGCTGTAGTGGGGTGGGTGTTGGTCTCTTTTCCCAAGAATCAAGCAATAGGACGAGAGGAAACATCCTCAAGTTCCATCAGGGGAGGTTTAGAATGGGCATTAGGAAAAATTTATTCACTGAAACGGTTGCAAAGCATTGGAACAGGCTGGTCAGGGAAGGGGTTGAGTCACCATCCCGGCAGGTATTTAAAAGACATGGTGCTTAGGGACATGATTAAGTGGTGGACTCAGCAGTGTTAGGTTAACAGTTGGACTTGATGATCTTAAGGGTACTTTCCAACCTAAATGTTTCTATGATTCTATGAAAAACCCTTATGATATAATTTTGACAAAAATAGGTAATTCTGAACGAGTAAACTTGGACTTATTTCCTCTTTTGAACCCAGCTGCCATATTCTGACCCACGTAAGCAGACTGCTGGCTGAAGGACCAAGCCAAGTGGGACAGTGGCTTAGGTCACAGTGCAAAGTCAAGGCCTGGATACTAAAGCTCAAATTCTTTGCTCTCTACTGTGTTCAACGTAATGATGGTCTGTTCCCACCCAGAATCAGTGACTGGAGAAGCTGGGGAAGATGCTAGCAACGGTGTACTTCAGGACACTGACACCAGTGCCTTCAGGACCCTGACAAATAAATCCAGATTTCTGAGTGTTGAATTCCCTCTGACTTTCCTCTGACTAATCTATAGGTATTCTGTGCTTTTGGAAACACAAAACAATTCTGTAATATTTTGACATATTTCCAAAGTTAAAGACACTTTTATTTTTTACACTTGTATTTTGTTGCTCATACCTTGGCCCTTTCTTCTCATCAAGGTGTACTTGACAGTGACAGTTAGAGGGTTCTGCTCCTATCTTTACTGTCACCATGTCGAATGGGACTTCTGCGTAGTATTCTTTGATCTTTGGGTTAAACTGAGGATTCAAGTCCAGCTGTGGATTGGTGAAGATCTGCCTGATATGAGATAGGGTATCTTTATCTGTACCAAGAAGGCATCAAAGAAAAAAAACTGTGAAATGTATGAACATTTTTAAGTAACATGAAGCTTCTGGCAGATTGATAACACACACAGAGGCAAGATTTTTAATATCTGCCCACTCTGAGACTGATAATCTTGCTGCAAGGTGTTAAGGGAGTTTGTATTGGCACTTGAGAGAAGTTTTTAGACCCTGGAGATATTTTAATCGTTCAGTGCCCAGTGACTAGTCAGAGTCACGAAACTTAAAGTCTGAGTAAGCCTTTGAAAATTCAAGGATTAGGTCTGTGAGATCCGGTCTCCGGTCGGTTAACTGAAACTTAAAGGAGAGCTAGGCCAAAATTCATAACCTACTTAGGTACCAGCCTGTGTACAGGGTTTATGTACATGGGTAGTTGCCAATAAAAATCAAAATAAGTTAGACATACTCTTAGCGTTTGTAAGAATAAGTCACATGGAAATATCTAGACCCACGGGGTCATTTGCAGTACAGCTGGAACAATGATTTGTTAAAATTCCTAAATCAACAAATTCCAGCTCCTTCCCTGTGTATGAAATCTCCACAATCAAATCCTATTTGCTCAAATGTATCCTCTATTTTGTAGTGTTTGCCAAATGACTCATGAGAATAATTATTTGCTGGCAATGCATTTATGACAAGTATTCTAATCCAACCTATTGAATCCAGATTTACAGTGTAATTACACATTCAAAACTTGCCTTCTGCATATATTCTCTAGCATGTGTTTAAAACTGGGTTCTTCAGAAAATATTTCAGCCAGGAAACTCTTTTACTATAACATCTGAAGAAATCTTGTGGCTTAAAACATGGCTTAAAAGGACCATAAAGGATGCAAGAAGTTCTGTGTGGGCCTTTTCTGTGGTGAAATATCTGCCTTGAGAAACAAAAAAGGGCAATTTCAGCACCCTCTTGCACAGACTAAAATGTAAAGGAACCTATTCCAGTAGAAGAGCAAAATTTGGGCTAGATTTGTGGAGGTACAGAGGCTTATAATTTGACACACAGAAGATTTTTTTAAAAATCCTACAGATGAGTATAAACAGTTCTCCAGATCCTGCATGCCTTACCTAGAAAGGTTATCTTGCTACTAGCTTAAAAATGAGGAGGAATTTTCCAAATAAAATGAATTAAGGTATTTTCAAAATAAAATATCATGCAATCAGAATGGTCACGACAGTCAGCCATCCCAGTAGCATTTCTGGCCTGTGACTGACACAGAGGAGTTCCTAGAGGCACCACAAAGTCAGTAACTGAGGGTAAATGAAACTCAATGGCTAGAAAAGCCTTGTTGCCATAGAGCAATTGTTTCATGTTTCTAAAGTGACCCCTCAGATGATGTGTCAGTGAGGAAGGCAGCAGAAAGCATTGCTCCCATCAAAGACAAATATACTTTAAAACTTTGCATATCTTTAAATATACTTTAAATACTCCTACAAAGAGATATTTCAGAAAAACTCTTAAGCAGTTCTTTAAAACTCCACTGCTGAGCTGAAAGCTGTCCTTATACAAGGCTGATTAATCTCCATACAAGTTTAAATGTTATTCCACAAGAACAAATGTATCCTAAAGGATATGCACGCATAACAATGTTTAACTTTGTGTTTGAGGCTTATTTAACATAAAAGCCCAATTAGTGAGTGATTCATAAACATTCTTGCTATTTAAAAATCCCCTTTTTTTAACATAACAGATGACAGGCACTCCATTCACTGAAAGGTTATGCATAAAAACCCTATAAATTTGTTCAAGTAATCCCTCTTCTTCCCCCTTAGTTCTCTAGAAAGATCTTGACTTACCATAACTGCATTGTCTTTCTTCATTCTTACTGGAATAAAGCAATGCTGAAAGATACACAGAAACAATCAATAATTTTCTGCTCTAAGCCTCATTCACAGTCCTATAGGAGAAGGAACTCTCATTGTGCTAATTATAAAAATCACAGTGTACTTTTATTCTTTTCAGTGTGAGATCTTTGCTTTAGGCTCACGAACACTGCTGGGGGGCTCAGCAGAACAATTTACACAGATAAGGAAGAAATTGCCACTTTTATATGTAGTAAGGCAAGACCTTCCAGCTGCAACGCAGAACAATGTAATCTAAATCATATATGTTCCCAGAAGTAGTACAAATAGGAAAGACATACTATATATAAAAGATCTTACTCTGATCCCTTACCTTCATGATTCTTACTGAAGTCAGAAGGAATGTTCTGCTTAGGATTCGCATTTTCTTGAGAAGATTTCCTGTCAATTCAATATCAGACATATTTTTACATGAATGGAAGGAACAGAATCTATGGAACATTTTTCAAAAATTTCTGTATGGCAACCCATAGCACATGATATTTTAATGTTCTCTGTGGGAAGAAGAACCTTCCAAATTCATGTTCCCAGAATTATCAATGTTACCTGCATGAACATGACAGAAAACACACATTCCATAACAAATAGTAGCATATAACATGAAAAAAAGAAAAACAGAAATGAATTTCAAAACACAGGTGATTTGCTGGGAAAAGTAAGAATGGATATAGCAAGAACAAAAAAACCCAAACCATATCTCTTAACTGTTTGTATGCTGCTTTTTTCTATATATTTGGCTTAAAGCTAGACTTTGCCCAAAAGGTCTAATGAAGGTCTGCGTCATGGTGATTACCTGTGCTGAGGTTAGCATGAATTTATACAAAGGAACATCTCTGTGTTTTGATTTGTCTGCTAATTCAAAACAAATCACGTGATCAACATACACAGTACATATGTAAATCCTCAGTGAAAAAAGACAAGTCAGTTACAACAACACATTAACATCTCAGTGGTGCCCATATTACTCGCTGGATAAGGAACTGGCTAGATGGCCGCACTCAAAGAGTTGTGGTCAATGGCTCAATGTCCAAGTGGAGACCAGTGGCAAGTGGTGTTCCACAGGGGTCAGTACTGGGACCAGTGTTGTTTAACATCTTTGTTGGAGACGTGGACAGTGGGATCGAGTGCCCCCTCAGCAAGTTTGCCGATGACACCAAGCTGTGTGGTGTGGTGACACGCTGGAGGGAAGGGATGCCATCCAGAGGGACCTGGACAGGCTGGAGAGGTGGGCCACTGCAAACCTCATGAAATTTAACAAGGCCGAGTGCAAGGTCCTGCACGTGGGTCGAGGCAATCCCAAGCACAAATACAGGCTGGGCGGAGAATGGATAGAGAGCAGCTCTGAGGAGAAGGACTTGGGGGTATCGGTGGATGAGAAGCTCAACATGAGCCGGCAGTGTGCGCTTGCAGCTCAGAAAGCCAACCGTGTGCTGGGCTATATCAAGAGAAGCATTAGCAGCAGGTCAAGGGAGGTGATTCTCCCCCTCTACTCTGCTCTCGTGAGACCCCACCTGGAGTACTGTGTTTAGATGTGGGGCCCCCAACATAAAAAATACATGGACCTGTTGGAGAGAGTCCAGAGGAGAGCCACGAAATTAATCAAAGGGCTAGAGCACCTCCCCTATGAGGACAGGCTGAAAGAGTTGGGGTTGTTCAGCCTGGAGAAGAGAAGGCTCCGAGGAGACTGAATAGCAGCCTTCCAGTACCTGAAGGGGGCTACAGGAGAGATGGGGAGGCACTCTGCATCAGGGAGCGTAGTGAGAGAACAAGGGGTAACGGGTATAAGCTAAAAGAGGGTAAATTTAGACTAGACATTAGGAAGAAATTTTTCACTATGAGGGTGGTGAGACACTGGAACAGGTTGCCCAGGGAAGCTGTGGATGCCCCATCCCTGGAGGTGTTCAAGGCCAGGCTGGATGAGGCTTTGAGCAACCTGGGCTAGTGGAGGGTGTCCCTGCCCATGGCAGGGGGTTGGAACTTGATGATCTTTAAGGTCCCTTCCAACCCAAACCATTCTATGATTCTACGATTCTATGAACAGCATAACTGTACAAGACCTAAGTTAGAAGTAATTATTTTTCCTGTAAGTATACATGCTTGTCTGGCTGGACAGTCAGCTATGCACTGGATTTTGTAAATGGAAATACCAATTTTACATAGTCAGAGAAATAAGAATTGTTAAACAAACCATCCAAACAACCTGGTCTTAACTGAAGAAATTGAGGACAAGATTTCTGATATACAAAGTCATCAAAGCTAGGAATCTCAAAAACGACTTATCAAAGCTCAACAAGAATGCATACCTGAGTTATTTAGGGAGTAAGCTATACTAAGCTCTTTCTTCCTTGCAATTAGCATGCATGTCTGGCACATGCTTCACCATCACATGCATGTAGCTATAGAAGTGAAGATTATGATCTAGCAATGTCAAAACACAAAGGTTTTTTATACAGCGAATGGACCAAATTTGCATAATAAGCATTATTGGCCTAGCCACTGCAGAAAAATACGGTGCAAAGCAGACTGGCCTATGCCCTGGAGAAAGGTCATGGTATTTCTACATATTTATACACATACAGTAATGTTTAGCTTGAAGAAAAAAAAAGAGGCCAAGGGGCTTGCTCAAAGTAAGTGAGTGGCACAGCTTAGATTAGAATAGAAAGCTGGAAAAGGTTGGTATGCTTTGATATGCAAACCTAAATATTTTGGCAAAAGGGCAAAGGCTTACACATGAATGCAAGCAGCTGCATCTTTGACTTACTTTTCATAGAGTGGCGGCAGTAACAACAATAATACTTAGCTCATTAATGGAACTGTGTATTTTCAAAACAAACACTTAGCACAGTGGTAAAGCTCCACTTTATAGGTAAGCAAACAAAGATACAGATGACTGTTGACTTGCTGAAAGCCACACCAAATTCAGTGAGGAACAAAATTAAACCTTAAGAAATCTTACAGATGCCTTATGTAGTCAGTATGGCATTATCTAAGCAAAATGTACAAAATAATGTCATCTCCTCAATTTACTTGAGACTCAGTAGAACAGAAGGCACACATTTTCCAATGTACCTCCATTCACAAACCCCTGTTTGCAAAATAATATATGCCTGTAGTCAGCAAAGAAGTATGGCATGCATATATATCATTAGCCAGGAGAGATGAGCACAGAAAACACATTTTTACAATTTTTATACTAAACATACAGTATACCACAACTTTTTCCTTACTTCCATCCATTCCTTACCCTCTTTTCTTTCCTCCTTTTCTTCCTTCCTGCCTCTTTTCCTTCCTTTCTCCCTCCCTCCTTACAAAAGTTAGAATTTCTTGCCTGAAGCTCAGTAAATCGAAACTTGTCATCACAGTATTTCTCCAGCTTTTCAAAACCAGTTAAAATGAGGATCTTGGAGTATGGTGCTCTTTGAACTGTCTCTTGTTGGACAGAAAATGTAGAGCCACTCAAAATTGTTAGTCCCTTTTGCAAAAATCTTCACCTGAAATTTTATATTCTCTTTACAGTTTTGCTTCTAATTGGCAAATAAATTTAAAGATGGTCTTAACCCTGGTAAGCAGTCCTAGTTTTGAGTTTACTGTTGCTTAGGAACAACCTACCTAATTAACTTCATATTTCTAAGAAAAAATGTTACTATAGCTTCAGTTAAGTTTTTAACCCAGAGTCCTCTGTATTAGAAACTGAAGCAAATGGGCAAACCTGTCCTATGTAGAAACCTAGGTGCAACCTGCGTGGCAGAATGCCTGACAGTGCACCACAATGGGCTGATGGATCTGCATCACAACTGCTGTAAATCCACCTACATCTAATGAAGGATTAAGTTTTATGGTGCTCACTGGAGCTTCTGCAATTAGTGTTTCAGAAACTATTCCTGAACATATCACAAAATAACTATCTTACCATTCTGAAAGATTTGTATGTGCCTCTTTAGTCATGAACTGGAACTGTTCAAGTAAACTGGAAAGCAACCAATGCAGAGTCAGGACTGAACCAAGCCGCCTCATCGGGTCTACCATGTGATAAAGGTCGTGCAGTAAAGTCTGAATCTTGGGTGCAGAAGAAGGGAAGAGCTGAAAAGAGAGACACGGATTAGAGACTACATATATAATATTTGTAAAATGTAAAGAAGTGAGAAATTAACATAAGACAGTGTATATAGCATAAAAATGGATTTATACTAATGCTCTTTCCCACATGCGTAGAAAATTACTGCCTTGCCCAGCCTTGCAAATCAGGTTTACTAGTACTGACGTGGAAGGCTAACTCCTTTGCCTTTGATTTTATTTTCGGGTTGAGACTGCTCAATCCCTCTTCAGAAAGCCTTATCAGTCTCCAACTCTGGCATTCATCCAGGAGGTCTAGAAGAAATCCTGACATCATGTAGACTTTCTGAACAATAGATACAGTTGCAGATCTTTTATTTCCCCAGTACTCATAATTTCCCTCACTAACTGCCATGCCTGTTCACAGACACTGACTGTTACTCCTCTGTCTCTGTGCTTCTCCAAAACTGAACTTGAAGTGTGAAGAAGAAGAAGACATATTGCATATTCCACCTGCTTTTTTTTCCCACTTTTTCATCTATATCTATTCTCTGGTCATTATCTCAGTGTTGTGCTGTCTCCACTTCTTCTGTTCACACCTGCTTTGCTTCGCTATCATTCTGTTTTCTTACCCACTCATTAGCCATTTATGTAATTTTCCTCCTTTTTCTTTCGTTTTATTTTCTGGCATCTGTTTCTGCTTTAGCTGTCCTTTTCAAGGAATCCTCAACTCAAATTCTGTGTTTTACTTCTTTAGCTCTTTTAATTTAAATTCCAAAAATCCTCTAAAATAAAATCAGCATGTGCCAGAGACAGCAAAGAATGGCAATGAAGGAGAAATGTTGAGAGATTTACATAAAATATGTGTCTAATACAACAAACCCCTCTTTATTTTACCAGCTCAAATTGCCCCAGGTTCTTCAGTTCCTTTATGAAAGTAGTCATTGAATTTATCTCTTCTAAAGACAAACATTGCTCGTCTTCTTGGTGGTAAGTTCCATCCTATGAAGGAAAGGGCAGCATATTCCAGTGAAATCACAAGGAAAGCAATGTGCTTTCATTAGACCCTAATCTCTTTGGTCGTTAAAGGAACACGTTCTAGCAGCTTCCAACTTGCCCTGACTTCATCCAATATCAAGCCAGCTTCTTGATAGCTCTTCCCATTTCTCAGTCTAGAATAATGTACACTGTGCACTAGCTTTGTGCAGAAAAGTACCCATAGAAATTACCACAGGAAGAGCCTGCATTAAGCACAGACAATGAAGCGGACAGTTTGAAATGTGGTCTAGTCTCCTACAGGAAACAGATGTAGGTAATCATACTGTGTCTGTACCTGTGTATGGGGTCTGGCTGAGATGGAGCCAGTATCCCCACAGCAGCCCTCACAGTACTGAGGGTCACACTGGCAGCCATCTTGGGAGGGGCGGAGCCAGGACAGCTGACCCGGATTGGCTGTTCCATACCATGTGACATCAGCTCAGCCATAAAAGCCAAGGGAAGAGAGGAGGGGGGCATTTGTTCCTTGGGTTTGTCTCCAGGAGCAGCTGCTGCTCATACTGAAGCTCTGCTTTCCCGGGGAGTGGCTGGACATCGCTTACTGAGCGGAAGTAGAGAATAACATCTTCGTTTACCTTTTGTTCCTATGTGTGGCCTTGGCCTTTGCTTTAATTAAGCTGCTTTTATCTTGACCCACGAGTTTTTTATCTTATTCTCCCCCTTTATTTTGCTGAAGAGTGGAGTGATAGAGGGGCCTGGTGGGCACCTGGCATCCAGCCAAAGTTAACTCACTACAATATGTCTGCAGCTTCCTACTTTACCATTATAAATTTAGAACACATGACCCTGGTTTAGCCACACCTGCCTGAGAGGCAGAAATCACAAGGGTATTGTAGTCCCTGCAAGTCTTGCAAGCAAGGGACCCCTCAGAACTGCCTGCTTAAAAGGGCCCAGACCAAGAGAAATACTGCTAAAGGAGTTGCCAGCTTGTCAGAAAGTGATGCAAACATTACACAGACCCTATAAATGCAAAAAATTGTAATTGTTTCTTGCTTTCAGAATACGACACAAAGTTACAGGAAATAAAATTTAATTCTGATGCTCATGAATCTACCTGTTTAAGGTAACCAGTTCTAGGTTTATGAAAATACACAAACCTGTATATTAAAAAGACCATTTTAAAAAATGGTTGGGAAATTACTTTGTTAATGTTTTAAGTATATCTTTAAAGCACCATACTTTGGAAAAATGACAAAATTTCAGAGTGGAATTTTTATTACAGAAAATTCCATTGTTCAATATAATTACAGTTTTACTCATTACTTCCTCAGGAATCAGTAACACATAGTTTTGATTAAATAAATACTCCATTCTATAAGCTGGCACCAAAAAGTCATAAGGGCATACAATTTAGAATTAAATAGATTCAAATAATTAATAAGAGAAAAGGGAATGAATTACCTTTCTCACAGCTGATCTATATATGTTTTGCAAAGCTTCCATGAAACTGGATGTAGAGGATTCATTGGATAAGAGAAATCTAAAAGTATCTTCAAAAAGAAATTCTTTGAAAGTTTGGTCCTGAATATTTGATTCATCCTCATCTTGAAAGTCAAAGTTTTCATGCACCTGTTGGAAAACAACGTAAGAATGTATAGTTTGAATATCAAGTCCAGTTTTCCCATAGCCACATATACCAAACCGGAACTATCTATACAAAAGAAGTGATAATAACACTAAAACCAGACAGGATTACAACAGAGCAAATGCTGTACTACATTTTCTGTCAGAACCGCTCACCACAATGTTTGCTGACCTCCAGTGGTCAGAATAAATAATTGCATTCTTACGTGAGAGATTTTTTTTTATGTGTTTTGATTTGATAATTGATTAAAAAAAAAAGTCAGCTTATATGTTAACACGGCTCTCTCAGGTACTTAGGAGTTGCTACAGATGAAGGTATAAATGTTACAATATATAAACACAGTGGATAAACTCATGTTTATAAACTATGAATAAATTAGTGCTTTAGCACAAATGCAAATATAATTTCAAGCTGCATGGGGTATATGCATACTCAGTTTCCAAGGGATGCTATTCAAAGTCAAATGTCACAGTAATTATCAACTGTTATTTTTTAGAGTAATTTGTATTTTCATAAGAAGCTTTTAAACACTACTGATTTACTGTTCATTTATGAACAATGGGTGAAAGCTGAAACTACTATATAGGCAGGTAAATATTACAATTTATGCTTAGGTTTTTAAGCAACTCCTGAGATAATTTTTTTATAGCCTGGTATACAATTATTAAATTGCTATGATGTGTCACATTTCTTATACTAGCTAAACAAGTCTTGTCAAGCTAATCAAGGATGTTGTCTTCATGGATTTTTTAAATTATGTAAACTTTCATATGCCCATTTTTCCTTTGTGTTTAAAGGATCTTTGTTTTGTGAACGACGGAGAAGTTGACTGCACTGTTGTTACTAGAAAGTTGAACAGATTTTAACTGATGATGAATTTTGAAAGTGTTCTCCTGTAATTTCTCAGGACATATTTATTAACAATTTTTTGTCTTTTGTGTATCATAAATAGGGACAAAGATTTTATATCCCTAGGGGTATACTTATTCGTATGTATATACAGGGGTAATGAGAAGCAGCTGGAAAGCCGCATTGTTTTTTTTTCTGGCCAGGCTGTTCTGAGACAGGAGTGGTTTAAAACTGGCACAGGAAGTTTATGCCATAGCTCATGTTTCTCTGGTTTTGAGGGCCTTGAGGACCATCTAGGAAGAAGGCAGCACAGTGGAGGTCAAAGCAGGTGCTGAACTGAAGAAGTACAATACAGTTCACGGAGAGCTTTAACTGTACTAAAAGCCAGTTGTGGTATTTTAATGTCCTCCCTTCATCTTTCTTCTGGCAGAGTTAACACCTAACTCCACATGCATGCGATGCTTCCTGTGGATTTTATTTGCTGACATTCCGCTGGGGTGGTGGTCCTGTAATGCTAAAACTGGCAGATTTGCACACTTCAATGGTGGTGTAGTGAACCTTATCACAGCATCTCTGTTCCTCAAAAACTGGTTTCTCCCACAGCAACTCTACAATTTTAGGCAAAATTAGTATTAATGTATTTGGACATTTCTCAGAGATTTGAGGGCAACTGTCAGAGAGGGTTCCCTACCATGTTCTTTTTGATGTAAGTTTTTTGGGTCAAGCAAAAATTTGTGTAATTTTCTCACCTCAAGAACTATGGGGTATATGGTGGTGCCAAATCCAATGTCAAAGGTTAGCATTTGAAAACATTGGCTGCATCTGAAATACAATAGAACAGGAATCATATTCAGTGAGGTGAAAATCCATGCTACAACGACATACACACGCAGTTCCAGAGAACATACACACACAGGTCAAGAGAGATCATGCAATACAGACTAAATGAAATTTCTAAGAAGAGCCAGCAGCGTTAAACACAGCTGGAGCCAGACTGTGAACTGAGGAAAACAATGCTACATCAAAGTGTATTTATACGGTTGACTTTTAAACCACTGAGGAAGGGAAACTACACTGGAGGAGGAAATGCCCTTTGATGAGAATGAGGTCCTGCAAAAGCTTTGAAGACATTTGGATGGCAAAATTCTCTGGGCTTACTGAACCCAAAGAATTTTGCTGCAGCTATGGGGATGTTTAAAGCAGAAGGGCCAGAAGCTCTAAGAAAATCTTGGGTTGCATAAAAAAAAGATATATCCATCCCATTGGAAAAAAAATATTAGACTTTGGACCACTGTCAAAATAGCTCCGTCCCTGTTACACTCCACCTCTCCTTGCTACCGTCTCTGCTCACAATGTAAGCTTTATTCCCAACTTGCATAAGTCAAATAGTGAACTTTAGATTACTGCTACTAAAACACCTGGGTTCACAAATAGCTTTATAAAACATATAAATGTAATAAATAGTAACTTATTTACTATTTACCATAAAAATGTCAGGGATGTGACATAACATATATAGAACAAATATGCATTTTGATTAATAAAAATATTACATAATAAAGGTTGATTTATGTGCAAGAACTCTAACACTCTAGCAGAAGTGATTACAATGATTTAACACTCACAGAAATGGGACTGTTGCTGCCTAGGTATATTTCTTAAGGTATATTTCATAAAGTATTCTACAGTGTCTCTTTTTCAGATTGTGTGCTGCAGCCAGCTCTGAACTGTCTGGGCCATTCTAACTTTAAATATTTGACATATGACAGAGGGCTCACTGAAAGGAAGTACAGTTTTATATATTTTAGGACTAGCCCAATTGTGAGTGGTTTCTGTTAATTTCATGAACATCTCATGAGGTTCATCACGTGGTTGACATGCTGGAGGGAAGGGATGCCATTCAGAGGGACCCTGACAGGCATGAGATGTGGCCTGTGCAAACCTCATGAAGTTCATCAAGGCCAAGTGCAAGGTCCTGCACCCGGGTCGGGGCAACCCCAAGCACAAGTACAGGCTGGGTGGAGAATGGATAGAGAGCAGCCCTGAAGTGAAGGATTTGGGGGTACTGGTAGATGATCCGGTAGTGTGCACTTGCAGCCTAGAAAGCCACCTGTGTCCTGGGCTGCGTCAAGAGAAGTGTGACCAGCAGGTCGAGGGAAGTGATTCTCCCTCTCTGCTTAGCTCTCGTGAGACCCCACCTGGAGTCCTCAGCACAGCAAAGACCTGGATCTGTTACAGCGAGTTCAGAGGAGAGCCACAAAGATGGTCAGAGGGCTGGAGCACCTCCCCTATGAGGACAGAGGGGGAGAGTTGAGGTTGTTCAGCCTGGAGAAGAGAAGGCTCTGGGGAGACCTTATAGCAACCTTCCAGTGCCTAAAGGGGGCCTACAGGAGAGACGGGGCTGACTCTTTATCAGAGTGTAGTGGCACGATGAGGGGTAAGGGCTTTAAGCTGAAAGAGGGTAGATTAAGATTAGATATGAGGAAGAAGTTTTTTCCTGTGAGGGTGGTGAGACACTGGAACAGGTTGCCCAGGGAAGCTGTGGATGCCCCATCCCTGGAGGTGTTCAAGGCCAGGCTGGATGAGGCTTTGAGCAACCTGGGCTAGTGGAGGGTGTCCCTGCCCATGGCAGGGGGGTTGGAACTTGATGATCTTTAAGATCCCTTCCAACCCAAACCATGATTTGTGCTGCCAGAAACACCTCATTGGAACACAGCATCTGATCCTACGTATTCATCACAACCTTTTTGCAGACTAGAAACACTGTGGATTAAAGAGTTTTACTCCCTAAATGCAACACATCCTCACTTTATAAGGAAGTATGAAATAGAGGGGATTTTGTTATTTTAGCAGTCATGTATCCTCTACAATTTTTGTTCTGTTCTAAGGAGTGATCTCAACAATACCGTAGCAATGACCACTGCAAGTTACTTACTGATTGAACGAATTTGATCCTGAGGCAGATGATTCACTGAAGACTTCAGTTATAAGTAGAAGTTTGCTTATAGCTTCCTTCATGTTGTTGAAGGCTTGCTGGGGAGAACTGCTTTTGAAGAATATCTCAAAAAACCTCTGCAGCTGTGAAAGAGATTATGCATATCTTTGAACATTTACAGTAAATCAGCCCGAAAGATCATAAATTAAAAGTCTAGTAGAAGTAAAAATTGCCTTAGAATGTAAACTTCATTTCTTATTCATTTGCACAGTAAAGTGGTATGAAAAGCTCCACGCAGCATATTAGGATTTTTTTTTTTTTAGAAATAAGTGTATCAGAAATAAACCCTGTACTAATGGTTTTAAAAAATAACACTCGCACTCTAAGCTTACTTTGATAAAACCTTTTGCTGTCAGCTGGTTCTAGGCAATGGAAACCACAAACACTTCTTTCTCCGGCAGCAGGCAACAGCACACTCAAAGTAAATGCTTTTTGTCTTGCTAACATACTGTGTGAAGGGCTATCCCGCCTTACCCTGACTATGAATCCTTACACCAGGTTAACAGGCTTTAAACAGAAGAAAGATGTTGAAAAAAGGAACAGCCACCGCAGCCTGTGTTTTGACTGGACTCTTGTGCATCCTGAGGTTCTGAAAGTCATGAATCCTCCCAGTGACACTGGGAGTCCCACTGGCCTGCATAACACTGTCCTCAGCTGCTTTCACCACTCCTGCAAATTCACCCATCTCACCACTTTGGATTGACATGCAGGGAAACCACTGGAACAACACAGAGCCCCAGTGAAGAGTGGGGCACAGGTGGGTTTTGTTGCAGCAGAGTCCTCTTGTGCTAAGGGGCTGCCTTTGAACCGTATTTCCATTACAGTTATCACACAGCACAGAACCCAATTAGTGTCTGAACTATGTGAAACTATTAGTAGTACTCTTACCAAACAGATACATTTATACAGTATAAAAGCACTGCCTTCAGAGATAAAGCATATA
Organism: Pterocles orientalis; assembly: GCA_011057875.1. Lineage (NCBI taxonomy): Eukaryota > Metazoa > Chordata > Aves > Pterocliformes > Pteroclidae > Pterocles > Pterocles orientalis. The sequence goes on along the minus strand of WKFP01015295.1, from coordinate 1,275,867 downwards.
AAGCACACATAGAACATGTTTTATACTGATATTCAGAAAATAAAACTTCTGATTATTCCAGGAATTTCTCTACTAAATTGACTTAGAAATGTCACTATATCATTTCTGTTATCACCCACTCCTACACTAGATGGCTTAACAAAGCTTGTCCTTTAACAGAAGCCTGTAACAAGGCTTAGTGTGATATTTTGGGTCTAAAGCATGATCACAGAATCACAGAATGATTGCGTTTGACAGTGACCTCTGGAAGTCATTTTATCCAAACCCCTACTCAAAAAGGGCCACCTGGGCTAGTTGCCCAGGACCATGTCCAGTCGGCTTTTGAATGTCTCCAAGGATGGAGACTCCACAACCTCCCTGGACAACCTGTGCCAGTTCTTAGTGACCTTCACAGTAAAAATGTGCTTCTGGATGTTCAGAAGGAGTGTTCTGTGTTTCAGTTTGTGTCCATTGCCTCTGTCCCTGACAGTGGGCCTGAAAAGAGCCTGGCTTTATCTTCTTTACAGCCTCCCTTCAGATACTTGTACACGTTGATGAGATCCTCCCCCCCACCCCCGAGCCTCCTCTTCCCTAGGCTAAACAGTTCCTGCTCTCTCAGCATCTCCTCATATGCGAGATGTCCTAGTCCCTTTATCATTTTAGCTGCCCTTTGTTGGAATCCATCCAGTATCTACACATCCTTCTTCTATGGGGAATCCAGGACTAGACACAGTGCTCCAGGTATGGCCTCACCAGTGCGGAATAGAGGGGACAGATCTTGACCTGCTGGTAACACTCCTCCTAATGCAGCCCAGGATACCACTTGCTTGATTTACTGCAAGGATACATTGTTAGCTCATGGTCAATTTGGTGTCCATCAGGACCCCCAGGTCCCTCTCTGCAAAGGTGCTTTCCAACTGGTCAGCCCCAGCTGTTTGCAACAGTCAGCCTGTACTGGTGCATGGACTCAGGTCCCAAGTGCAGGACTTTGCACTTCCCTTTGTTGAACTGCATGAGCTTCCTGTCGGCCCATTTCTCCAGCCTGCTGAGGTTCTCTGGATGACAGAATGACCCTCTGGTGTATCATCCACTCCTTCCAGTTTTGTGTCATCAGAAGGTACACCCTGCCCCATCACCCAGGCCATTAATGATGATGTTGAATGAGTTTGGACCCAGTATTGACCCCTGGGGTACACTGCTTGTTACTAGTGATGAGTTATGATGCATTCACTGTGCTGACACCAGATGTCCTTACAGTATACTTCTGTTCACTCTAGTCCCCAGAATTTTCTAGACAATGTTGGAGCCTCCCATTGTGACCATTGGCATGGATTAATAGCTTAAAGTTTCTTCAGGCAGCATATTGCAGTTAAATGTAAACTTTTCACTTCCCTTTTCAAAAAATCATTGCCTACAGCCAGCCATGGGAAATACTTGAGTATGCACCTGACATGGATCCTGCTTTGCTTTTTGATCTCTTCAGTTCGAGTAACTCCACTCTGTTGTGCTGGTAGCTAGCTGGTGATTAGGAAGTTGGTCTGCCTGTCTTCCTGTTCTTATCACCTCTGGTTTTATTCTAACAAGTGTTTCCCTTCTCAAGTTTTACTGACTAAAAGAAATGTGTCCCATGCACAGTTCTGGGCTCCTTTTTCTGATAAAGCTATTTGAAATGCCAGGAGGAAAAAAAAAATACAACACTATATTTGAATAAAGTTATAAAATTAAACGTATGACTGCCAGGAAGTTCCAAAGTAAAGGTTGCACATATAGCCTCAAATCTGCCCTTTGGATATTCACATCATGTTGAAATCTTGAATTGCATCACACTGTATTTTTATGCCATATTAAGTTTCCATGAGTCTTGAAAGCAAAAGAGCCCCAGAACTGCTATTTAGAAATAGATTGCGCAAATCCTCAGATTGCACTCCATTTCATAGGCACAACAGGCTCAGAGGGAGTCTATGCTTCCCAGAGTCTAAGACCACCAAAGCTGTGTTTCTCCCACAGAGTAGTACAAACATTAAGGACACAAAGCTGTACCTTTTTCAAATCAGTTCAGATTTAGATTAATCTCTGAGTACAATCATCCTAGTTTAGTTCTGGTTCAGGCCAAAATCAGTTCATTAATCTTTTCATAATAAATAAAAAATTTAAAATGAAGACTCATCTCACCAGGATGGGACTACGTAGTGGTTCTTCAAGTGACTTTGACAACAATCTCCAGTATCTCTGCCAAACCCTGAACATCACTCACACTCCTGCTATACCAGCTTGCAACTTTCTCTAATTTCATAAATCTGCAGTGGGTATTGAGGGGTTAAGTGAGAAGCTGTGTTGTTTTGCTGCACAGAGAAGATAAAGAGTTGCAAAATTTTCCGAGGAGAGGTGGGGATTATCGGAAGGAAGGGAAAGCAGGACACAAAAAGCCTCATTAGCTGATTTGCTCCTCACCGTAAATCAATACCTAAGTACCTCAACAGAAAGGACCCGCAATTTCTAGTCAGGTCTGCCGAAAGACAGGCTGATTTGCCCTATTTGCACTCACAGCGTGCTGTTGTCTATAACAGCAAACCGTTTCCAACCCAACAGGCATTAAAATAAAACGGGCTTCTCCACAGAACTGCATTTCCATTACATCTTTCCTTAGTCAGACTAGAAAAGAAACAGTGCTCAACAGGTTGTCATTAGGGGATATCGGGTTTTAGGACAGTGTTTATTCTAAGCCAATGACTGAAAATAAATATTTAGTCAGTCTGTTTCAGGACCAATAGAGACAAGAGATGAATACTTCAGGTTAAATTCCAGTTCATGAAAAAAGTCCTGTTCAAACAAGTTCAGGTTAGGTTTGACTCCTATGGATTTTACAGGTTTCTCAGCAACTAGTAGGGAAAATGTAGAGTATACGGATTAACAGTGATAAAGTGTGAAAACCTGCAGCAACCTCAGGTCCTTCTGAGTGTGCCCAACAAAGATCTATAAATATCGGTGTTCAAATGCAAAATATTAAAGTCACTGAGCTGAAGTGATCACCGCTACTTCAGATGATCAGCACTGATGCTGCCTCTCCCACCTTCAGAGGAAACAAACTACCTCTCCAGCAAGATTCAAACTCATTATTCATTGAGCCTGATTAAAAGCAGAATTGAAGACTAAAATAGGGGACAGAATGGGAAAAAACAGTGGCAATCACAGGTATTTAGTCTGAGAAGTCAGAGGCTGGAAAATTTTTAAGCAGAGGAACAGGGATTAAATTTTAACGGGCTGTAAAACTTAAAGCAGACATACACATATATTTTGTACAATGACATCATTATGTACAGAATTGCAAGACTTCTCAGGAGCTTGAAGACATTCATCTGCATGCTGGATGCACACAGTTGGAGATATGTTCCACATATTTATGTAATGCCTTTCAGACAGTTTGTAAATGCAGTCAGATTACATGGATCAAGCACAGATTTTCCCTAAAGCAGAATGAACTAGAAATATTTTTAAGATTAATTTTAACTCATTGGCCTTTCACTCATTGATAAGTACTTTTGCTTTAGGATAAGCCACTGTGGGGAAAAAGAAAAAGATTTGGCTAGCTCAATATTAATTTTACAATGCTTTTTCTCTACCCACTTTGACATCCACTTTTGAAAATTTGCAGTCATTAAAGTAAGGTTTATGATGTCAGTGACATGGATCCCTTTGGCTCCTCAAAAATACACTGAACCATCAGTTAAAGGCCTAACACTGAAAAAAAATGCAATTTAATTGAGAAAGGAATTCCAAATTGCAAGCTTCATGCACAGAGTCATGGGGATTCAAGGAGACTGGAAGAGCGTGGCACCTCCAGGGATGAATGTTATGGCGACTGCAGTAATTGCCTTGAGAAGATTTTCCTCTTGCAGTTTTTCTGCAAGTTAATTTCTTAGGAGGGAGCTAGGTGAATGGTCAGCTGAGGATTGCCCTGATGGAGAGTATAAAAATCAGCTGCTGTGATCTTTCTGATATTAACTTCTAGCTCAGTCATAGCACAGTCTTGCCTCCTGATGAGACCAACAAGAAAGATTTTCCTTAACTAACCTTAGGAATGTCAATACGTGTAAACTTAAAACACCTGCCTTCACTGACTGCACTGATTAGCTTTCTGTTGATTGTAACAGGCATTGGATGAGGCTTTGAGCAACCTGGGCTAGTGGAGGGTGTCCCTGCCCATGGCAGGGGGGTTAGAACTGGGTGATCTTTAAGGTCCCTTCCAACCCAAACCATCCTGTGATTCTATGATTCTATGATTCAGAGGCACAGCTCACTTGAAGACAATTCACTCACGTGTCAAAATCTGTAAAGGAATCCCACCCTACAAGTCTACACACCTTATATCTAGGTAGGAGCTAAAAGTCTAGGTTCCTTTTATACCTCACTGCAGAACACAGGCACTTCAAGAGCATGATTCATGCTAAGGTAGACACCTCAACCCTTGTTACTTGTTGCTAGTTAATTACATATCATCACTTAGCCACTTCTATCATGGTTTTGGTTAAACAATGTGGACCTGTCAATTTTTTCCTGCAACAGTATCTCAGCTTTGGAAGTGTATCTGAGCTCTGAACTTACCCAAGAGGTAAGAAGATATGAGGCCATGGCGGCTACTGAGTAATTCAGTGTAATTCTGAGGCTTACATTTTGGGATTTGGTGCATCATACTTTATAGGATTTGTATGAATAGATTTTTTAAGGACTTTGTTGATTCCTAGTTGCAGCATTCAAAACTATATGACAAAGTTTTCAGGATCGTATCTGAAAACAAGGTTTACACCTGAGGAACCAAAGTATGACCTCTGGTTCCATGAAATTACCCTTTCTGAAGTAACAGAGGGTATCCTGTCCACACTGTTCTGCTATGCATCAGACCTGTTGCACTCTTTCTGATCAATTGGATCTGCAGGGCCTCAAAAGACTTAAGGTAGTTGCTTCTCCTTTACAATAGTTGAGGATGTTTTCACTTGAATCGGTTCAATCAATCTCTGATAACTTTCAGTATAGGTTCCGTATTCACAGTTCATTTTTGTACATTCATTATTCTTACTGGATCTATATTTGGTGAAAGATCTTCACCAAGTCCAAATACTTTTGGGTCTAAGTAGTTCACAGATACAAAACCACTCTTTAACACACAAACAAGAATCTCTTTGGCTATACGTATGGAGGTATCTAAATATCTAAGATGTCTGCAAGAATACAGACTGATTCCACACAGAAGGCCAGAAAAAACATATTTTGCAATGAAGCTATTTCCTATATTGCATGCTAGCGCAGGCAGACCTCTCCACCGATCACAGCATATAGAAAAAGTCCTAAGACATGTAATGGGAGAAAAATTTACCCATAATCAAAACAATGGTTCTAGAATACATCACAGAGAAAACAGTGCAGTAATTCATCATAGGTTTATAGTGTTAGTTTTAGGTGGATCTGTTTATTCCACCCCTGATTTATTGTTACAATCATAGAATCATAGAATCATAGAATGGCCTGGGCTGAAAAGGACCATAGTGATCATCTAGTTTCAACCCCCCCGCCACATGCAGGGCCGCCAACCACTAAACCAGGCTGCTCAGAGCCACATCCAGCCTGGCCTTGAATGCCTCCAGGGATGGGGCATCCACGACCTCCCTGGGCAACCTGTTCCAGTGTCTCACCACCCTTTGGGTGAAAAACTTTCTCCTAATCTCTAACCTAAACCTCCCCTGTCTTAGTTTAAAACCATTCTCCCTTGTCCTATCACTATCCACCCTCGTAAACAGGCGTTCCCCCTCCTGTTTATACACTCCCTTCAAGTACCGGAATGCGCCATTTGTCTGCAGCTCTAACATGGCACTTGATAAAGGGGGAAACTGTGGTATTATTCAGTTATTTTATACAGTATATTTCCCACTTATGTATATTTTTTCTTTACATAGGATTTTTAAAGAGATGTTATTTAATAGTTCAGGACAAGAAAACCTCTTGTCCCTTAAAACTTTTATAACTTATTTACATGGAGGAGAAAAGTCCATCTGAGAAAGGTTTCCTCTAAAGATCCTTGCTCTCAAAACTAAGTCCAAAGACAAAAAGCCGCTCACTAGCTTCAGCAACCACTAAATTGGGTCCTTTGACTGAGACTGAACTAAGAATGTTTTCCCAACCCAGCATTGACTTCTTAGTGGATTTACAAACAGCATTTCCCATCTCACTGTGAGAAGCAAAAGTGGATCAAATTGACTAAGGGAAGCTGGAAAGCAAAAAGGGAAAGATGAGAAGAAGGATCAGAATAACGGGAGGTAGCTCTGGGAAAGTTGGGAGCCACAGAGGGTCATGTTTACAGAGCTGCCTGGGTTGAACAGCCAGAGCAAGAGGATCTGTGGACCAGGAGAAAAACAGAGAGCTAAGGACCCCGATAACAATATAAAGACATACTTATGGCACATCCACATGTTACAAAGAATAATCAGTCTAGAGCTCTTACTAGCTAAACTGGAATGTTCATAATGAGAAGACCAGAAAAGAGTTCCAGGAAAAAATTTAACTTTATTTGCCCACTGCATGACAGATTGGCAGACATGAAGAAGGTAAAGAAGAAAAGATTACTCATTCTTTCTCTTAAGAAAAGAATTAGGGATATGAAATTAAGTCATCAAATAGAAGTTTTAAAGCAAAAAAATATTCTTTCTCAAGCAACACATAAATAATCTGTAGAGTCTCATTGCCACAAGACATTGGGAAGACCAAAAGAATTAATGGATGAAAAAATCTAGTAGATAATAGCATGGTATAAAAGTCCACTGGAGCTTATTAAATACACTCCTAGTTTTGTGTTTCTAACCTTGCAGGTTACCAGAAATAGCTATAGTCTGCCTAGGGATGAGTACCACTTCACACTTGTCCTGTTACACAGTTTCATGATGCTTTCTTGCCTGGTTGTTGCCAGAAACAGAATGTCAGACTAAGCATATCTTTGATCTCTCCCAGTTCAGACAGACTTTCATTCCTATATCATTGAAAGAGTAATGGTACTATGAAGACAGAAATCACAGATGGCATTTATGTTATGCTCAGTCTCCCAGGAAGAGGGCCATTGCAGCATTTGATTCTCTACCAAGGTTACTTGCAAGAACAGTGAAATGAATATGGTAAATTCTTACAGAACCTAATGAACAAATTTAATTTCATTCCCAAATAGCCCTGCAATCTAATTAAGTAAGAGTTGATTGTAATTTTCTTTCCTATTTGCACCTGGCAAATGACAGGGAAAGAATATGGAATTCAAAAATAAAGCAAAGGGAAAAAAATCCTGAGCCTTTCTGCTCTTTCTAAGCATTTTGCTTTTTATCTGTATGCTTGCATTCTAGCTCACAGTAAAACACCTCCGGCTATTACTTGAAGAATTATCAATACTGGCCACTTGAGGGCAATGCTGCAACCTTATTTTCACAGTGTTCGTCTGTAAAGCAGACCTCCACGTCATCTTAAAAGATTATTTTCTGAGTAGGTGAGGGTCCATTTTATTTGTACATATATTAAGTATAAAAATATTTCTCTTTATGCAAATTTTCAACTGCTTAATACATAAAGAATTTCAGTGATAGCTCTAGTGACTTAAACCACAGCAAGCTTAAGCGCAAATGGCTTTTATAAATTATGTTTACTTCACTGCACAACTGGAAAATCGCTTCAGATCATAGTTTCAGCAGAGGGTATCAAGGGTTATTCAAGAACACCAGTCAAAGAATTCAAATCCAGGAGGCGCCTGGCTGAATTTGGATGAGTAAAGGGATGGTGAGCCAGAGCAGGGGCTGCGGGAAGCTGCCCGCAGCACTGAAGAGCTTTCCCAGGTGAGGCAGGCCATGGCACCACTACAGTCTACAAAAGTGCATCCTTTCATTAAGAGCTGGGACCAGGTTGGGAAAGGTTAATGGCAGGGCAAAGGAAGCACTTCACAGTGTGCTAAACCTTGAGATAATTAATCATAAACTACTTTTTCACACACCAGCTTCTATGAAACAGAAACTTATTCAAGGATCTGCCTTCTGCTCAATACACGTGCACAATGTCAATTAATACGAAGGGAATTATTGCATACGTTGACAGAGACCCATCCCTTAATTGGTGCCATATGCAAAATAGAAAGCTTCTATTTTATTATTAATTTTTCAATGCGCAGATGGTCTAAATAAGGAGTTGCCAAATTTCCTCAATGAAATAAGGCTATTACACAAGTCTCATGTCAAAACATTTACATGGCAGAAAGCCATTCTCTCCCCTACATCTCCTGCAGCTTCCCAACCAGGGCCCCCACCTAGAGCCACACTTTTGCCTCCCCTTGACTACGCACAAAATCCTTATGCCAGCTCAAGATTTACCTTCTTTTGCTTTCTGAACTGAGATACTAAAATATGTATAATAGAGAGAAAACCTGGCAGCTGGTGAGCAAAACACACTTGAACTCTTCCTGAACTTCCATTTGGCCAATGCTTGTTCAAGGAGTCATTCTGAAGCCTTGCCACTATGATTAAGATAAGTAAATATGAGTTGTAAAAATAATTTGTAATCGTTTAGTAACAAAGAAGCAGGAGGGAATGCGGTATTATTTAATTCATTACTCCTACTTTTTCTTAACACGACTTCTCTTAATCGTTTGATGTCATCTAGCACCCCGTCTCCAGTCTTTTCAAAAATCTCTCCTTCGTGTATATCACATTCTCGTAACCATAAAGGGTTGTTACACATTGGGGATCAAATTTTAAACTTAACATACTGAGTTTAAGATAGTAGCGTTGTAACCAAGTTAACCACAGTTGTGGATGAATTTTGTCATCAATAATAGCTTAATTATACTGGTACGAGAGAATTTGCTGCCCAGAGGCCTGTATACACTGAGGAGGTCTCTAAATTATTGTGCTACATTACTGAAAGCAGCACATCTATGATCGCAATGCAGCAGATTAAAATTATTCTCATCTGTTCATTTAAAAAAAAAAAATTCAGTCAGCTGCTCCTGAAGAAAAGCACATCAAACACTAGCAATTTTTTCCAGAAAAAAGTCTCCTCTACAAGCACGTTCAGTCCCCAGTGACACCGATGGGTATTCTGTCAGTCAGCAGAAGAACAGGTCTTAGACATCCTTTCTGTCTTTATTGACTATTGACAGGTTGGAGCTTCACAATGTAACAAGCAATTCTCCTTCCTACACAATAGAGTTGTCAGAAGCTGAAAGCTTAGGAGCTTTCCGTACCGTGTTCCTTGGCTGGAACAAACATGCGTAGCTCCACTGGCTACTCTGGGAGAAGAGGTCACTCTGCTGGCATTGTATGTCCCACTGGCAACAAGTGACGGCTCCATAAAGTTTATGAGAAATGATGCAATCTCATCCCAAAGGATATCAATGGTTTAATTCAAGCCTTCTCCCAAATATTGTTTTCTGACTGATGATCTCCTGCCTGATGCTTCTGCGCCAAGCACAGTAGTGCCTTCTGACCACTCCATGAATTCCCAGTGTCTCAATTTCTGGAGACTCCCTGATACCTCCAAGCTTCTTTATGGGGCACACTTTATGCTGGGAGAGTCCTATACACCCCACTTTCCATCATTTTGTTAATTTGCATTTCAATCTGTACATCACTAGAAATGTACTTTCTGTGGTGCCTATTTTTTGTTTATTTCTTGCCGTTTTGACAAGCCTGCCTAAAGCTGCGGAAGATATAATGCCACAGCAGCAGTAACCAGATTGGAACTACTGTAGATGTGCTGCTGTTTCGATCTATCATTTTTATTGCTTCTTCTGCTGCCAAAGTGCTCTGTAAATGGCGGCTGGCATTCCATTCAGCAAACTACCCTCAGTGGGAATTATTTTACAGAGCCATACCACAATTACTAATGACTACTAGCCTTTAAAGTAGTCCCTACTTCAGATGCAATAGTGATGCTACTAAAACAGCATTGTGATGTTTTAACAAACATAAACCAAAACTGAACCCCAAGGTTTGAATGTGAGTGACCATTAGTCTTCGTAAACATAAAAAGAGGAAAACAGATGGCGATGTAATATATCTCTGTGGGCTTCCATAGCTTCTGAGGGGGGAAAGAAAGAGAAATAGGTTCATCTCACCTAATTTGGCAATCTAGAATTTGGTATGTTCTCTAAGAATGCCATCGCCCATGGAAGGAAGCAGACACTTTTAGTAGGAAACTCATCTCATTCCAAAATTAGTGTCTAAATTGGGTGGGCTGATTTGTTCTCTAGAGGTGTCTGTTTCTCCAACAACTAGAATTAGATAACGAGCTTAGACTAGGCACTTACTTAACGCTGAGAGTGCTAAAATTGTAGAACATACCAAATGGCTCCAGATCATCGCCAAGAGTCCTGACAGTGACACCACAACACTCAGACCAATTCAAAGCCAAGAGCTGCTCCTACCCCAAGAGGTCTACACGGGCAAAGAGCACCCATCCTCAGACGGCTGCTGCAGGAGCTGATCTATGTGACCTCAAGAAACCACTGCTACTTTGTGACCTTATTCCTTCAAAAGGAAAGGAGCAGACACAGAACTGTAGTTCTTTCATGAAGAGGTGATGTGTTACAAGTGCAGTCCCTTGCTGAAAGAACAAAGGGATGGGAAGGCATGTTTGGAAATTCATAGGACTGCTGAGCAAACTAGGTGTGGAGAGAGAGGGGTCTCTCCAGGCACTTGAAAATGTCCAGAGTTAATCCAATTAAGACACATGTGAAACATCCTTCTTCATAAAACGTAGATAGCAGCCTTCCAGTACCTGAAGGGGGCTACAGGAGAGATGGGGAGGCACTCTGTATCAGGGAGTGTAGTGAGAGAACAAGGGGTAACAGGTATAAGCTAAAAGAGGGTAAATTTAGACTAGACATTAGGAAGAAATTTTTCACTATGAGGGTGGTGAGACACTGGCACAGGTTGCCCAGGGAGGTTGTGGATGCCCCATCCCTGGAGGTGTTCAAGGCCAGGCTGGATGAGGCTTTGAGCAACCTGGGCTAGTGGAGGGTGTCCCTGCCCATGGCAGGAGGGTTGGAACTTGATGATCTTTAAGGTCCCTTCCAACCCAAACCATTCTATGATTCTATGAAACCTGAGACCATGGGAGGCCCACCCTCTCCATGGTATACTTCCTTCCTCTTATTTAGAATTTCTCTGACTCTCCTCCATTCTGTTCTACTGCACCTAAAAAGAAAACTAAACTATTTAAAATATTTACTTTCCTTTTTTACAACACTGTCAATACCCGGGCAAAAGATTTTACTGCACCCCCACTGCTGTGCTTTAGAGAAAAATCAGAACTTGCAAATGTTGTCAAATGTCACCTCACTTTGCCTGAAAGATGGAAAAAATTAGGAAATGAAATGTTTTACCTTTATGGAAAAGCGCTTCTTCTTGGGTGGATGCCAGACAGTGGTGGTTGAATGAATAAATGCCCGCAAAGGTGTTAAGGATGTCACAAGCACATATGCTTTGATGATGACAGAAAGGTCTTGAGCTTTTAGGATGTCCTTGTGATTTGGTGAAGCTGATACTTGATTCCTGGAAAGTAATAAAAAATGCATGGCATTAATGAAGTGCTTTTTCAAATGAGGAAAATGAGCTATAAGAAATAGTGAAATAGTGAAATTACCAGAAATAGGAAATTAACCTTTTTTCCCCTGAGCAACACAATAGATAAAACCAAGCAGGCTGGAACAAACCTTTACAGCAAGTCTTTTTATTGCTTTCAGTATTTTTAAATCTGAATTTCCACATGTAGAAAGTAACTATGTGAGGAGTGAGTTATGTTTGAGAGTTCACATGGCCAAATGCATTGTGGGTATATTGTAATTGTTCCAAACCCAAAACATTTAGAGTGAAGGTAAAAACATTCAAGAAATCCAAACAGCTTAAATAACAGAAGTGCACAGTCAAGGTACTCAGATTTAATACTGATTTGTAGTGAATTCAGAAAAAAAACCCCAAACCACTGTATGGAAAAACACTATTGTTAGAACTTTCATCAGCGTAATAAAGGGACACAAACATGTGGTACTGCATGCTTTCCCTGAAGAAAGCCATAAACTATGTTCCAAATATTGTGAAAGACTATGACACCTAGGAACAACCCATAATAAATCAGATAAACGTAAAAGAATTATACAAGCTAACTTTGTCTAGGAAGCGACATACCTCTCTAGATACTGGCCTACAGCTCCCATAGTCACACAAAAAGAATCAACCATAGAAACAGAGTAGAAAAAAAAAAAAAGGAAAAAATATGTTATTTAAAAGCTCATTACTTGGGGAAATCTGAGCTATACTTGAGCATATTCACAAATGCAGTTATTATTCTGCCTGTTAAAATCTCTGAGTATAAATGTACCTCATAGCAAATGCAATGAGCAGCTGATTAAACAAATTATGGATCTCTAGGACTAATTACTGATAGAAGATACAGGCTTCTCCTATTACTGTGTAATCTTTGGCAATATATGGCCTTTCCATACCTCAATGTTGTTGTCTTTTAAGGCAGTCTAATAGTATCTATCTTAAAGAGAACTTTTTCTCCCCTCTGCAGAACGGTAGGTCCTCAGAATATAAAATCTGTGAGATATTGTAACATAGAAAACAGGACTTGGACAAGCAGTTCTCAAGTACTTCTTGGTTCTTCACGTAAGGGTGGGTCTGTGCAAAGGACTACTTAGGTGTGTGTGTGTAGTAGGGGCAAGGCAGGGATGGCAGCAGGAAATAGCTCAGTCACTACGAGACCTAAACATTCAGGGGTATCTCTGGGTCTGTATTTATCTGTCTAGGTGTCTCAATGCCCTCAAGATAAAGGCTTAGCTGTTCACACACAAAACGTGCAAGCTTGGCTAATACAGAAACAAACATCATGCGGGTACAAGAGAAGTAGTACATTCAAGTGCTCCGTATGCTGCAGTCTCCTCTCTTGCTACATTCTGCATCCCTGTCTCCCAACTAAAAGCACGACAAAGCACTCGCCGTTTCTGAGGGTGGGATATCATTAGCTTACAGCTCTGCGCTCATGCTCTGCTTCCACCAGTAATGCAGATGGGCAGTACGTGTCTTGTCAGTGCTTTCGTTGCCCTGGGCCACGTTGCTTATGGCGCTGGCACTTGACAGCCCAGGCTGGCTGGAGCACTCTGGGGTGATGACTGGAAGCTGCAGATCTGAAAAAAATACCAAGGGGATGAGAAAGAAAATCAGCAGAGCATTGAAAGCAGCAGTTGACTCCTGCTGTTGAGGATATAACATGTAAAATACAATAGGTGGAGAGGACCTACCAGCATCAGCCAAAAATGCAAAATAATAAATGCTGAGACTATAATCCTTTTTGGACCTGCTAGCAGAGAGTTTTACACCCACCAATCACCCCCTTCCAGTTGCAAGCTCAGAGGCTTACCTCCAGCTCACACTTCACACACGAGTGCATGAGTGCTGCATACAAAAAGCACCCCCTTCCCCCTCCTTCTAAATGAAAATCCTTTATATCTACATATAGAATACCAAAACATTGTTTTTTCAGGTAGCCCTAATTACAATTAATGGGGATAAAAAATTTTTGTGTCTAAGAACCAAGGGACTTTGCCACTGTAATCACACAGACAGCTTAGTAAATAACACCATATCATTGTTTCTAGGTTCACTGTTTGAGGCTACATTTTGTAGTTACTGAAATCTATGGGAGGCTTAGTTCTTTCACTGAACGCAGTGGGAACAGGACTGATGTACCAAAGTCTTTGAGATTACTGAGGCATGTGACTCTTAACAGCAATCAAAATACTGTGATCTGAGATCAGTCAGTGGGTGGTATGTATGTTTTGCTTTTACTGCACTGACAAAAAGACACAGAGCCCCTATGTCGTTATTTCAGGTAGGGTGGTTTTCATTAACTCTAACACACCTCACATTTCAAGTTCTTAAGTAATAATCAGGGAAAAGTCAAGCTGTTCACATTATTCCCAAACCTTATTACTTATCTTTTTAATTACATACTGCATCATGCTAACGTTATGAATTTATTTGTATAGCTTCTCTTTTAAAGCACGCTCTCTCGACTTTGGTACATGAAATGAAAAATAAAACTGAAGTTGTATTTAGGGCAATGAGCTGTGAAAAGCCATTCAAGGAAAAGAAGTACTAATTTTCATACAGATCCTGTTAAAATGACATTGTGATTTCTATGTTTATCAGCTGTTCATCAGATCAGCTCAGTTCAACCTTCCAAGCTCAACTGAGATCTGAAATTAATCTGGTCCTTCGCCTTACATACACCATTTGGCAGGATTAAAGGTTTTATTAATCAAAACCAGGCACTTATTAACACAGCACTTTATGTTCAGATTATACTCCCACTGGCAGCTTTGCATTGTGTTATGCATTAAAACCGATTTGGACTTTGTAAGTCACTACCTGTTTGCTGATGGTACAGAGACAAAACAGGTTACTGTCTGCCTACATGGCTGTGCAGTGATAACAGGGATGAGCCAGTAAACTCCCATTAAGTCATTTATTTAGCAGACTTCTGAATATGCACAGGGAGCAGACCTGCTAAATCAAGTACTATTTTTTCCATATCTGCCTTGTGAAGACGCAACAGCATTTCACTATGGCAATTTCCACCCTGTAAAGAGACAATAGCATTCCACCATGGCAATTTGCAATGGTCCCACAGCAACTACTCCTGTGCATTGTTTTAGCTACCTAATTGAACTGCCAATATTAGCAAAATAGTATTCTTGGGCTTTGTCTTCAAGAAATTGAGAGAGAGAGAGAGACCAGTCCTTGGTGCACTAAGAGAAAGACTGGTTCTGAACTGCTTTCTGAAAGGGTGTGTTTTTTCACTGGCTATGCAAGAAAACTAAGCTACTTACTTGCAGCTGCAAATAATTCCCAGAGTGCAAAGTTTGATCATACATCTTTGGTATTCGGGCAAAACCAGGGTTATTAAAACTTATAAAGGCCCTCCACAGTGCACGAATGACCTCAGAGATCTTCTTCTGATTTATCCTCACATTGGTAAAAAGGCGAGACCCAGCCCTCTGCTGTTGCAGCTCTCTATGGAGTTCTGGAGCCCAGCCCTGTTCCTCTGTATCTTGGTACGGCAGCACATCCCTCAGGAACAGCCCAGCACCAGCAGACTTGGCAGTTTATATCTCATGGCCTTGATCTTCAAAAAGCAAGACACTGATCTGTTGACCGTGAGTGGGATCAAAGCGACACAAAACCCAATGAAGCCCATGACAGCAATCCAAGCTACCCCCTTGCCAGTGCTGCCTCAGGGGGCAGACAAGAGAGAGGCAGGTTGTTCTACCTTGGTGGCTACAGCACACAGCTGAAAGGAGGAAGAACTGCGCTTCCAGATGAAGCTCCCTATAACATATACACCTTTTACATTAGGCCGTAGCTACATGACAACAGTAACAGAACCACGGAAAGGACAAGAATAACACCTCTTCTCAGCTGATCATCTGAAAGCCAAATTGTGTCAGAGGCGCACATTTTTCAGCAATCACTTTAGTCAAAATGACCATAATGTTGAGAAAAGGGAAGTGCACAAAACATAATTTTCTTATTTAAAAGAAGGCCAATATTTAACTGAAAATAAGAACAGGGCAGCAGAGAAGGGCTGTTCAGCTTGTTACTCAAGAGAAAGTAGAGAGGGTATTTTCCTTTTTAAAATATGGTTTTAATTGTGTTGCTAAGGCAACAAGCAACTAATATGGCATTAACTCACAAGGCAGAGTTTGAAAAGGAGGTGAGGTTTGTACCTACATTTATCCCTCTTAAATAAGAGTTTTAGATCTTTTAGGGAAATAGAAAAGATTACTTTGACACTAATTCATTTGTTACTACCCAGTGGACCATTTACTGGAGGTAAAAAACAAAAAAAAAAAAAAAAAAAAGAGAAATAGGTAGGGACAAACGAAAAACAGAAGTGTCCTGAAATTCTCAGACTACTGTGTAAAAGCTCCTTAGTATTGCCCTAAGTCATTGCAAAATGCCTTGACATTAAAAAAATTGAAAACTGCTATCTTTTAAAGAAGAGAAGGTTTAACAAATTCTGGGTGTTGGTGAGTATCACTGAGAATTTAAAAAGTGCCAATACTCGTAAATGATTCCTCCTCCTGTTTGCTCGGAGCCTTCCACACCTCTGTTGGTTTGTGTTAGTATCGAGCTGGGAGAGAGAGAGGGGAGTGAGACTGTCACCAGGTACTTATTCCTTTGAGAGGACACGTAGCATGTACACTATCAGACAGAGTTAATGAGGGAGTGACAGTCCCTCACTTTGGTAAATCTACTCTTAGCAATCAATTAATACAATTATCATAATAATAAAGAGACATCAGTGTGATCAGCACACTCAGCTGCATCAGTTCTCATGGCAACTCTTCACATGCCCTTGCACTCAAAAGCAGTAACAGTGCTGGTAGAGCTGTAAATTTGTTAATCAACATTATCATCAATGAAAATTAGCCCGCAGTGCCTTTAGTGTTTGCAGTAATTGCCATGTTTTTCCATCTTGAAATCACTCTACAAGCTGTTGTTAATTAACCAGTCCTTTTGAAGTACATAAATAGCATCAACATTTTATAACAGAAGAGGTGAGGCAGGCTCAGCAGTTGATCTGTGTCAGACAGCTTGGAAACCAAGTTAGAAAGAGTCCCAGCATCTTAGTCTCCTGTTCAGATTACATACCCTCTTTCAAAAATCCAAATCTTAGTAATTTTTGTAGCAGACTCTAAAGATCAAAAGAAAAAGGAGACATAAACTAGAAAAGAACATTTTCTCTTTTAAAGTGGCTATGCAGTCCGTGAAAGGATACACAAGCTGCTGCTTTTCCTTAGGAGCAGCTGCAGGCTTTGCCACAAGTATCTTTTGCTGCTGCCATTTGTGATGATCCCATGTAAAGAAAAGGACCTAAGGCTGGATACTGTCTTTCACTTCAAAAAAAAGTACTTCCTCAAAATTCTGCTTTGAAGAAGGTTTCTCATGCTGACATGTCTGAAATGATACTACCAAACCCTCCAACAAACAGCACCATTTTACCTCTGCCTAGGGTGCTCCCACTTTACCTCTGCCTAGAGCGTTCTCACAGTGTCATTTGGATGGGTAAGGAAGCCACTACAGGTTCTTAGCTGAATTCACACAATAGCCCTCTAACCACAGCAACGGGTGAAACCTTGATGTGAGACACAGGAACAGCTGGAGGACACATGTGAAAGGGAGGTATAAGATCCACTGAAACAAGTCAACACCTCTAGATCAAAAAAATTAAGCACCTCTTTGTCACATGAACTGGTAGTAGATATTCTGTCAACTGCAATCTCTCGAAGTACCACAGAGTCAAACAGATCAGTTGACAGCGACAACTGACAACTAACACAGCAGCTATGCTGACATCTAATAAGGCCTTTCAAGTATTTTATGCAGCTATGACTTCTTGCCCCTCTTCCTCCATCTCCGGCTCCCAAGTTATTTACTTGTCTTTGGCTCAGAGTTCTTAAGTGTAACATGAGATTCAAACCATACACAATAAAGAATAGCTGATTTAAGAGTTACAATGTGTGGCTGAGTAAAAGGTTTTCCGACCGCTAGAAGTACATTTGGACAAATTAAGACTTCCTGGAGCAGAGCCAGGTCAGTGTTGACTCGGCTGCAGTCACGTGGAGTGGTGGTAAATGGAACACTCAGGTTAACATGAACTTGTGGTGATTGATCTGCAAAGGTAGTGAATTCAGCAGAAGACCTTAGTGGTTGAAATATGTGAGTAACACTCAACTGAAAGAAAAGGAAACAGAAGATGAACAAGAGGGTGTCCTCTTCTTTATCTTTCATTTTATATTATCCTTTCATGTTACAAGGAGCATTACGATATGGTTTTGCTTGTTGTTTTTTTTTTTTTCACTTTGTCCAAGATCAAATATGGTCTATTTTACACATTTCAAACACGGAGCAAGGAACGATTAAGACTATTGTCTAAGAGAAAAAGGTCAATTTGTTTCTAAAGTGCCCATCAACTGTCAGATCTGTTAGAAACATTTCAAGAGCAATTGAGCCACCTCAGAAGCTGCTAGTTCTTTAATGAAGCACAAGGCTAGAGGTGGGATGAAACACAACTAGGCACTGTGTTTTGTTCTGAGCCCAGCACATTGTTAATTTCTTTCATAAAGGACATTGTAAGCTCAGTGCATTTGTACTTGCAGAGTTTTCATCCAATTGCCTTTCTTCACTACAGAACATGAAAGTACATTAATCCTGAAAGGATACAAGAGACTTTCTATCTGCACAGAAGCCTTCTAAACTTCTCCCTAGATTTTCATAGTGGTAGTCTGTCTCTAGCAGGAGCCTGAATTCTCTGAGACAGGTAAAAAAAGGAGAGTGATAGTCACGTCGCATAATTTCTCAGCAGTTTCTACAGCACAATATTCAGGAAGGACTGAAAATGGATCTTCTCTGCCTACCTTGCAGGCTTGCTCTCTGACAGGGCCTCTCAGTGAGACAGAAGAATTTCATATTGCACCCTGTGTTGGGGTCATCCATCTGCCTGACTGCTCTGGGCTACTGGAGCACAAAAAGCTTATTTCTAACACAGACGGGGCAAACTACATTGCTACAACCTGGTCCTCTTCTGATATTTACATCTGGGCAGTTTTCCACTCTTCATGTGTTGGAAAGGTGTGTTAAACAGCTGCAAAGATTGCTTCACATCAGGAGATGCTTAAAAAGCTTTCACAGAGTCTTAGGCAGACTTCCGACTACCTCCAGGCCTAGGGGATTTTAATCAAATTAAAGCCTACTGTCCAGTACCTTGTGCTCAGTCACGTATAGCAACCTGCTCTAAACTGTATCACCATGAAAGTAATGAGCATTAAGAGTGCATTTCTTCCATTTTTCAGTGTTGATTTTTGGGGATGGATTATTTCAGCTGAAATACTGCTGCTACACGCCTTGAGGTTACTGCAGGCTTGTCACAGAAAGTCGTCTTATCCCATTTAATTGCCTCCTGTAATCCATTTGACCTATTGGATGAAAAGATTCTGAAACAAAGATTAGTACTCTCCTATGGCTTACGCATTATGCCTTGAGGTTGCTAAAGAAAGAGACAATCTTTAACACTCAGTTTTACAACCTATGCTTTTAGAAAAGGACAGCTGTGAAATGCAAAGCAGATGCAGACTGTTCAAAGGAAGCTAGGAAGACTAGAGGAAATCCTGGCCCCCAGTTAAGTCCTGACAAAATTTCCATTGATTTCACAGAAATACAATTTCTTGCTTGATGCTTAACACTCCTGTTATGGCTTTGACACGTCTTATAAGCTTCATTTGCGATGTGTGCACTGCTGCAGGTTCTATATCCCACCCACTACTGACTATTGATCTGGCTGTCCTTAGAAAGATTTCATATTCAAACATTGCAGTGATCCCTCCTTCTGTAATGAAGTTAACCTGAAAGCAACCCACTCTCAATATTTAGAATGGAGAAACTTCAAATTATTAGTTATTTCTGGAAATTTAAACTAACTAACATATGTTTAAGTTAGAAAAAAGTTTATAGTAAAGTAGATCTAGAGGGAAAGGAATATAATGCACTGAAATTGATGCTAAAAAGCACCTGTGAAGTCTCAGAGTTATAAAGAAAAAATGATGATAGCACATAATTTTGAAATGTATCTGTTGTTTATTTTCCCCTTTAAAAAAACATCAGCAAACACAGCTTCAGTTTAGATTAATCATTTACTCTGTTTTTTGTTTCTCTGTTTTGGCAGCTGCATGGAAAACAGTATTTATTAAGTACAGTGTTTGCTTCTTTGTTCCTAAAGCACCCTTGCAGTTAAAAGACAGAGGGTTTTTCACAATATTTTCCAAAAGGGCTGCTGCTTCTCTGTGTATCCTTTATACCAGGACTTAAATTTACAGATGAGCTATAAAACTCTGGAAAAAGCAACTCAGATAAAATGCTGAATGACTGTTACGTGATTAGAGCCACAGCTACAATTCTCTACTAGCAACATGAAAGAATAGAGAATAGTATAGGCCAAGTAATTAAATACATTTAGCTGCTTTACTTCTTTTCAGTCTCCTCTTATTTGTTGCTATTACAGAAGTATGTTTTTGTCCTACCTGAGGTCTGACCCAGTTGTAAAATAAAGAAAATCCCGTCCCATGTAGTTTATAATCAAATTAACTCAAAAGAATCACATGCTGATTTCACTGACCATTCCTGAGGCTCTTAGCAACTTCAGTAGCAGAAAGGTAATAGGCACAAAACTGATCACAACTGGTGTGCAGACACTTATAAGGGCAACCTGGCCAAAGAAATGCTTCCCCCTAGAAAAAGCATGTTCTTGTCACAGAGGTGTTGAATTATTACAACATAAAATAAATTTAACCTGTAATTTCTCTCCTACATAGCTGCCCCCCTGGGGCTTTACTTCCTCCACTCCCTTTATCACCCTTCCTGCTAACTCCAGAGTAAGCCAGGGGCACTGGAGACAGACAGGGCAGACTTGCTAGGTACTGGGAGAGGAAAGTTGGAGCAACGTTAGCACCAGACAGTAAACATGTCACACAGTGAGAGCACACTCACACAGCTGGACTACTTTGGCTCTCCCTCCCACCCCGTTTCATCAGGGCTGTGTACTAGTGACACTAATAAAAAGAAACGCAGAAGGGAGGCACACGGCAAAAGTGTTGCTTTAAAATAATTGCTGATCCTGATGGGTAGAGAAAACAGCTCTGCATGGTACAGGCACTGGAAGTGATAAAGCAAGACACATGCTTACATGGAAAGACAGACAAGTCTGGATTGCTTAGGGAACAGGAAAATCAGGGAGGCAACACTGTAAATATTTCCAGTACTTTATCAGGCTAAACCTGACAGAGTATTTGTTTTGCATACATTTAGGATGCCCTTCCTGTACCCTAAATTGTGTCTGGGCAATTCTGCTCACATTGTGGACCTTACTCCTCTCCATCTCCCAGCAGAGTAGTTCCAGGAGGCAGCCGAGCCCAGTTCTCAGCCCAGCTGTGGTGGGAGAGCAAGTAGGAGCACCTGGAATATCTTTGCCAGTCACTCTCCAACCTCTGAGAGCTTCTGGGTTTGCAGGAAGATTTCATTCACAGATCCCTGCAACAGCTGCAGCTTTTGCTGACCTGAGCAATACATGCCGGGAGCCTTCCTTGGTCATTCAGTAGCCATGCAAGAACCCCTTCACGGCTGAAGTCCCATACAGTGAGCAGATATCAGGCACTTGATTAAAAACTGGGCCAAACGCCCTGCAAAAGCAGAGTGGAACCAATCTTCTCACACTGAACAAGCAGCACTTACCAGTGTTTTCCATGTCAAATTTTAGGATCCGTTACCATTCTTATGCCTCATCACAAACCCGCTGCTGCACGTGCCCATCCTCCAGCAAGTGCTTTAATCTTTTTCCTCCTGTTACTCAAACTAATTTACCAACACTCATCACATTTTTTTGCCTTCTCTTTTGCTCCTCTAAATTCTTCCTCCAGTATGTCTTTCCTAACTTTTTTCTCTTCCCAGCTTCTTTCTTGTTTCCTAAAAAGGAGTCATCACTGGTATGTGCATGATTCTTCCCCCCATACAGATAGAACCAATCTGAATTTTCAGAGTGATAAAAAGATTTTCCATTAAAGAGACAAAGCAAATAAACAAGCACTGACCTGACATTTTCCACAACTCATTTTCTTTCCCATTATGATAGAACAGGGCTATGAGAAGGGGCATGCTCTCTTAAATACAAAACCTAGCAGCTTAAGAGTTGCACAACAAATAGAATATTTTTTTTTAAAATAATCTTTACTCTCATACCACTGCTTATCAATATCAACACTGTCATACCCACAGTAAATCCAGTAATCCCATCCTCCCAGCCCTGTGGCCTTATTTCTTTCTACAACTTAGTGTGTCTTTAATTAGATCACATAATTCTTAGAGCAGCAACTTTGTGTTTTCACTTTTACAGGAAATTGCTTGGCTCCTTGGGGGGCTGACTAAACGACAAACACAGTAATAAAAAAACAACTGATCCTCTTCAACAGGAATTACAGAGAAACTCTGTTGACTCAAATACACACGAGTGAAAGTACGTGACTGATTTGAAAGGAAACAAACTCTTTTGTGGAGAAAATACTGATGAAAAACACTCTTTCCCTGAACAATTTTAAAACTGGGGGTCAAACAAACCCTAATAATTGACAAGTTTGCTACTGGTGGGAAGAAAGGTCTATCAGAGGATGTCTATCAGAGGATGCAAGTAGAAGAAAGAAGTGGAAAGAGCTGGCTTTATCAGGTGAATGGAGGGGGAGGAAAGGATCTGAAATCCTGGCTCTACACAGAAGTTTGCTTTAACTTATGCCTTTCTGTCCACTAAAGCCGAATCAAATTATTTACCCTTCTGATTCTAATTTCACCTTCTATGGGTGAATTTCACTCATAGTAAATTAGATGTCATGTGTCCAGTGATGTTGAATGGTATTCCTCTCTGGATTAAAAACTTGCACTTTGAGGTCTGGTCTATGCAAAGAGGACTCCCTGTGTGCCAGAGTCTAAGTTCCCATTCTGGTCAGTGGATGTCAATGTAGTCTATAGTCAGCGTAGAGCAATTCAGGTAACCCTAAATTATGCTGGACCTAAATACTCTGTTGGGCTTGGTCCCTCTAAACTGTACTTCTGTTAATTCTGAGAGTTTATATACCAAGTGTTAAATGCAGGTGCTATCTAGGACACCATAGGATATTCCTCTGAGCCTCTGGTGGCTAGATCAGAAAGACATAGGTTCCGTGCCAAAGCGGCCCACCCTACAGGGTGTTCTGGATTCCCCAGGATGTCTCAAGCAGCACAAGACCCTTGTGTTGAAACAGCCACCTCAGCCCCTAGCCCACATGCTGGTGTGGAGGCACCTAGATTTAGGAGATGGATTTCTTCTTACTTTAAAACACTGCAGCTAATTTTGGTTCAAAATCTTTTTTACTGGTAACTGAAAGGTGAGGGCTGGGCCTTCTTCTGTCTAAGAGTGCTTCAGCAGACTGCTAGAATAGTCCTCTGCTATCCAGGGGGAGGTAGGACTCTCAGACCTCTGCCACCAAGCACACACGCTACCTTGATTTCAGTGGGATTTCAGCATCGGTTAGAAGGGCTTTTCTCTTTGCCAGGAAAGCACTAATAATGTAAGTATGGAACAAGCTGTTTACAAATGGCCCTTCTCTAAAGAGGATAAAACACTGGACAGCTTAACAGACCGCATACACAAAGCAGCTTGTACCACAGTTTCTGGACACCAGTGAAAATGTCCATATACTCTAAGGGGAAAGCTCTGTAGGTGGTGAGTGCCTCTTGCATTTGTGGGTTTGTGGTAGCAAAATAATAAAATTACTGCAACTGTAGCAGAGCAAACTCATGTTTTTAAAATGCAGTCTGTTACAAGCTGAGTAGGAACTCCCAGTTCCTGAAGTCTTTGAAATTTTTAGAAATCTGCTCAGGTTTGTCTGAAGCTGGTACTAGACCACAACTATTTCTAATTCACTTTCCAGCGCAAGGGAATCAAGGCACTAGGCATCAATGAAGACTTACTTAAAACCCAGCCAAGACAGAATATATCACTTAACTGGTGCAATATGACTTCATGACAAAGGACTCGCAAGGAACCTGGATAGATGTTCCTTATATAGCATGTTCCTTATGATCAATTTTGACAATGTACTGCACCAGGAAAATGGAAATGTCCAATTTAAACTGACCCTCAACATACAATTCTTTAGGGGAAATGCTTCACATAGGTTTTTAAATATTGATCAATCTTGAAATGAAACAGTACAAAAAGTAAAAGGGAAAAAATGGTATGCTTAGGTTAGGAACCACCTAACCCCAACTTTAGTCAAGCATCCAAGTGCCAGGTGTTTAATCTAAGCTGCTTGCTTAGGCTGCATTCACAGTCACTGGTGAGACGTAACTGTACTGGTGAGACTAAGTACCTGCAGAGGGTAACTCAACACACTGACTTTAAAGACATAGTTTGGGTGTTTGAAGTATTTCTTTAAGGTGCCCTTCTCTCTCCACTTACTTAAGGTGAAGACTAGAATACCAGTGTAAAAGACAGCTGACTTCTAAATGGTTAAATTAGACAGGGTGAATCCTTTCCTTATGTGCTAAATACAGCATATATATAAAAGAAAAAGAGAGGCGAGGGAAGGGAAGGGAAGGGAAGGGAAGGGAAGGGAAGGGAAGGGAAACGAATTAATGGAATAGAATAGCGTATTTCAGTTGGAAGCAACCTACAGTGTTCTTCTAGTCCAACTGCCTGACCAGTTCAGGGCTGACCAAAAGTTAAAGCATGTTATTAAGCGCATTTTCCAAATGCCTCTTAAACACTGACAGGCTTGGGGCATCAACCACCTCTCTAGGAAGCCTTTGCCAGTGTTTGACTACCCTCTTGGTAAAGAAATGCTTCTTAACGTCCAGTCTAAACTTCCCCAGGCACAGCTTTAAACCATTCCTATGTGTCCTATCACTGGACAGCAGGGAGAAGAGCTCAGCACCTCCCTCTCCACTTCCCCTCCTCAGGAAAGTGTAGAGAGCAATGAGGTTGCTCCTCAGCCTCCTGTTCTCCCAACATCCTCAGCTACTCCTTGTAGGACATTCCTTCCAGCCCTTTCACCAGCTTCATTGCCCTTCTCTGGACATATCTGGGTACTTTCACATCCTTCATAAATGCTGGAGCCCATAACTGCACACAGTACTCATGGTGAGGCTGCACCAATGCTGAATACATCAGGAAGGGACTGATCAATTTGGTATATTTTTCTGCAAATAAGGTTTACTATTAACAGAATAGATGTGGGGCTGGTTGTTACCAAACTACAAAAAAAAAAAAAAAAAGACTTTTAATAAGCAAAGTTTATATAGTGAAGATAGATCATAAATCCAAAATAGCATTGACTCTGGATATTTATTGATGTAACTGAAATCAGAATGTGTCCCTCTGTAGTTTAAATAGACCTAGTATGGTGCCCAACAGTTTTTTCTAGTTTCTATTCAAAGCTGAATTTCACCCATAGTAAATTAGAATTCTCTGGCAAGTGGCCCATAACCTTTAAACTTTTCTGGTTGCTGATCTTAATACACAAAGGCTTTTTATCAGTAAACTATGTCTGGATGGGAACCAAGCTCCAACTCCTGCTCCTTCTCCATGCCACAACATTTTTGTAAAGCTGAACAAACATATTACACCGAACCCAGGGCTTTGAAGTACAAACACCAATGCACTACATTAACACTAAACAGTCCAAAAATAAGGCACTTATAGCAAAATTATTTCTGCAGTATGCAATGGCTAAACATGCAATATCTCTACCTGAAAAAATACTGCATGACTGTAATTAAGTGGTGTCTGAAACGGATTATCAGTCTTGTTTCATTTTCCCACGTGCATTCATGACTAGAAAGGAATTATAAGCCTGACAGTCTAATTTCAGAGACTTTCTGTGACAGCTATTAAAAGACCATCATCACATATTCAGATCAGAAGAAATTACATTACCTGAAAAGGCTTTTGTTATCTGGCATAATCCCTCTTTTCTGCAAAGGAAATGCTGGATTTCTGGGAGTAGATTTACCTGTATGTAAAAAGAGAAGCTTTAATTATTTCATTCAGAAAAATGTTCTTGTTCCTGGATCCTTCAATGATTCTGTGTTAAATTTATCAGAGATACCTCATGTATAAAGCTCCTGTCAGCATCAGAAGGGATTTACAACTTTGCCATTCCTGCAAGTGGGATAATGAAGTTAAAGTATGGGCTCTTCCTCCATGGCCACCACAAAACAGAATTTTAGACTTAACGGCTCTGACTGCTGAGTTTTCACCCCTTCGCTGCCCCCTTTTCAGCTTCTGCAGCTTCTCTGTTCTCTGGCAGTGATCGGTCACTGTCTCTCACTGCATGGAAATAACCTGTGCCTCTGGAACTGTTGTGCTTGGGAACAGTGGTAAGCTAGCATACCTAAACCACAGCCAGTCTCTGCAACAAAGAACGGTGTTGCACTGTGGTATGGACATGCCAGCAGCGAGTAATGTTAGTCCAATATTTAAAGTTATCCGGAGATACGGGCCATCTGGTTTAAGTCCCTTCTGTGCTGCAGACTTCCTGAGGGAACCTGGACAGTTCCTTTATGTCTCATGTCAGATCTTACGTCTCATTATTAGTGCGTGAAACTTATGGACACTGCAGAGTGCTGTGAGGATTATTATATTGCATAGTATTAGAGGCTCAGTTACGATAATATGGGTAGAACAAGCAAAAAAGCAGTTTGTAAAAGCCTGGGGTGTTTTGTGACCTGCGACCTGAATCCAAACCATGTATATTTCTGTCAAACTGGAACTGCTATAAAAATTTCACTGCATACACTTAGATAAGGCATCCTGTTCCAGTAAACCCCAGTGTGCATGCTCCTAGCTCTGACTTCTGTGGACACACAGTGGTTTTTTGCATCCTTGTGAACTTCAAACCTCAACTGAATACCTTTTAAAAGCAGCTCTGTTTCTCTCAGTCCCTCAGGTCAGAGTCTGTACTTTTGGGTCTTGATGCTATTATCTGTTCCATTGTACTTTAAATATAAGCCAAGCTTTATCCTTAGTTTGGTCATGCTTTTTTCAAAAAAGCCCTCAGTTTAAGTCACTTACATATTTTCACCAACAGGTCAGGAGCTTATTTAGACATTCGTATATCTAAGTAATCTAAACTGTGCCCACACCATACTCAAGTGAAAAAACAAACAAACAAACAAACAAACAAAAAAAACAACCAAAAAAACAATCCTGAAAATACCAAGAAATATTGGCACCACTGATGGTTTGGACTGCGAGCAAGCAGATTGCAGTGTCAGAGCAAGAAACTCCCAGGAAGGCCATGGAGGAGGACACTGGTCCAGCTTGTACATTATCAATTGTAGGAGCACTGTCACTGTTTGGACTGGTGCCTAAATTATGTTTAGATTATGTTCACAAAGGAGCAATTGCATTAGATGAAACTCAGTGATGATGTAAGATGTGAAGCCTAAATTAGTCCAGCTTTATCTTCTGTCTGTGTTGTTATTCTGAAATATTGCATGCACTGGCTAGTTGTTTATCTCCATTTTTAAATTCTCTTTTTTCAATGGGGTACATTGTTTAAATTTCCTTTGACTTCTGTAGGTATTTTTGCAGCCTAACATGCCAGTTGATGCTAAACCCTGCTGCTGCAGTATAAAATGAGCATCAGATACTTTTCGTAAGGACATACAGTCCTTTCATTTCCACAAAGGATGACACAATAATCTCATACCTTTTGGAATAACTCTATATGATTCAAGTCATCTATTTGAATGCAGCCAGTACCATCACTTTTTCTGGAAGGTAAGCAAATCAGAAGATCCCAAGGGCTTATACCACCTATGAGGAAAGGAAAAAACAAGTGTATTGAGAAAGAAAATATAATGCAATTCCTACTAGAACAAAAAAGATTTAGAGCCAAATCCTGCGGAACAGTAAACTGTTTGGAGCACTAACTACATGAACAACTACAGGTGGCAGAAGGGAAAAAGACATATTCACTACAACAGTTCAATCTTTGGAGCTATATTTAGGTATTTCACAGTTTTCCAGGAAGTAATAGTGATCATACTCTTGCAAACATCAGGAATTTCTAGCCTGAATTTTGGTGTAGCCACTTCCTAAATGTTAGACACCAGATTGCTGACATCTAGAACACGGAGTACAAATGGAAATTAAGTTTCACTGAACAAGTAGCTAGCTTCTGAGCTAGCTCTGATTCCTCCTCTCTGGGGTGAAGCTGACCTGTGAGACCATGGGGTTCTGTTATCAGGAAACAAGCAGCACTAGAGTCAGAGATGGCTGCTTGAAGAAGAGACAAAACTAAATTGTGCCAATTAAAACACCATTATAGACCAGAAGATACATATATGTCTTGGAGTTTGCCCATGTCACAGCATGTGGTATGGGGTAGAGATGCCAGTGTAGCTTCAAACAAGCTTGGTCAGCTCCCTGAAGTGGTTGGTTGTTTTCATCCGGACAGCCTTCGTAATCTGAACTAGCTAGAGATGATGGCATCTCTCAAAAGATTAACAGAATTACTACATCTGTTGAGGACACCATGAATATGTTCAATAAAAGGAAAATTATTTCAGTGACAGGATGACAATTAGAAATAAAGAATTTCCAGACACAAAGGGCAGACAGAGAGGCTGTAGAGCAGCCAAGGCAGGGTATAGCACTAGGCCAAAGCTCTCTGCAGGACAGTTATTTCAGTGACTGGATGGTCTGTTCTTTTTCCCGAGGTTGGGAAGATGATATACATTTCATTTAATTTTGTGCTATTCATCTGTGATACCTTCCTAATTTTATTAGATTACCTCCTAAATTTGGTCCCACTGAGAGGCAACACAGATATTTATTTTGTCTGAGTTCTCTCTCCAACATGTAATATTTTCCTATCTCAATTGCAATCACGAATGTCAAGCAGGGTGAAGATTTCGCTTAAGGAGATTTAACACTCAATTCACATTAAGTACAGTAATGAACCAATTGTCCAGAATGGGTCCAGGACTATGAAAGTAACTATCGGCTTTTTTAATGTTTATAAGCAGTGCGATAAAGCTGAAGAGTTGAATTTTCAGTTAAGCTGCATCCATTACTGTAAAGAATCCTTCAATTTCACATTAGGAGAACCAGTATTATGGTACAAATATAATTAAGGCATGTGAAATTTAGGCAAGACAAATTCACTATGTGCTCCTTTCAAACAGAAAACTGTAGGTAGATAAAAATGGCATAGCTAGCAAATAAATGAAACATTAAAGAAATGTGCAAGCAAACACTTCATTTTAGCGCAAAAGACTGACAGCATTAACAACGTACTCGGTGACCTCACCAGTTATGTAATTATGAGATAAGCAAGATGTTATGCCTTTGCCTTGTAAACACCTTTGAATAAATCATTACAATTACATATAAAGCACAATGCCTAGCTGTGTGCAAACTGAAAGGAAGCTGGAGGGAACTCCATTTCTCAGAAGCAGTTAATTTCCTTCCCTTGTTTATTGTTACACATGCTGGCCAGGGCTGAATTTGATCCCTGACTCCAAAGGATATGCTGCACTGTGTATCATTTGCCTTTAGGACACAGCAGAGGGATCACTATGAATGTACTGAGGAGAAGGAAAATTGGCCTTCAGACCTAGCATGTTTCTGAGCCCGTACCCAGGAAGTAGAACAGTTAACTGCTAGGAACAATTTTTCAGGAGGGGTTGAATGCCTGCCATTATTTGTGTTTTCCATTTCAAGTAATTAGACATCTAGCCAGTTATTTCAGTACAGAACAATCAGAACTGAAACATATCTATTTATAGAAAACAGTAGACTTCCTATTAGAAAAACAGTGTGCACCTAGTGCTGTCTCTCAGATTCAGGCAGGTAGAGCAGTCTGACTCCTATTTAAATGTATCAATACATTCCTCATCAACTACACCTGAAAAAAATGTTCTTGGAAAACAAAAATTAAAGAGTTAGGGATTATAGCTGTTATTTAGCTTTGGAACAGACTCCACTGTGGATAGATACAGCCTAAAAATTGCCTGTCATTCCTCTCACAGCTTAACTTTTTGTGGAAAATTAACATCTGTGATCATGAGACCATGAGACTGTCTCCCTTCTGCAAATGGAATAATCATAAAATTATATCTCAGCAAAAATTGCTAGTTTTATTAATATTCTAGTAACACCACATGGCCCAAGCAAAAGATCCCAAGCTGTCAGTTACTGTATTTTAACACAGAAGATCCCCTTCACAGAAGTTATATGTAAAGCAAGATACGTGTGAGATAAAACAGACTACAATAAAAGAGGAGAAAAAAAGTGACAGTAATAACACAAGTTATCTGCACAGAACTCTCATTTCAAAATGTTTTTTTGACAAATTTAACTACTTGCAATATACATGAAGTTTTTTCCACATAAAGGACTTTGTCTACAGTTACTGAAAACTTGTTTGCCTTATTGAGCAAGCCAGTGGAGCTCACCACGCAGGAGCAGCAAGCTAGTTAAACAGTATAAAGTCCCATCTCATGGAGATGGTCTCTGCTGCTTTGTATTATTTTGCATTTGCAGTGGACAAGCAGAAGAGCTGTAACTGCTTAAGATGAGAATATACAATTGTCCATTCATTTCTCTGAGTACCTTTTCAACCCAAGATTTTTTAGTTCAGACTGTTAATTGAGGCCTTACCTACACAAGGAACACTCATCTGCAGAATTACATCTTAGTATGCAGGCAAAGTGAGCTTAACGTGGATACAGAGTATGCCGGCAGCATGATGCTTTTATTCACCTATCTTTTAGGCCAGCTCTTTCCCCCTCCTTTCCTCCAGCCTTTGTAGCCCCATATTGCAGTCCCATCTTAAAAAGTGTGTACATGAGATGTGTATCTTATGATTACCTGAGAATATCAACCCAAGTCACTAATCCAAGAACCACTAGTACAGCATACTTTGATTCCAGTCCACTGTGACCACCTTTAATTACTCTTATTCTGAATGAGTCAAAGTACATGCTATACAGTTTAGGGGCAATAAGTTTGAACTGAAAATTGACGTAATGTACAAATTACAATTTTCAACAAGATACCACTGTTTTCATTGGCTTTGACTCTGACTTGTTACTTGGAATAATTAAAATGGTTAATGTAGGAAATAATCTAAAAGATAATCTAGGGAGAAAAACAAACTTTTTTAGCAGCAGTGGAAAAAGCAGTGCAGAGACCAATAGAAACATTTAAATTTTTGTATAAAAATATGCTGTAGAAAGTTTTTGTATTCTGATATCATAGATCACAGTGAACAGAAACAAAATGAGAACTGTAGGACTTAGCGGAGTTTTAAACCTACAGCATATACATTTTATAGAAGAACTTCAAGAATTTCTGGAGGTTATTTATAAAGTGAAGTAATCTCATTCGTACCTTTGAGATGATCGTGATCTATGGCATTGGAGGCTGGATTTTGCAGAAAAACTGTTAGATGCCTGCAGCTCCATGGCGTTTATAATCTCTTGTGTGCATACATAGAAAAATACTACTTGATTTAACCAAATGAGTAAATTTCATCTCAATGCCACAGCTTGAAATTTCATTTTTCAGTGTTAAGGTCCTCATTCTGAATTTTGAAATTAAAGAACTTTGAAAATCAAATACAATTTCAT
Organism: Pterocles orientalis; assembly: GCA_011057875.1. Lineage (NCBI taxonomy): Eukaryota > Metazoa > Chordata > Aves > Pterocliformes > Pteroclidae > Pterocles > Pterocles orientalis. The sequence goes on along the minus strand of WKFP01015295.1, from coordinate 1,244,587 downwards.
CTTTTCTTCTCATCTTTCTGTACTTTATTCATTTTGGGAAATGAAAAGGCTGATCAACTTTACTTTTATTTTAACTTCTGGCCAATTCACAATTTTGCACTTGCTTGCACCAGCACCGTAAAATAATTTATAATCACTAGAGGAGAAGAAGATGACAAGAAACAGCCAACATTTGTTTGTCAAGAACACATATAAAACTAGTCTAATTTCTTCTGACAGAGTAACTGATTTAGTGAATAAAGGAAATAGTTGTGATGAAACAGTTTGACTTTATAGTAAGTCTTTAGACACTGTTTCCATGTAAGATACCTACCAGGTGAGTGCACAGTATTTGAAAAAATGAACTCTGCACTAGGAAAGTGTTTTGGTTTTTTTTGTTCAGGACCTCAAAGCATACCTCACTGTACATTCAGTTCTGTTCAAATTTATCACTAACAAATTGAATGATGGAACAGCAAGTGCATTTATAAATAGCAAATGACACCAAATTGAGAGGAAGCGTAAGCACTTTGAAAGACATGATCAGAATTCAAAATAATTTTGACATACGTTTCCAAATTCAGCCTAAGGAAATTAAAAACAAGGCTAATTGATTGCCTTTGTATCACTTGGGGTGGTTTTTTCTCTGTTTTCCCTTTCACTTTTTAAACTGTCTTTGTCTCAATCTAGGAGTTTTTCTCACCTTTTCTCTTCCAAATGCCTCCTCCATCCTGCTGCAGAGGGTGGTGAATGAGCAGCTGGTGGGTCCCCAGTTGCTGGCTGGGGTCAACCTACCAAACATTTGAACTATGAAGAAGATCAAAAGAATTTTGACTTTTTTTTCGATGTATTTTCTCTAAAACAATATTAATGTGATAGGAAATGCCTTCCCCATGTGTATTGGTTTGGCTGGGATACAGTTTTCATCACAGTAGCTAGTTTGGAGCTATGGTTTGTGTTTGTGCTGAAAACAGTGTTGATAACACAGGGATGTTTCAGTTACTGCTGAGCAGCACTGACAGAGCCAACGCCTTTTCTGCTTCTCACCCTACCCCTCCAGCAGATAGGCTGGGCATGCACAAGAAGTTGGGAAGGGACACAGCTGGGACAGCTGACCCCAGATGACCAAAGGGATATTCCATACCGTATGACATCATGCTCAGCATATAAAGCTGGGAGAAAAAGGAAGGGGGGACGTTCAGAGTGAAGGCGTTTGTCTTCCCAGGTAGTCTTTATGTGGGATGGAGCCCTGCTTTCCTGGAGATGGCTGAACACCTGCCTACCGATGGGAAGCATGAGTTCCTTATTTTGCTTTGCTTGCGTGTGCAGCTTTTGCTTTACCCGTGAAACTGTCTTTACCTCAAGCGAGTTTTCTCACTTCCGATTCTCTGTCTCATCCCATTGAGGAACAGTGAGTGGCAGTGAGCTACTTATTGCTGGCTGGAGTTAAACCACTACACCACAGAATAAATTTTTACCCATCCAAAATCAGTTGTCCTCTTTGATCACTGGAGGCAGGATACAAAGTAAACATTTTAATTTGCAGCAAAGATTATATAAAGAAAGTTTCTAACCACAAGGATGAAGTAGTGGAACACATTACTCTAGGAGGCTAGAGAACCCCTGCCAAGGGAGATCCTGGGATTTGTGCATGATGTTTTTTTAAAGGAAATTCCCCTCAGCTCTACATGAAACATATTTCCAGGCATCTCTGAGCTGAACAGACATGAAGAGAAGGTTTTCAGGAAAAGGTATTATTTAGGCACTGATGCATTAAACTGTATTCAAATGTATTTTTTGCATGTTGTAATACTCATCTGTAAAAAAATATATTATGATAAATGCAAGTCTTAGCTTCATGTATTGTGACTCCTCATAGTCTACAGGAGGGGAAATATGTCAAATTCCTCCTGCAGGACAGAGGAGTGAGCACAGATTGAACCGAGTGTGGTGAGTAAGCACGTATTTATGGCAGTTGCTGCTTGTGCACAAATCCACATTTAAGTAAGACAGAGGAGCATGTCTTACAAAGCAGGCTTCAGCCCTGCGATATAGTCAGTTTATAAGAGACAATAATTTGCTAGTCAAGAGTTTAGAGCACAAGAGCTACCAGAGTCTAAAGACAGAACTACTGCCTCACTGCCTGGCTCTGGACCCCAGGCTGGATTTTGTGCCTCCCAGCATCTCAGAGGGGAGCAGCATCAGGCAGGCTGTGTGATGGTGTTTGGGGATGTGAGAATTCTACACCCCTGAAGAGCTGAGCTTCACTGATAACACTCCAGGGAAAAATATCCTTTGAAGTCTATTTCTGGTTACAGCAGCCTGGCCGTCTCTCTTGTGCAAAGATCAGAATGTCATTTGTTGAACTGAATGCTTTCTCTTTGTTAACAACATGGTCTTTTACAAGTTTTTTTATATCATTGTTTCAGTTGTAGGGCTTTCCCCAAAGAAATGTCTCATACCTAGGTGTGCAGGAATTTTCCCTGTAAAGAAGTAACATTTTAAATTTTCTTTTAATGTGGCTATGACCTATCGTCATTTTGAACTCACTACCACAACAATGAAGAAATAATCACTCTGATAACCGAAGACAGTGTAGAAAAAGACCAAGGTTTCTGATACATTCTGAAGTGTTCTGGAAGGCAGCTGTTCACCTGTCCCTGTGCAAACCCCTCCCTGTTTCACACAGTGTGCTCCATGCTCCCTGTTGGAACTCAATGTACTCTGCCATAATGCACAGTCTGGTCCAGTAACCACCTGCTTAACCAGACAAATTAGGCTGAAACCTTTTGGCACATTAATTGCAGTGTAGTATTTTAAGTGTGAAAAAAAACTAAACCACCCTATGTATGAGGCTGAGATTGTTGGACGCAATCAATTAATTCACAAAAGACTTTGTACAATAGCTGTATGGCTGCCAGGGAAAGGCTGCAGGAATCCTGAAGACGTCACTATTCACCCCCCTTGAGGATGCTCAGGGTTTTATTTTGGCTCAGCTATCCCCTAACTAACAGGATCTGAAGTGCCAAGGGAAGCGTTCTTTGCGGAGGAGAGGCTGGCATGAACCAAGTGGAATCAGTCTAGTTCCAGGACGGATCATCTGTCCCTGAACAGCTTAGCACAAAACATTGCCCTGTGCTCAAGAATTAATTCACAGTTCCACCTAAATTCAGCCTTTGGGGAGTAAAATTGCCATTTGAACTCCTATCACAGTGCCTCACCCATAAAAACAGGGTAATGTTTAACTAATCTGCATCTCTTCTGCAAATACCGTGGGGAGATGTTAGGTTTAACTACAAATGGGGAGGCACAGTGTCTGAAAAAAAATTATTTTATTCCTGTTTACTTATACCAGGAAGGCCCAGGCTACAAGTCTGCTTTTCTTGTCAATCCAAAGCAGAATTTTAAAAGGACAAAAATAAATGAGGGCAACAAGGCAAGAGCTACCAGTTTCTTCCACAACTCTTCTCAAATCTGGCAAGATGTTTTCCTTTTTCCACCTGGTCTCAGACTCCGAAACTGCCTTGGACCTACCTACTGAGTCAACCAGTTACCACCTTTCTCACTGGAGTGATTGATAAAACAAGACAGATGACTTTCTCTAAAAGAAGCAAAAGCAAACTATTGCAGGCAGACAGGACAATCCTTTCTCTATTTATATCACATTCAATCATGCAATAGATTAACAATCCTTTCTTCAATCAACAAATTACCCTACTATAAGAGATAACCATGAAAGAATTTGCAGACTTGCAGCAAATTATTTAAAGCAGTGTTTTTCAATTTGCAAATAACTGGTTGTCTGTAAGACAACAAAAAGCAGTACACAAAAAACCTGCAGTATTATTAAACTACATCCACTATAATTTTCTGTGCAACCAAAGAATGAGAAGAATACTGGAAATAAATTAACTAAAGTACATTCAAAAATTACATTAGTCTGACATGTGGAGAATACTGCAGTATGTAAGACAGGTGCATTGGATGGTTCTTGGTTTATCAGGGAGAATAACTCTGCACTGAGTTGTATTACAGATTGTAATTCTAACAACCTATAGTTTTTATTATATCATAATCTGTCAACTCAAGCTGTGAAAATAAACTGTCAAAATACTTTCTAAGCTACAGTAGAGTTCAATAGTAAATAAAAGGAAAATATGTAGTCCTGACCCAATGGCAAACACATCAGGGCAATTCAAACACTCAAGCCTGTTATTCCACTTCTGCACTTACACACCATGCTTTGGATGAATATTCAGATTACTCTGGTATGCTCTCCACACATGGGTACTTTCTGCATAGCAAGCCTCAGTGAAACCAAAAGCATCTAGTAATGCAACACGGTATGCTCTACTTGCATGCAAGCTAGAAAGGTTTACATCCTGAGTAGTCCCCAAGTGCTGAAATTCTTACTCTCTGTGTATTTAATATACCAGGTAGGCTACCACAGCCAAAGTTGCTCAATACGTTTCTCACTCGCACAAGAAAGCATTGTGGAACTGACACCTAACCTTCTCTGGGGTGGAAATACTCGGTACCTAATTAAAGCAAGTAGCTGTCAGATCTGCCAAAGATAATCCATCCGTGTGGGTGCTTCCTTACCTGCTGTGAAGGTGGAGAATGAAACTGTGTGACAGAAAAGCCAGATTGAGGGATATTACAGACTGACTATGGGCAGTGGACTGTGATGAAGAACCAGGTGAAAACTGGAAAGAGAGGATGTGCATATGGTAAGGGGTGAGTCACGCAGCTGAGATGTGCAGGGATCAGACTGAGATGAAGGAGCTCATGGGGAGGGCAACTCTATAGTTAAGGAAGTTATTGTCCATATGCTCCATCTATCACAGACACTGAAAAATTTGCAATGATGTCCCTGGCCTGGTAGCAGTGTTTGGAGCTGAGCATGAGAGACTACACTGGGCCATTCTTGGATCAAAGAAAATAAATCAGAATATTACCAGATTTTCACATATGGATCCCACTGAGGAAGGAAAACCACACTGCTTCATGCGATGAGGAGGAGAGTGCTCAGTTCTCAAGCCTCAGAGGAGAGGGAAGAATAGCTCCACCCAGCTCTGTGCCAGGGAAGAAGACTCTGCTTGCCACAATTCCCTTTGGACAACCCTTGCTGCTACGTGATCCATGTTATTCTGACAGATAACTCATTCTAACAGAACTCTTGGGACTATATCCAGGAAAGAACTTCGTATCCCTGCTCTGTGAACCCTGAGGCAAAGTCATGTGGAAAAGCAGCAAGCAGTCATGAAGTGGAAGGAGGTATCATGACCAAGTGAGTCAAATCAGAGTTGAAAAGAGTGCATGTCCCAGCTTTTGAGTACTTAACTGTGCACTGCTTGTGTGCATGCATGCCTGCTCTGGTCCGATAGTCACAACATTCATCAGGGTCTCCAACTGTTTATTATTAAGATATTTTATTTAAATTTCAGACAACACAAAGAAAAGCAGCAGTTTAAATACAGGAGGTAGCTACATCTGTCACTCACAGAGCAGAGCAGCAGAAGAAGCAAAACAAACACATGCAGCAATGAAGAACACAAGGACAGTAAAACCTCCTTCTGGCTGGATAAAGAGTTGTAAAATGAAAAACTGACAGAGTCAATTGATGCAAAATCACCAGGATTAGAAAATTATCTTACAGAAACTTTTACTAAAAGTCCAACTATTTTTGCAGGGAAATTAAAAAAAAAAAAAAAAAAAAAAAAAGGAATTTAGCCAGGCCTGAAGCTGTTATTTTACTG
>WKFP01015295.1:1224206-1237593 GCA_011057875.1 Pterocles orientalis | reverse complement strand
AAAAAAAAAAAAAAAAAAAAAAAAAAAAAGGAATTTAGCCAGGCCTGAAGCTGTTATTTTACTGGGAGAAACTCAGAGGAACACAGGTTACAGTTTTCAGACCCATGTCTCTGTTGAATAAGCAGAGCAGGAGTGCTGTGATTGCCGGTTCTGGGATAAAAAGCACGTTTACAGACATTCCCATTTTAGCCCAGAGGAACTGCAGCTGGTGGGTGAACCCAAACAGCACCCTGCTCCAGCTGTTCCCAGGGACATTGCAGGAGAGGGATCTGCCCACAAAACACTCTTCTCTCTTACGCGTGTGCACGCCCACATGCACACGAAGGAGCACAGCGGCATGATGCTGGGTGGGGGAGTCTCCCAGGGGAGAATCAGCCCCAGTGCCCATCACAGTGAGTGAACAGGAGCCCCAGAGCACCTTGTGGACTTACGGAGGGGAGAACACGTGCTGCCTAAGGGTACTAGACCCATTAGAGGCTGCAGTGAAAGAGCATTTCCCAATTGCTTCTTATGGGCTCTTTAATGAAGGAACCAAGGTGGGGCAAAGGAGGTATCAAGGTGGCCTGAAGAGAAAGAAGCCTGGGAAAAAGAGGAACAAAGGGACAAAAAGGGCTTGCCATCTCTAAGCAGTGGGTTGGTTGCTATTCTTGGCCCTGTCCTGTACTACCTGCACAGGGCAGTCTGTCCTGTCTTCTCATTAAACTCCACTGCCAACTCTTTTCCTGGCAGCAGGGCTCTCTCTCATGTGCATGTGTGTCTGTGTGTCTGGGGCTCTAGGTGCAGCCCCTGGAGGGGGACCAGGGTCTGGATGCCCGTATGTCCACGACAGAGCAGCAGCTGGAGTGCATGTACACATGCATGTGTGAGCACTGGCGAGTGGATGGGGTCGTGGGAGCTGTTTGTGTTTGTGTGAGCGCTGAACGCGTTGATCTGTGTGGCCAGCCGTGTGTGCGTATGTGTGGTGTACAGGGGGTTGTGCTGGCTGGGAGCACACACTCAGCCTTGCTGCTGGTTGGACACTGGTCCATGGATCTGAATCAGCCTCACCTCTGTCAGGCTGCCCTGTTTGGCAATCCTTGACTTGGATGAGCATGTTCATAGGAGCTACAACAAAAACAAGAGGTACTGAGGCATCTTCCCCACTAGACTATTACCAAGCCTTCTGATCCTGATACTCTTACAAGGATGAGTCTGGGTGTTCAGAGAGGTGCATGCAACAAATGGAAAGGGCTAGAGACTGCAAAGAATATTCAGTGGGTTATTCAGTGGGAAAGTAGCACTTGGGGAGGAGGATTTCTGCTTAAGGAGACCAGACTGCCAGCTTGGGCATACTTTCCATCCTGCCCTTCACCCCAACATTTCTATAGTCCAACTCTTTGCAACAGGACATTGAACCTGAGCTGAGAAGCAGTCTGAATGATGGCACTAATTAAAGTTCATAATTGACTTTAAAAGGCAGAAACTGTGCTAGAGCTGAGAAAACAGCCTCTTTCCTTCACCTCCACAATATAGGGGATCTTCAAGATAAGCAGCGAAGGAGTAGATGGGCTTATTTGTCTTAATGTCCTGCCTCATTCTAATTACAATTAATCAGGATTACAATTACAATGTTAAAAGTGTGGTGTTTGATCACCTGTGCAAGAAACAGACATATTTTCAAGTCTGAATGGCACCACTTGATCTCTGCATTTACAGCACTCGGGCATCCTAGGCCAACAGTAATTAATGTTTCAGATTCCTTACTACTCAAGAGGCAGGAAACAATCAGAATACTGAGAAAGAGAAGCTTGAGAATAGAGGCAGTAGCTAAACTAAACAGCGTCAGGACACAGGCTCAGCCACTGGCCTGCAGTCATCCACTGTGTTTGTTTTCTTCTCCTGGGTGGCCGTGCAATGCCCCAGGAGACAGCTCAAGACAGCGGCAGCTCCTAAAACTCAGCAAAGAGCAGGCCACCCTCAGTCACGGGAAGAGATTAGATACATGGACATGAGCCATAGTGTATCATTTGTCCTCAGGACTAGGGAGCTGACACGTTTTATTTATGAGTTAGAGAAAACCACAGAAGACAGTGATGCAATAATTAAGTCATGGTTAATGTAAGAGAGATTTCCAGCTGTACCCCACAGATACTGTTTTCCATGCAGCACCCTACACTGTCTTTCAACTCTACTCGCCCGGCATGCCATGGGGTAGTGAAAGTCGGTGATCCAGACATCATCATGGCTGCCACATTGAGCATCCATGGAATATGCATCCTAAAGCAGACAATAAAATTATGTCTCCAAATACTTTAAAGAAATGTAGGGTCAGACCTCTCACTTCTGAAGGTCAACGGAAACCCCCACATTGTTAGATTTGCAAAAAATGTGTACTGTAATATCTGGGACGTAAATCAGATGTGTCATGGAGATGGGTAGAGAAGAAAAAAACCTCCTGCTTTCTCTTACCTCACACATCCTCCTGTCATAAAGAGGGCAACTTAACTAGTCTACAATTACTTCTGTGCTAGCACTTTCCTGAATACTTCTTTCTTCCTATTCTTAGAGCTTTCTCCAAAGGTCCTCTAACCTTTTTTCTAAAGATGTAGCACTTCATTCCAAGTGAAAATAGGGTTAACAGGTGCCAAAACCTATGTATTTAAAGTCCTTGTCTTCAGCCTACTCTTTACAGAAAATTACCTTAATTATTTCTTGTGGAAGACTGATTTCCAGAAAGGCCCCAGTGATACTTAGCCTCACTGTGGTTGTGAAAACTGGAGTGGGTTTGTTTGTTTTGTTTTTTCTGAAAGAGCTGCTGAAGCCATATGGAAAAAAATTTAAACGCCTAATTCCCATTTAGACTTCCCATTTCTTCTTGATTGGGTCCAAAATACCTAGGTCTTGGTTTTGTTTTGTTTATCAGCCTGTTTAACAAAGTACACGGATATTTTGATAGATTTTCTATTTTCTCTCTTGTAAAAAAAACACACACTGCTTTTCTTCCAAATAAAGAAAAAATGGGTTTCTCTTATTTACCATTTTACACTAAAAGTCCTTTTTCAAAAAACCTGATCAATAGAGCTGTATTCCAACTGTCAGACCTAAAATAACTGTGGTTCTTCCGGATTCATCTTGCATTTACACAATGTAGAAGAAAACTCAGTATATTCTATGTACATATATACTTGCTATAAACTAACAGTGAAATTCCTTTTTCTAGCTAAACATTTATTTTGGAAAACATTACCACAAATGTCAGAATCAAAGTCATAACAACAGTGAGCTGTTAAGAAACACTTTATGCCTTTGATAAATTGCTTCAAACTTTCCAACATGAATACCACTCAGCTCTTCTGTCCTTCCCGTTATCAAATTCTGAATATATTTTACATATGTGGAGCACCACTGAGGAAGTTAAGACTATATTTTTTTAATCTTGCTACCAGTTAAGGTTCCTCATATCCCATTCCTTTGTTACTTTTTAATCCAAATCCCTTCCATATTTTGCCCTTCTGTTGTGAAAAATGAACACGGTTTTGTGAGGAAACACCCCTGCCAAAAAATGATAGAAATTAATTGTATGTCATTTTTTTCCTTTCTAATCAAACAGAAGATGTTACTTTTAGTAATATTCTTCTGTATTAATTTTTTTTTTCAGACATCTGAAAGCTCTCATGACCAACTTGAAACTGAGGGACAGTTAACTTTGGTTTCTGAGTATGTCAGAGAAACTTCTTTTTAATTCAACATCTGTGCAAACTAGGATTACCTCCAAACGTACAACCTCAGGGGCTGAATAAAAGAATATTCAATATTACGTTGAAGAATCAACTTTGAGGGAGTATAATGAACATCAGAAGGGCAGAATAATCATTCCCCTCATGAAGGAAAGGTTCTCTTTTGATGCAAAATAAGCCAGTGCAACAACAATACGGTGCGTGAAATTTCCAGAAATGTGTTCTAACCCGTGGGTTGCTGCTGCACTTTTGATGTCTGGGGTATTTTTGGGATGCAGCATTCAAAAGAGCTGTCAGCTGGAAGTGGATGCAGCTGGAGAAAGCTGGAATCTGAACCTAGGAATGGAGTGGGCTGGCTGCAAATTACAATGAAGGCCTTAGCAGTGTATAAGCTTTTTGCTGTCTGAACCAATAAAAGTCATGGTAGCTAAAATTAAAAAAAAAAAAAAGTTCAGTTTCAGAAGTATATAATGCTTCTACCTAAAATGGGAGCACAGTGATGAAAGACATCACACTTCTCACAGCTGACCAGGGCTCAGAGCCAGTAAGGGCATCAAAAAGGGTACACAGCTTCCAGCAGCCAAAACCCCAGGCAACACTAATGCAACAATCCCTTAGACAGAGTGGGACTGCTACAGGCTCCTGGCTAGACTGCCATTCTCCCAGCACCCATATTAGTAGACAATCATCTGACATCTAGGAATAGACACATATATTTATAAACCAGAGTCTCTGCTTGAAACCTATCAGAGCCAGGATTCATTTCTTAAAGGGAAATATTTTAAAAAAATTGAATAAATAATTGTCTGCTGTTACCTTCTTATCCCATAGGATACCTTTAAAAACACTGCCTCAACCTCTTTTTCAGCATTTGCATGTTACTAACCTATTATAAACCTTATATATTTACACCTTAATCCCTTGTATTTATTTAATTTCAGCAGACTCACACCTTGTTGCTTTCCTTTGGCCTATGTGTATATCTGCCTGGACACTGGTGTTTTTCAGATTCTATTAACATGATACAATTTGTTCCAGCAAAGCTTTAATTTTAGCTCACTGTGTAATCAGTGTGTAATATATTAATTACTGTATGTTCTAAGTCAGCCCAATAAATACCACTCTCCACTGGACCGTACGTTCTGTTTATATGACTACAAAGAACATTCAAAGAAACGTACGTTTGGCAACTTTATGACTAAATGTTGTATTTTGATTTTAACTTGACAAAGTTCAATGTGCTTATACTTTTGTTACGAACAAATAAAAAAATTCCCTTTCTCAAGGAAAAGAGTGCATATGAAATGGGTTTTTAGTACAATTCTACAAAGGATTTATTTTAGTGATACGAAGAAATAGTTTATGTGTTCTTCTGCTGGAAAACATGAATATGTTCTGCTAATAATTAGGAAGAAGAATACATACATTTCAGAAAAATATACAAAGCATTTAGACTTTTCTAACAAGAAACCACAGCATCACAGAGAAGAGCACTTATTTGGGCATGTCAGAAACTGATCTTTCTTGTACTGAAACCAGTGATGTCTGTGGCATGGGATTAGGCACCCACTTTCAATCAGTTGTCAAATAGCCGGGCTTAACTGCTAAAAGCAAAATGAAGAAGTGATCCAGACAGTGTATGTTTCTGGCATACATTCTCTTCCTAAAACTACATGAACTTTCATTTTAAGACAGCAGAACAAATTTAACAAACATTGAGTATGCTCTGACAATTACATTTCTACCTATCTAGCTTGTTTAGGCAGTTCCTTGCTTAACAACATCCAAAAAGAATGCTTCTGAAATGTATGTTTTACTTGCCAAAACTTTGCACAGGACTCACATGACATATATTTTGCATTAGGAAAACAACCAGTTTTGTATACTGTCAGCTATATATTTGTTAAACAAAATGATTTTTGTAAGAGAGGTTATATCTGCTAGATTTGGAGATATACATATATTTGTATGGTAACCCACAAAATATTTATTTGGCTAGCTTCACCATTATTATTTTGAACAATATTTAAAATAACTTACTTATGATAGAATGATCTTGTGCTTTTGCTGGCATGCTAGGATCTCCAGTCCTGCTTATTTAACCTTACCTCCACAGGGTTGTTTACACTTTCAGAACCTGATTTCAATTTACTTTAATTTTCTCAGAGACTTTTGTATTTATAAAAGCTGAGCATCTAGTGACCTCTCTATTCCTGACATTTCCTTTTCTCTCCGCTATGAAAAAGAACAAAAACCCCAGCGTCCCATTTCTGTTCCAAAAAAACTAAACTGCTTCCTTCAGTGGGCTGGTCCTTGTAATTGAAAATGGCAACCAGATGTTTACAGAACACACCAGCAATTTTCCTTGAGGCCTTTACTCATTATAATTGTTTGCTAAAGTTAGTTGGACTTAATGGAAACTTGTCTGAGGCTGTAACAAACAGCAAGCAGAATCTCCTCCTAACTGCACTCTGAACAATTAAAAATAAAAAAAAAAGGAAATAAAAGTAATGTTAGAACTAATGCTACCTACTCCTGTTAATATATTTTAAACTCCATAGAAAACCACTCACTAAAGGAGATTTGGTTCTCACAGTACTGATTTTTACATTCCGCCCCATGAACACCATCTCTATTTCAGAGTACACCATTTGCTTTCTACCTTCTCAAACTTCATCTGGCTATACTCTAAGCACCACTGATTTTGTGCTCTCTTCCCTTTTCCCCAGTCCTGTAAGGAATATATTCTAATAAATTTTCTTTTTTTTTTTTTGAGAATATTTTGCATTTTAAGAACACACTGTACACTACATATTGCTTGTTCCTCAGTTAGAGCCCTTAGTCACCACAACTGATTAGTATCTGAAATACCTCCATCTGCTTTAGAAATCACTGTTTTCCCTCTTCAGTTTCTCACCTGCCTCATTTTCTCAAGCCTAGTCCAAAACTACAAGTCTGTGAGTCCGTCTGGTTACCCCCCACAAGGGGACACACTACACCCAATAAAATCTCCTTACCTGATATTTCAAGACCTCTAAGACAGGGTGCTTCACAGCTCCAGGGAGTCCATTTGATTACTTCACTTATCCCCAAAACAGCTTTACTAATACCTAACCTGATTTTGTTGTTGTTCTTGTATACTTCATGTCCTATTTACCATGGACATGAAGAACAGATTGTTCTTTCTTCCTTGGCAGCAGACTTTTTAATATTTTATGTTAACAAGTACCTCTGTTCCTCCAGTCTTACCAGCCTTCACATTCATTGAAGAAAGAGCATTGCTGTGTCCTCCTGTCTCTGTCACTTCCTCTAATTCTCACTACTTTTGCTGATACACTACATCTTGGAAAATGAAAAGTGAATGACAGTCACCAGACATGGCCCTGGGGGCCTCCAAAATCCATGTCTGTAGTTTATTCTCTGGACTAATTAGAAGCCCTGAGGAAACTATTACTGGCTGCACTTACGAAGTAGCACTTGTGCAAGTCCCCACCTTACTGCTGGCCAGATGTCAGCAATTAAGATAATTTTTTGCTGATTTAGCCTCTTGTCAAAAGTATGAATAGTGAGGAGCACTAGAGGTGATACAATATGCTGAAGGAATAGCATAAAGATACACAGCAAGGAGCATGCATTTCATCCTAGTTCTGACAGTGAGTCATCTGGATTTTATTCTAGTTTCTCCATCTCCAACTCCAGTGTGGCAACATTTCTCTGCCTCCTAATCCTACTGTGAAAAGAAGTGAACAGACACAGACATTTTCTTCCCATGGAAAGCGTAAAAGCAATTTTTTCCAAAAGATACCTAACAAACCCAAATGAAAAATTGACAGAGTGACTTGGAAGATTGTTTTTTTGGGAGAATCGAAGCAGAATTCTCTTTCATCTGTCCCCAACGGCTTCTTCAGTCATTCACCATACAGAGAGAGACAGAAACCTGCATCTAGCATCACTCCATGTCTGCCAAACACCTGTGCTTTGTCCTGCAGGGTGACACTTCCTGACATTCCCCAAACAGCAGCTTTTACAGAGAGTGACCACTGCGTACAAGGAATCATAGAATCATAGATTCATTAAGGTTGGAAAAGACCTCAAGGATCATCAAGTCCAACCCAACACCACCTAACTTACTAAACCATGTCCCTAATCACCACATCTACACGTTTCTTGAACCCCTCCAGGGATGGTGACTCCATCACTTCCCTGGGCAGCCTGTTCCAATGCCTGATCACTCTTTCGGTGAAGAAATTTTTTCTAATATCCAGCCTAAACCTCCCCTGGTCCAACTTGAGGCCGTTTCCTCTTGTCCTGTCACTTGTTACTTTAGAGAAGAGCCCAGCACCCACCTCACTACACCCTCCTTTCAGGTGGTTGTAGAGAGTGATAAGGTCTCCTCTCAGCCTCCTCTTCTCTAAACAACCCCAGCTCCCTCAGCCGCTCCTCATAAGACCTGTGCTCCAGACCCTTCCCCAGCTTCGTTGCCCTTCTCTGGACCTGCTCCAGCACCTCAATGTCCTTCTTGTGGTGAGGGGCCCAAAACTGAACACAGTATTCAGTGTGTGCCCTCACCAGTGCCAAGTACAGGGGCACAGTCACTTCCCTAGTCCTGCTGGCCACACTATTTCTGACACAGGCCAGGATGCCATTGGCTTTCTTGGCCACCTGGGCACACTGCTGGCTCATGTTCAGCCGGCTGTCAGCCAGCACCCCCAGGTCCCTCTCTGCTGGGCAGCTTTCCAGCCACTCACCCCCAAGCCTGTAGCGTTGCAGGGGGTTGTTGTGACCAAAGTGCAGGACCTGGCACTTGGCTTTATCGAACCTCAGACAATCGGCCTCAGCCCATCGATCCAGCCTGTCCAGATCCCTCTGCAAAGCCTCCCTACCCTCAAGGAGATCAACACACCTGCTCAATTTAGTGTCATCAGCAAACTGACTGAGGGAGCACTCAATCCCCTCATCCAGGTCATCGATAAAGATGTTAAACAGGACAGGTCCCAAAACCGATCCCTGGGGAACACCACTGGTGACCGGCGGCCATCTGGACTTTACTCCGTTCACCGTGACTCTCTGGACTCAGCTGTCCAGCCAGTTTTTTATCCAGCAAAGGGTGCTCCTGTCTAAGCCATGAGCCACTAAAGGAAGCAACAGAGAGCTCTACAGAGAGCCAAGGAGGGACGCAGTAGGGGCCATATCTGCCATAACAATACAACAATTCTCAAATCAGCATTTTACAACATAATGTATTATGTCTGAATATATCCAGGTTGTTTTAATAATGAGGGGTTATTCACTCCTTGCTATAATACCTAAGTAGTGCCATGAGATGCCACCTTAAATGTCAGATACATCTCTTGACCATGGCACATAAAGAGAAGGGCCAAGATTTGCTCGCATTTGCTCCCACGGGTCTATTGTCTCACTCGTCCCTTCCTGTTCTTGGAGCAGCTCCACCCAAGCACTGCTCCCACATCTGCAAAAAGCCAGATCATCCTCATAGTTCCTGGAACCAGGGCTTAATTTCCACAGCCAAGTACTTAAACACAGCATGCTTTTAAAATGGCAGAAAACCAAACAGAATTCAATGCATATTGATAAAGTCAGCAAAGAGGAAATAACTTCAGATCTAATATTCTTTGCAATATATGTTAATTTAAGAATATATATAGTATATGATCTTCACTTAACAATCTCAAGTGAATTAATAGGACATGAAGCTGGTATTGACTTCAGTGGAAATGAATATCAAGATTTATTGACTCAAGAGGTAAATATCGAGCAAAGCTAAGATGGGTTCAATACTTATCTTATGGAACAATAAATCACCAAAAAAAAAACTATGTGTGTATTGTAACGATCTTTTCAATGGCATGGATAAATTTTCATCCTCAGTGGATGTCACTCAAACTGCAAACAGAAGCCATAGTAAAGTTGAAATACTCAACTGTGTTTTTTTAAAAAAAAAAACTGTAGTTTTTAAAAAAAACAAATACTTCAAAAACCAGTTTATTATTCTTTTTTAAGATCACCCATTGCAATTGCACAAACTTCCACCAAATTATTAAAATGAACCTTCCCAGGCAGCAGGGAGCATATGTTGCGCTGCACCCAGTTTGCCAGCAGCCTGAAGTGCTTCTTTCCTTGGCCAAACTGACTGGCTGTCATTAAGGTTATGCAGAATCTTTTCTGTTCCAAAAGCTAGCAGTAACAACAGAATTTTGCATGTTATTGCAGAATAAATTAAAACTGCATGGTCAGATTTGTAGCATACAACTGCACTTTTTTTTTTTTTTTTTTGGAGCCTGTTTTCTGAGATTTGCGTAACTATTAGTAAAGGTGAAGAATTAAGAAATTAAGGAAATGCCTATTAAGGGAGGGTCACGATTGACTAGTGAGGCAGGCACATTGTGCAAAGAATAGAAATACTGATGGCTGCAGAAAGAAAGATATAAGCAGTTTATTTAACTTACAAGACGTTATGTGGGGAGAGTATGGAATTCAGGAAAGGTTCAGGCAGCAGACAGTAACTAGGGAACGTTATTCTTGGAGGGTGGAAATGCATTTTAGTGCAACAAATTTCTGAGATAAAACTTTCCTGTTAAAAACCATTGTAAAAATGTTGGCAGGGCACCACAGCACCATAGGGACCCCCAGATCCTATTAACCTTTGCTGTGGCCCCTGAGAGGAGATCTCTTGGACTGGAAGGACAGAGAAGAATGCAGAAGACTCTGGAAAATATTTGGCAAGTTCTTCTCCAGCGTTTGCCACTCTGGGAAGACCTAAGTGTGCTCTGCAGCCAGGCAGCTCACCCCACTCACCTCTGACAGAGCAACACAGCTCTGTGCTGGGCTGAGGGGAAGAAGGCCTATGGCTTGTTTGGCTCCGCACAGAAAACCTCCCAGGAGAAAGCCTGGAGGTGTGGGGCTTTCTCACTCCTCCTTCCGATCCTTTTATTATTTTCCATGAAGCTGTGTGACACAGGTTTCAACCCCTCTCCAAGGCTGTAGTAAAGGCAGAACACGTCCCAGAGGCTATGTCTCTATGAACAGACTCTCACATCTTTAAAAAAAAGAGTAGTAAGGAAGGAACAACACACCAATCACACCTTCTTCTGCCTAGCTAGCAAACCAAACAAGTGTACCATTTGTAGATGTGCTGGCCAGTACAACATTATCTCTTTCTCATCAGCTGTTACTCAACTTCGTTTGAACTACTTGCTTCATGATGGGCTTACCACAGATACTGGAGATACTGACTGTGCTTAAATAGGTCGAACCCAGCAGCAGCTGCACGCCCAAGGTGGTAATCCCAGCTCTCCGTAAAACCTGACTCTCCCATCATCTGCTGTTAACGTAGTACTGCCTCTCTATCTCCATCCTAGCAGCAGTCTAAGAGATGTGTTAAACTTTACAGAAAAACTGTCCTGTTTAGGGCTGTTGCAAAAGGAAGACTCAAAGAGCTCCGAGCAGCCATAGAAAACATCAGTATGGAGGGAGTTTTTCCGTCCATGCAGGTTTAATTGCTAAGGAATTGTGAAAGCACAGATACTTTTTGTTCAACCAAAGCTGCCTGAGAATTTACTGACAGAGCTATTTTTCAGTAAAAAATTAGAATTTTGCATAATTTACATTTTACTGCAGAAAGCATCTGTACAGATTTTTCATAGGAAACCCACAAACCACAGGCTCTTTGCCTGAAAAAAATAAAAAGGTATCCTTTTCCTTTTTAGCCAACTATTTTCCAATTACCAAAACTCAAAATGTTTTGGTTGGTCTGTAAGAAGTGAAAAATTTCCACTGAAGAAAACTATTCTCCTGATGTTTCTCTTTGACAGTAATGAACTCAACACAGTACTGCAGCCCAGGTGTGGAGGATCTCTCTGGAAGATCAGTGTGCGGAGCTGTCACATTGGGGTTTCAAACAGGAGCAGAACTGCTCCCAAAATTAATAGCAGGCCAAAACAAAAAAAGTTAGGAATGTTTTGTGGTGATTTTTTTCCCATATATGACTTCAGCTAGACTCTTGGCTTTCAGCCATTCTAAACAAAAAAAATCCTTTCAAAATTAGAGTGAACTTTGAAAGATACACAAGTAAGACAGACTGCACAAAAATAAAAGCACCGCATAGAGCTGCTAAATAATACCAAGTAAGAAGGAATGACTCTTTACAGATTTTTCACAGCATTCATTATCTATGTTTCTCAGTCCATTATCTGTATCTTTTTAATAGAGGCTTCAAGGAACATACTTTTAAACAATTTAGACCTTTGCTATCACTAAAATATTATGACAAAGCATAGCTCAAAACACTCTTCTCCAAAATAAGCAGTACTATCCCATCCAGAACAGCAAACCCCATCACCTGCTGGCAAAGAAAAATAACTTTGAGCATAACTTGTTTATTTCTTGATTTTTAAATGTAACTTTAAAGCTAAGCACTTACATAACCTGGGGACTAGTTAAAGGCAGACTTATGTTGCCATGAAAATTGGCAAGCATTTGACTTTTTTACATACTCCAACGTCTGCTGGAAGCTGTAGGATGTTCCTGGAAAATACCTAAAACCTTTTAATTTTTTTTTCCTTATTACTGGAAAAATACTACAGGAAGTACTGGTGCTAGCCTGTAAAATATAAATGGCCACAGTTAAGTTGATTTCTGCTGAAGCAGTGTTTGGAGAGCAAAAACCTGTATTGCAGAACCTCAGCCTGAGTTGATTGCTGTAGCAAAATCTAGTACAGTGATTTTTTCTAAGTCACAACTGAATTTGGCATACCCACTTCCTTGGACATTTGAAACAAAACTGTTTCACAGAGATGGTACACATATGGTGCCATATTTTCTCTGAAGCCCATCTGATGTCAGCAAAACCTGCAAATATGCTGTCTCTTGTCACTTTGAGATGGAAAGTACTCAAGGCAAGGAGTGGCTGAAAGCTGCCTATGAAACCAGATTAAAAGAGTGAGGTGAAGACAATTTATTGTTTCTTGGTACAGCCTGTCAAGAAAGCTGCATGTACATCATTTGCAATAAAGTTTCTGAAAGAAACTTGAAACTAATGGTGGAATTTTGCAAAGCCTCAAGCATGCTAAATAACTAGAGTTTTCATATATAAAACTATTCTGATGTTGTTTAGAGCACAAAGCAAAACTGAGTTCTCTGGTAACCCAGGAATGTATTGCAAGCCTGAATGATGCAAGCGGAACTGCCCTTAGCACAAGCAACCACACCATTTTCATTCTGACAGAAGTTGTGTATTTTTTTCAAAGCCTTACAGTTCCAAAACTGATTTCCAACAGAAGACGAAATTGAGATTATAGTTTCAGTTCATATCTGTAAGGTGTCCAAGAGCATTTAAACAGGGGCAGCATATATATAATGGGTGCCCAAAGCTCCTCTATCAAGCACAACAAAGCTACAGTCTGTGGTGTAAGAGATCAAGCTTCTTCAGTAGCCTGCTTTAATTGTGGATCAAATTTCAACAGGAACTAAGAACCAACCGTAATTTACAGACTCACAGAATCACAGAATGTTAGGGATTGGAAGGGACCTCGAAAGATCATCTAGTCCAATCCCCCTGCCGGAGCAGGAACACCTAGATCAGATCACACAGGAACGCATCCAGGCGGGCTTTGAATGTCTCCAGAGAAGGAGACTCCACAACCTCTCTGGGC
>WKFP01015295.1:1193169-1224186 GCA_011057875.1 Pterocles orientalis | reverse complement strand
AGGCACCTCCCCTGTTTCCCACGACTTGACAAAGATGATGGAGAGTGGTCTAGCAATGACTTCCGCCATCTCCCTCAGCACCCGCGGGTGCATCCCATCAGGACCCATGGATTTATGGGTGTCCAGATTACTTAACCGCTCCTTAACCCAGTCTTCATCTACCAGAGCAAACTCCTCCTTTGTCCTGACTTCCTCTGGGGCTTCAGGGGTACAGGACTCTTTAGGAAGACCTCCAGCAGTATAGACAGAGACAAGGCATTCAGTAACTCTGCTTTCTCTGTATCTTCTGTCACCAGAGCACCCACCTCATTGATCAGTGGGCCTACATTGCCTCTGGTGTTAGCCTTATTTGCAATGGATTTGAAGAAGCCCTTTCTATTATTCTTGACCCCTCTAGCAAGGTTTAATTCTAAGGAGGCCTTAGCTTTCCTAGTTGCCTCCCTACACTCTCTGACAACATACTTATATTCCTCCCAAGTGGCCAGCCCCTCCTTCCATGATCTTCTGCTTCAACTGCAAAATGTACTTCTTCTGTATCATGTTCTTTAACAATCTTAAGAACAATCAAAACATTACCAGAGGAAAAAGCATAACTTCATGCATACAACTTTTCTTTAAGAGAGAAAATGAGAAAGAACCAAATGCAGCAGGTATTTGTCTTGTTATTAAATGCTCTGGTGAAAATCTCTCTGTTATTATACTGATTAATTTGGTATGAGAAGTCATCAGGAATTAAATTTGGACTGATTTGGTTGTCAAGACTATGAGCAATCATTCTGCCGCATTTTTTTACAGAAGGAGATATCTAATGAAAAAAACACCTAACTGGAAAATGAACTGCATAACTGAGAACTTGTGCATAAATTGTGGAACAATGCTGGATCAATAGTTACCATTTAGTAATTAATGAATTAACTAAATCCAGCTATTCTTACTGTGATAATGGCCCTCGTCCCTGGGATCTTCCATCAGTCTCCTGTTTTCAAGGACTGTGACTGTATATCCATGTCTTGCCAGGATGCGCTGACAGAGCTGACGGTCGGTTTCACGGTGGGCAGGAGGTGCATACAGAACAGCTCTTCGCGTACGGCTTCCAAAGTACTGGAGAATGGAGTCGTCCATCTAAAGCAAACGCAATGCAAAGACAACGGTAACATCGGATACTCCTCAGCAATATCATATATAGTTTTTATTCTTCACAAAAAGAACATAGTAACTTATGTGGCAATCTGGGAAATATTTCTGGCATAATTTAAGAATTGTCATTATATCAGAGACTTCTGACCACAAATTCCATTTTGTCTGCCCCTTCATTTTTTCTACATTAAGTTTGGACTGACATTGCAAGGGCTCAAAAGCTCAGGGTAGCAATGGAGGATCTTTACTTTGGTAACAGTACTTGCCAGGTGACTTTGACTGTGGCCTCAGGCTGATCTGTAGGTCACCCAGCAGAGAGAACTTGGTGGGTCCCACGTTAACTGTTCCAAGGAACATGGATCCTATGCAGATGGTAAGTGCAGGGGTCTGAGTTCTGCTGTGCAGTGTAAGAAAGAAAAGTAAGAAGAATACTGAGGTAAAAGCATGCAGAGAAATCCTAAACAGTACTATAGATTGCTGTGCCTCTAGAAAATTAAATGTAACCTTGTCAGTACCTTATTGTCTTATTAGTCCAACATGATCCAGACCTGGAGAACTGGCAGAGAGATTGGCATATAGGAGCAAGTGGAAAGGTGTATGATGTCTCCAATGAATCCCAAGGAACTCTTGGGTTGTCTACCATTCACTGTCTTCCAACATACTGCCTAGGGACAATGGCTTCTAGAGAAAACCCTTCCTCTCTGTAATAGCCTGGGATATAAGCTTCTTGCGAGGAAAAATGGAAGAGACCCACCCCAAACACACAGAGGTACTGTGAGATTGATATCAAGTTCTGAAGTGAGTGAATTATGCCACTGTCATTTGGGCCATTGGGCCACTGTCATTGGGTCTTTGGGAAAAAGCGATATCTTATGTCTAACATAAGGCATAAAAATAGGATGTTCCATGTGGGAAGCAGGTCTCTAGTATCTGGAAACAGTCTAGCTGTTCTTCTGCAATAAAAACACCATTACCAGACAAGATGTTCTTTTGGTGAAAAGCATTTGTCTTTTGGATTGAAACTTACCAGCATTTAAGGGATTCAGTTCAGGACATGAAATTAGTTTTTGTCAAGTTCATGAATTTCAACCTAGCAGTAGTCAGCAGTATGTCCTTTAAAAAATAAGTTATTCCATAACTTCTGATTTTAGTCAGCTTATCACTGGAGATATGAAGTGCTACACAAATAAGGCACCTCCACTTTTTGCACAGCAGACCATACTGAAAAGAGACAGGCTTTGATATAAACAAATGCCACTCAAGATGCGTCTAGTTGTTTATAGGCCTGGGGTCTAGTGATAAAGTCACTCTCCTCAGCAGTCTGTTCCCCAATTACAGGATGCAGTTTCACATTACGCTTGGCTGAAGTGTCAGCGTCTCTGTGGCAGCGAGGAACATGAACTATTTAGAGCTGTGAGCCTCTAATGCCACATCTGCTTTTTCTCCAAAGCAGACATCCCCTCTGGAAAGGGTTAGCGTCATCAACGCAGGGACCCTGAAAAAATGTCTCAGTACAATACTGCCAGGGTCTTCTGTGTATATTTGCTAAATGCGCAGCCCAAAACTACTTCAGACACTGGGATATTCGAGTAAAGGTTGATCACACAGTGGCCGGAAGAAGCACAAATAGCACAGAGGGAAGTCACAGGAACTGCGTTAGGTAACCTGTCAGATGTCCTCCCTGGCCTCCCAGCGTTTTTAGAACGTTAGTCAGGTGGCAAGCACAGTGCTAGAGCGTCTCGGAGCACCTTTCCCCACCACAGCACCCGCCTTTCTTTCCCCTCTGCCTTTGCCGCTCCCTCCTCTCCTGCAGCGCCAGCAGCCCCTGGCAGCCCTTCCTCTCCATTTCCCCGCCTCCCTCCCGGCTCCTAAATCAAGCCCTTGCCCCGGCCCCCTTCCCATACTCCCTCTCCCTCCTCCTCCAGCCAGTCCAGCCAGACACTTCCCACTTTCCACTTCATTTGCATTGTGGAAGAAAATCAGGAGAGAGAGAGACACCTCTAGCTTTATTTTGAGAGCAAATCCAACTTTCCATCCCACGTGTGCTGCAAGGGCCCGTGTTGCGGGGTGAACTAAGGACACGTGAGGAGCACAGAGGGGCTGCAGCCCAGGACACATCCCTGTCTGGTTTCAGCTGGCGATTATGGCTTGTCCCACTCCTGTCCCTCCCAGTGTGGCTGAAGGTGCTTGCTGCCTGGTGCGAGGGTCCTGCCTTGACTTGGTGGCACTTCATACGCACCCCTCCTCACTAACGGCTACCAAGCTTTTTTAATGCTAACAAAATACACCTTTATTCACAGAAGCAAAGCCTCCTGCAGTGTCATTCCTCAAGCATTTTACTTCAAACAAACTGAAAGAGCTTCCACCTCAAGCACCCAGCACGGACTTTATTTTCCCCTGTGGGGGATACCCAGGGACAGCTCTCACAGGGCTCCCCCCAGCCCAGCCGCCACCTGGCAGCCCATGGCTGGTGCAACAGCCCTTGGCAGTCACAGTACCGTCCGGGCCAGGGGCCTGAGCTGTGTCCCCCACCGCTCCCTCTGCCTGGCTGTTGAGGCACAGGAGGACAGGAACCAACTGGCCTCGAGGCATCCCAAGGGCCCTGGAGACCCCCCAGGCCCCAGAGGCCTCAGTCGATGCCAGAGCTTCCAGGGGAAGGGAGCTCTCCCTCCCGCCTCCACAGGAGTGCTGATGCAGATGGCGTCTGCCCCAGTTCCCTGGGGATCAGCAGAAATGCTTACACCCCTCTAATTTGGCAATGGTAAATATTCAAAAGAACATAGCTGCTAGTGAAAAAAAGGCAGTTCAAGCAGTGGTGGTAACCTAGGTCACTTCCACAGAACACAAAGGCAAATGGCCTTGACCGGCTCCACGGGGCCCACGCAGCCTCTCACACCAGGCGCCTCTCCCGGGTGCTCAGAGGGCTTGTGATGGCCCTCAGGCATAGAGCACACAGCTAGCTGCTCCGGAGACCTTCCTTGGGACACACAGTCCAGAGACACATAAAAATCCTTCAGGCTGCCAGTGTCCAAAGGTTCCTGATGCAGGGATGTGAGGGACCAAGACGGTCTGGATGGGGACACACTTGCCGGCACCCCAGCCTCCTCTCCTGCTGTCCAGGTGCTAGACACGAGGCACTTTTATACACTCACTTCCCAAAAAGCCTTAACAGGATCTTTGGGACACCAGGACAACTCAGAGTCCTAAATTTAAGTTTGACCTGATGCTAATCTGGTACTATTAAAGAATATGAAGCAGCTCAACACCTTTTACGGTGCTTCCTTGAGATCCATATGTAGTGTTGCCAAATATATTTGCTCTCCCCTTTCCTTTCAGAGCTATTTGCAGTCCAGGTTACAAGATGCAACGTGTCCTCTCTGTTTTCTTGCCAAGCCAGTGCAATGTAGTGTGGGTTTTTTTGTTTCGTTTTAAACTACCCATTGGCTACACAGAATTAAAAAAATAAATTCTGGCCAACTGCACGCTTGTAGCAAGTGATTCCATAATTTTTTCCAAAGCTCTGTATAAAATGCCTGACATCATTGGCCATGCTGTTCTAGTTACTACTGGATGTATTTCAGAGTTTCCAATATTATAGCAATAGCAGTCGTGTTTATACACGTAAAGAGTCTGCTGGTTTTCATAAAATGTTTCTCAGTCATAAAAATACAGTCTGGGCAGAGAAATAGTATAAAAGAAGAGTGCAATAGATGAAAATAAGCTGTTCACATATTTCGGTGTTTTATGGTTCTGATTTTTTTGGAATTCTGATAACTTTAATGTTCAGTAGGCTTAGATGAAAAAAAATGGATCCATAACATTTTGAATATCTGAGAATAATTGTTAAATGGTCAAATGTTTTCATGTTCCAACCATTTTTAAGCTCTTCCCCAAATTGAAGTCTCAAGCTATTTGTTAGCATGTCAGTTTATTACAGATTCAATACACCTTATGTACCTCTAGAATCTTTTCTTTTTGTCTTTGATGTCCCTGGCCAGATTTAATTCTATCAGGGCTTTAGCTTTCCTAACCTGATCCCTGGCTGCTCAGACAATTTCTCTGTATTCCTCCCAGGCTACCTGTCCTCGCTTCCACCCTCTGTAGGCTTCCTTTTTTTTGTTTGAGTTTGTCCAGGATTTCCTTATTTATCCATGCAGGCCTCCTGGCATTTTTGTATGACTTCTTCATTGGGATGCATCGCTCCTGAGCTTGGAGGAGGTGATCCTTGACTATTAACCAGCTTTCTTGGTCCACTCTTCCTTCCAGGTCTTTATCCCATGGTACTCTACCAAGCAGATCCCTGAAGAGGACAAAGTATGCTCTCCTGTAGTCCAGGCTAGCGCATTTGCTCTATACCATCCTCACCACCCTAAGGATCTTGAACACCACCATTTCATGCTCACTGGAGCCCAAGCTGCCCTTGAGCTTCACATTCCCCACCAGCCCTTCCTTGTTAGTGAGAACAAGGTCCAGCTTAGCAGCTCTCCTTGTTGGCTCCTCTATCACTTGGAGAAGGAAGTTATCACCAATGCAACCTTCTGGCTTGCTTATGCTGTGGTGTGTTGTCCCTCCAACAGATATCAGCATGGTTAAAGTCCCCCATGAGGACCAGGGTTTGTGAAGATGAGGCTGCTCCTATTTGTCTATAGAGGGCCTCATCCGCTTCCAGGTCTTCCTGGTCAGGTGGCCTGTAGCAGACCCCTACTATAATGTCCCCCGTCCCTGCCCTCCCTTTAATCCTGACCCCTAAGCTCTCGGTCAGCTCCTCATCCAACCCCAGGCAGAGCTCCATGCGCTCCAGCTGGTCACTGACAAAGAGGGTGACGCCCCCTCCTCATCTCCCCTGCCTGTCCTTCCTAAGGAGCCTGTATCCCTACATTCCAACACTCCAGTGGTAGGAGCCATCCCACCACATCTCTGTGATGCCAGTAGGATCACAGCCCTGCAGGCACGCGCACATCTCTAACTCCTCTTGTTTGTTCCCCGTGCTATGTGTTTTTGCATAGAGGCCCTTAAATTGGGCCCCTGATGAAGCTGACTTACTGGCTGGAATTCCTTTGTGCTGCTCTTCAGGTGCTCTCCTGCTGACCTGTGGTCCTTCTCCAGGCTCCAGGCATCTATTGTGAAAGGGATTGGTAAAGAACATCTGTGGCCCATGTCTCACCTAGAAAATACTGTGTCTGTCTCCACTGAAATTAATGAGGCTTTACAGCAAAGCTGAGATTTCCCGTATGATTTACGATGAGACCTATGTCAGTTTTGACATTATATACCTGCTCTTACAGCTTGCAAACCACTGCACTTAGCTGAGTCACTGACCTCATTTTAGTGCAACAGGCTGTTACACAGATGATCCACAGCGTTAACAACGGGTCTAAACAAACCACAATGGGCTATAAAGTGAATAAAAATGCATAAATAAAATGAATTTTGTAATTTTGTTTTCAGTTTATAGAATAACATGAAAAACACAAAACAAAGTGAGATCCATAAAATGTATTCTGAATTTTTAAAAAATTATCAAATAAAATGTATATTCCTCTGAGGTCTTAAGAAAAGTGATAAACAGCTCAGTTTATATAATATGAGAGCTCAAAAATTACATAACCATCCTTAACCGACTGAGAATAGATGTCTATTATCTGAGTTGCCATTCTTAGTTCTGTCTGCCTGCAAGTTCCACATAGCTGTGAAGTTTTCCTTGAAGCCAGTTATCCAACTCTAGGTTACAAATGTATAAAGACACAATTGACAGTATTAGTCTCTGAAGCTTTCCTGTATTGTACAGAATTTCTAGGTTGTTCCAAAAAAACAAAATTTGCTCAGTAATTGAACTTATAATTACTGTCATCATTTTGGCCAAGAAGAAAACAGCAAAGATATTTCAAGTTGAGGAGAGAAAAACAGTTCCTTGGCATTTTTTCAGATTCCAAAAAGGCTACATAATTCCATAGATATTGACGCATTGTCTCTGCCTGGCAAGGAAGCAAATATATAGTTTGAACTGTTGCCATAGAATTTCATTGACCATCACTTCAACTGCAGAAACAAAATTCTTCTTCCTAACACAATGGCCCAGCTCATGTCTGCCTAAGCTTCTCTCATGAAAGAACTCAAAAACTGTGAATCATCTTTTCAGCTACTGAGTTCTGCTGGTGCTAGTCCCTGTGCTGATTAGAGGCAGCCACTCATACACCAGGCTAGCTAAGACTGTCAGATTCTTGTCCAATAGTTTCAAATAACTTGACTGCAGCTTACGTTTTACCCTGCTGCTTTCTGCAGGTACTAGGCTGCTGCAAAAGAAATATATGAGCTACTACGCAAACCAAAAGGCATTTGCATGAAAGGGGAATGCAACAGAAATACCGTGAAAGAGAACCAACCTTATATAAACAACACTGGCACTACTAGCAATACTGACAGGCAGCAATCTGCCTGAATTCCCACTTAGCCAGCAAAGGAAGTGTGGATCTACCTTCACTGCTAAATACCGCCTAGCACAACGACATTACAAAAAATCCAGGAGTGGGACTCCTAGAAACTACTGTACTAATATTAAACAGCATTAATAAGAAGAGTGATAATAAAACACTTTGCATGTGGTTCTAATGTCCTAAGTCGTTCATTTACAGGACTGTGCAGACCTTTACTAATTCCGAATGTGACTTTTAAATTCTTTTTCATGTTTGCATAAAAGTTCATAGAAATTGTATGTTGTTCATACCACTGTTACATTTGAAGTGCACATAGCTCGTGTATCAAGAAGTAACAGAGAACTTAATTTCCTGTGTCACTTTCTGGAGGATATTTAAAAGAGTGTTGGCTTTATGTTCTGTTAGATTTCCTAATCAGCAAGGACTTGGCTGTAGAATTAAATGGTTGGAATGTTAATTCTGCTTCCAATTGTTTGCTGAATAAATACAGAACAAGCAACTAGATTATTGGCACTACTTTCATGGCTGGTTTCTGGTGACTTCATAAATCCAAGAGCAAAGCTGGAGTTATTTGCATAGTCATCAGCAGCACTCAGAGCTGGAAGTACAGAAATATTTTATCAAAATGCCTTTGCTCTACGATTGCATGTAGTTCACGCTACCAACACTGCTGTCTTGAGAAGAGGAGATGAGCCAATCCTGCCATGTTATCAAAACAGCTGCTCTTGAGGAACGGCCTCCAATGAAGTGCGTGAGTGAGATTCTGCCTCCGCTTCCCACTTGCTGCCGAGGTATCCTTCTCAAAGTTCCCTTCCTGCAAAGAATCTCCACCCTGCCCCTCCTTCCTGACTGCTGTCACAATAGCCTTGCCCTTTATCACCAAAATATCTCTAGCTATCTGCACAGTAAAAATAGCAGTTTCCTCAGTTCCTTTTGCATTTTACATTGAAAAGAGGGTGCAATGTGAATGTGGTATCATTCCAAGGAAACCTGTTGCTGATACCATACTATCTGTCGATTGCTTTCTGTTAACAGAGGTTTCATACTAGCAAAGTTCTTTGTTTTTTGTTAGGAGAAAAGCGTTCTCATCCCCCTACTATATTCTATAAAATAGCCTTTTTAAGACTAAGTTTACTTCAAAAATGTATCAAACCTTATTATGCATAATGTAATCTTTTCTATCCAGAGCTCTCACCGTGCTCCATTTCTGCATAATAGCAAAAATCACCTCTTGTCATTCTATCATCCAGCTTCATTTCTCCTTTTCCACAATTCCACTCCATTCCTGCCCCCTCTGTGCACAATCCCTTCTGTATCTTCTAAGGATACTATTACTTTGCAGCTGTAGTTCCCTATTCTGCCTCCCACATCTGCCCCAGCCAGAGCCTCCTTTACCCATGCCTTCTCCCGTGACACTCCCCAACTGCCCTCTTCCTCCCTGCTTATTCTGAGCGAATCAAGTACATTCCACCCAAAAAATCAACAGAAAAAAACCCAGACATATGCCTTTAGAGGGTGAAGTTCATCAGCTTTGTTTTAAATGTCTGCATTAAGTCATGATGAATTTTGCATCAGAGGCAGTTATGTTCATTGACTATGAAGTTCACTTTCTGGCTTTGACAAGATAGAGTGGAGCACTCAAGTAAAGAGAGGATAATTCCACTCTGGATGTATGGAGTTCTTAATTTCTAGTAACAATTTATCAGCTTTTCAGTAATTTCACTCCAAATTTTCAAATATAGGTGCCTGGACCTGTGTAACCTGTGCAAGATGTTCAACTGGATCTTCCTCTAGATCTTGGTTACGACTAAAACATGATGTTTCTCTTTTTTCTTTTTTTTCCCCTTTTTCTACAGAGTACCTCTGAGACATGGCCACATCGAGCTGTCATTATCTTGCATTTTTCACACTTTTCATTCCCAGTAAATGATATCCTATCCTTTTTGTTCAGAATGAAGCCATAAAAAGCCTTTTCTCTTCCTTCATGTTTGCTCATCTCATTATAGGTCCTCCTGGAGATATATCTTTTACACCAAACGTAAGTGGCAGGTTGAGGGCCTTGAAAGTGAAGACAGCTTTTTTCACCATACCTGTTATATTTCATTTATTAAGATGCCAGCCTCACTCACTCCTTAAATTCTCATGTAATCAGCTGCATGTCTTGTTTGTTTTCTTTTTCTCAGTGGGCCTTAAATGGTCAGGGGATGAAGCAATTCTCTTCTGAGCATCCAGGAAATAATCTCCTTCAAGACTCAAGTTAAAATTTAAAAATCTCTTTTTTTTTTTTTTTAATACATTGGCCATGGTTAGAGAGCTAGTATGAGTAAACGTGCCTACCACATGAGCAGTACTGTCTCATTGCCTCCTCCCAACAGCAGAGGTACTACATCCACCTGGGCAAAAATGCACTGCTGTGCAGAGACACCTAAGCTGGCTCCAGCTGAATTAATTTAGAGAGTGGAAACACAGCATAAGCAGGTAATTAGCTCTTCTCAGAACTGGCTGAGAAGCAGAGCTAAATTACTTAAGATGAGTGTAACAGTTTTACATCTAGGTGGTACCAAAGTATTTCTGGCATAATACCATGCCAGGCAAACCTACACACAGGGCTTGTGTAGGCTTTTTTTGTTGATACCTATTTCAGCTTTGATGCTACAGCACCAACTCTTCTCCTTACTACATATATTCACAAATATTCTGTCATCCAGGAGGTTAAGTGTGCCTGGCTGAACCTGAAGGCAGCCTGCTGCTGCATGTGATATCTCCCTCTAATGCACCTAATGTTCAAGATAAGCCTTCTGGTTTTCATGCTATAGATATTAACATTTAATTTTATATACTAGAAAATGTTGACCTCTGTTCATATGAAAATAAGACTACAGGACCAACTCTCCAGCAGCTTTTTAAACTCCTGTAATACGTGATACCTGAGAGGGAAGTATGATGAGCTCTGTCAGGTTTTCCAGGCTATGAATGAAATCTACATTTTTGCAATTTAAAAAAGACTGCTTGCCTGACAGTAATGGCTCCATCCTGGGGCATCTTGGATGTAGTTAAAGACATATTTACAGACTGACTTTACGATTTCCAGCCCCATACTTTTTCCACATTTGTCTGGAGCTTCCCCTTCCAAAATGAGATGAATTTTGAGATCAGAGATGCAGTAGCAAAGCTGTACCTATTTTTTGCAGATCTCCCCCTCCACTTCCCACAATGGCTCATAAAAGGTGCCAGTTTTCAGTTTCTTTTTGAGGCACCTAGTGCTATGCATGTTCTGAAAGGGGAAGCTATCAGGCTGTGGAAGGGGATTTTGCTCATGTAATAACAATTATGACCAAATTCTCACAGCAGGCTCAACACAAAACTGATTGTTTCTCTGAGGAAAGCAAGAATTAAACCTGCCCCTACCCAGTCAGAGGAGATTCCGCAGTGTGACAAGATGCTACTGCTCAAAACCCAGAAGCACTGGGTGTTATCTGAAGAACATTATCTCCAGCAGGGTCTTCTTTTCCTTAAAATTAATTGATGAACTTCGATTTCCCAAGATGTGTTGCAATGTTTGGTTTAAGTCACTGTTTAACTGCACAATAGATTATTTTTTATAATTTTGCTTGCTGGACTGTTTATAGAATAAGAATTTATGTGTGACTAGTTAATTAAAAATTTGAATAATTCGGACTATATTTTGCAGTATTTTTCCAGATTCATACGTGAACATTTAAACCAGAGCTTTAATGAAAAACTCTTTCCAAACTAGCTACTGTGGACAGGCACATGACTCTAAAATAAAACAGTGCAAAGTTTCAACCGTGATATCTGCCTTAGATGTTACTGGATAGCCAATAAACTCAAGCAAGGTAACAGTTCAGCTATCTGAATCAGCAGTGGGTGAGAACACACAGTTCAAGAACACACTTTCAAAGCAAAGTGGTAGAGATTTTTGGAGATGTTTGTCTTTTCTGTTCCCTGAGATTATTATTCAGGCCACACAACCAGCAGAGTATTCTCTGGAAACAGAGAGCAAATTAGAGTAACATCCCAACATGTGCAAGACATTTTGTTCATCGCGCTCTAGAGGAAACTTTCAAGACAAATAGGGAGCCAGCTATGGGTGGTCTTCAGAACTTTAAGAGGAGTGTGTTAGAGTAGCACAGCCCTGGAAAACATACCTTTAAGAGTTAACATATGCATTTACATCTGTGCTATAGGTTCAGCATGTGCATGTGACAGTCACATCCAGCCATGTATGCTGGAGGGTAGTAAGTACAGCATGTTTTAAAAACACAAACTTCCTTCTCATTTCGTGCAGCCAGCACACCAAGTTCAGTGTCAGTCTGCATTTTTCTCAAAAAAATTGAGAAAGAAGAAAGTACAGATATTTCCAGCCAAAAAAACCCCATGCTACCAAACCTTTTCCATTATTCCACCAATTATTCCTTTGCCATTATTCCACCAATTCTCACAGACTTTAGGTAGCCCAAGGTAAGATATGAAGTGTTCTTTGCCATTACAATAGCAATGAGCATAAAGGAATGTAATGTAAGTATCACAAGTTGTAACGCAACGAGACCCAGAATTGTCAGCTGTGCTTTTTTTTCAGGTCTCTAAATTGTAATTATTCACGTCACATTGTTCAACAAATCCAAATCTGGGTGCCTAGTGTACTAAAGGGTCATTAAAATATAAAATTATGGCAAGTGCAGCATGGAGTAGATTTCTGCAACTCATAAGAAAAATCTGTCTGACCTTCACAAGGAAAAAAATCAGTTTTTTAAAACTTAAGGTTAAAGAGTTCATGCCAAAGTTACTTCACATATCTATTTTCGATTATTGCAGAAGATGCTCTTTACAACTGCTCTCCTAAAATCAGTATTGCTGACTGTTCAGACTGTGAACCCTATCTAATCAAAGAAGCAGCCTTTTATTTTTTTTCATTTGAACTGCATTATATGGATGCTGTCCATAATCTGTGAAGTCACAGATTAATGTTTATAGTCCTTGTAGAGTTGTATATAAAATGCCAGAATATTGATAATTTCCCAGTGAGATATCTACTGCACTGTTAGCAGCCCTCTATAGGACTGAAGAAAATCTGAAACATTTGTGCTAGTGCTGATTACAGATTCCAGAGTAAAAATAACTGACCCAGTCTGGACCATTTAACAAACCACGTTTTCTAACTAAAATAACAGTGTCGGCATTTGTTAGGGTTTAAAATCCACACTAGGAACCCTCTACAAAATAAACATGAGGTCAGGCAATCTAAGGACAAAGTAAAATTTGTGGAACAAAGATTCCAAAGTAAATAGTATGCTTTAAAAAGGTGAAAAGAGCTTTTTTATTTCTCAAATGCAGTTAAATTCAGCTTTTCAGCAGAATCTCCATAACACTCAAAACTGACCAGGAGATAATTTTAACACAGGGCAGCTGCAATCCCAGGCTAATTAACAGGCTCAGTCACTTTCATGAAACCCCACTGGCTCTTGATTTACGTGCCTGTACTCTAAAGCCTCTGAACCGATTCCTAAAGCCAAAATAAAATATGGTCTGTGCAGCATACTGAAATCTCCCTGGAGCAATGCTATGTTTCAGCCAAAGGTTTCAGGATTCCTGCGTTAATAACACCACACAGAGGAGCTGGTAACAGCGATGTGCTTGCGCGTATGCCGCTGTCATTAGATCACCCATTTGTTTGTACACAGACCTCCAACTTCCAAGCTTAGGCTAATTTTAGCTGGACTCAGATGATCCTGCCAGACTCAGTATCCCTCGCTTTGCTAATTATTGCTCAGCACTCTGCTCCAGCTGACTTACCTTTTTCACTGTCTGTGAATTCCTGCCAGGGAGGAAGCAGTGAGTGTTGCTTGGGGAGACCTCCTTGTATCTTCCTTGCTGTGTTTTAGTCAGTTTGCTGTGTGCAATCCCATTAACCATTGCCGAAAAGATGCTGCTGGTCATGAGAGGAGTCAGGGTTTGGCAGAACAGACAGATGGCCACCACTAAGGCCAGAAGGAAGGGACGAGGGCGACAAAGCCTGCGGCACCTGGGGACTTGCCCACAAACCATGGCCACTTTGCTGTCCTCACTTCACCCTTTGCCACATTGCAGATGCAGTCCAAGCAGCCAGGTTAAAAAAATGTCAAAATAACTCTTTACCCAAAGCTAGCAAGAGTTTTCCCCATTTCTGCTGCTGAGTGCTTTCCTGGTGCCTGTCAAGAGGTCACGGGTTCCAGAGGAGCAGAGGCTTGGGAAGTACCCTCCCATGGGGGTATGGGAGCAACCTGTGAAAAAACAAGAAGTGAGCAGTGGCGAACAGCAGCGTGTCATGGGGAGTTCCGTAAAGAGCTGGAGAGAACTTGTCCACAACGTGCTCTCGGGAGAACAGACCTACTGGCAGACAGGTGAGGAGCAGAAATCTTCACCCCCTTTGCAGAAGGAACTGCTCAACCAGACAATAGTATCCAAGAAAGCAAGAGGTTAAAGCTTAACATGTCCTGTCCACAGCTGAAAAGAGTAAGAGAGTGTACCAACTTCGTGAACAATCATTTGCTGTTTTTTTCTGTCTTGCATTCTCAATTCCCACTTTGTTTTTACAGTTTCCTCCATTCCAGTCCTTTTAAATTGCCTCCTTCCTGTCAGCATGCACAGCTTTCTCTCTAAAAGTGATCATTTATCTGAAAACTGACAGACTATGAAAATTTTCGTTTGCATTTGTTCTGTCCAGATTGCGAGTTCAAAGTTAGGTTTACTTACTCGGTTCTTATCCTGTTGGAAGTTTTCCGTTCTCTTCTAATGGGCTGCTGATTAAAACCACTTGGAACAACCCTGGCTCATGATCCCAGCTCGTCTCACACACTCAGAAGGCAGGCACACACACATACACACGCCATCTGAAGCCAGTTGGACCACAGATTTCATATAAATAAAGGCTGGACTGCTCAGAGGGTGGGGCTAAACTCACTCGGCTCGGAGCAGGCACGGGGCTGGGAGACGCAGCCTGAGATCCGTATGGGGAACAAGAGGTGTCCTTGCTCACACTGCGTGCCCTGAAGCCACCATCACTGCAATTTTTAGAAAACTGCTGTTACAGCAATCAGTCTAACCGAAACAATATTAAAATCTTGCAGGCAATAGAAGACTGAGCAGCCCCTGCAATATTTTAGTCCAGATTAACAAAAATGTTGTGAAAGGAAGCAGATTTACTTGGACCTAAGTGTTACTGCAGAGCAGTTGTCAGTAATTTTCCATAGTAGATACAATATCTCATAGCAGTGTATAAATAAAACTTCTTACTGATGTCAAAGAGGGAAAGAAAGGAGGCTGGACAAAAATACTCCAATGAAAGCACTTAGTATCTAAGCCCCAGAAGGTCTTAGTTACTACTTCCCCCTGCTGACACAGGACAGGGACCAGACAGATGGGAACAGTTGAGGGACTCTGTTATCTTTATAGACCTTAACTTTTCATATAACAAAGTTATTTTAGCTAAAAATATCTGTATACAAGTTGTCTATTTTACCCTACATCCTCAGTTATTTTGAAAAGAAAGAGCTCTTCCTGCGCTGCCTCATATATAAGAAATGAGCGATGATATGATAAGTTTAAGCCAATCTACACAATTCAACAGCAGCAACAACATTAGCAAGTTAGAAGCTTATATACAGCAATGAAGAGTAAAGTATATATTTGTTTGAAGTGTTGGTGTTTATTTAGCTTTGAAACACTTTTTTTTTTCCATACTAAGACCATCAATTTGCACATGCAGAAAAATGCCGTAAAAGTGACTCAACACCTTGCACAGAACCTCAGCTGTCACGTGCACTGCATTTTAGTTTCTGCCTGGGGCTGTAGTTGCCTTTTTAGATTCCTAGGTTATCCTGAGCAGAAAAAGAGTACAACATTTTACCCTCTTGTGACAGATGCTTTCCATCGACACAAACTCCCATCTCTGCTCTCCAGAGACATGTTGCTCATGCTCCCTTCTTCCCAGCACACCAGTTCACATCCTCAGGCCCTGCTCCAGTGCTGCAAAGCCTCTGGCAAGCCAGCAAATCTGGCTAGTGGATGCTGGAAAACCATGGGTTCCCCGCAGCTGGCTTTGGGTTAGGTCTCTGTCATACAACGGAGAGTGGTACCTCAGGAGCTGGTACATTCAAAGCAGGATTGCAGAGACACTACAACCAGACTGGGAGCAACGGTAACCCCATCAGCAGAGGAGGAGAGCATAGTAGAGTTGTTTTACTGTTTTAAGATATTGTCCTGTGGTTTTTGGTTTGCCTGATTTCTGGGCCCCTAACCACCAGCCATGTGGGTGGCATTTGCATGATTGTCAACTTCTTCTAAATTCTTAGTAAGGGGATTTTAATCAGATCTTTATGTACTATTGCTATAAGACTTTATTAAAGTCAGTTTATAAGGATTTGGATTAATGGTCAGTTCATGAGATGGAGATCGTATGGCCTTGGAGAGTCCTACACAAAAACGCAGCAGTCCTCTCTCTCCACCCCCTGCTCCCTCAGCCACCTTCAGCACAGCAAGTAACCATGCTCTCTCTCCAGTCCAACATAATTTTCCCCTTTCAAG
Organism: Pterocles orientalis; assembly: GCA_011057875.1. NCBI lineage: Eukaryota > Metazoa > Chordata > Aves > Pterocliformes > Pteroclidae > Pterocles > Pterocles orientalis. The sequence goes on along the minus strand of WKFP01015295.1, from coordinate 1,208,032 downwards.
CTCATAAGGGGTGGATTTATCCTCACATTTCCCCCAGTGTCTCAGAGCTGATTCATCCCTCGTACAACCCCAAAATCCATCGTGGCCCCCAAGTCTTCAGGACAAGCGGACAACTTTTGCTTACTTACTGTACAAAACTTCTACTGCAAAATCAGAGATGCAGGGATATCAGCAGAGGGCACGCAGATCACTCTGCCTCCGGTACACTCCTGGGGATCAGCCTTCTGTTCATCTGCTTTTCCCAGATGTTCCAAGGCGTGAGCTGGCTTTTTCCCTATGTTTTGTGGTTTCTTTTCAATACAATAGCATGTAATGCACATTTCTTAAGCTGTAAATACTTTTCTCAGTCACAGCTAGAGTGCAATGAACATGATTCCTGTAATCTTTGGAATCAGCAGGATTCCATCACATCTTTGGGCTGACATGTCTACTGACTTATCTGGTCACATTTTGACATTTCAGAAATAAAGCCAGGACGATTGCAAATGGGGACTAATTCCCCTGGCATTAACTACTCACTTAGGAAAAGGATATAGGTGGATTAAAGTCAGGCTTCCTGGGTCCCAAACTCACAAGAAAGATTCTTCCGCGCATAATATTTAAGTCACTGCAGAACACAATTGTCTGTAAGATCAGAAATATCTGGCTAAGTATTTATACTCTCATGTATATGTACAAATTTCAGAATTCGTAGCACAAATCTGCAAATCTCCTCTTTCCGGCATACAAAGAAATTTAGTATTCATTTTCTATTTGGGATTCATAGACCTGTTCCTTCCAGTGGCTGCCCCCTCCGCATGGATTAAGGGATCTCTAGCCTTCTTACCTCTCCCTAGCCCTCCCACTCACACAAACTGCTTGCCTGGATGTTCCCTGCAGCAGCCAGCTGCTGTCCTGCTCTGCATGAGGCAAGGTCCTGCAGGGATTGCTTCTGTCAAAACCAACCAGCCATGACCGTCAAGAATGATCTCCAGTGATTGCAGCCAGAATCCCAGTTCCCTCTGCATCATCTGGAATAGACTATAAGTGTTTAAAGATACCCTTAATACCCTACCCACACAGAAAAGGTGAGAGGAAAGTCACAAGACTTGCTAAAAATTTCCAGGGACTAGGATTTGAAAGGATTTAGCCAAGATGCCATGCAGGCGTGTAATGTGCACCATTCATCACGTCACTGGGGTTTAAAGCAACCCAGCTCATATGCACACAGCTTCCATTTTACACAAGTCTCTGTGTTTGTTCAGTGGTGAAAGCTAGTGACCACTGAAGAATGATCTCCACAGTCTTAAGTGGTGACCTGGACAGATAATTGCCAGGAGCTAACCAAGAAGAAAATACTAGTCACAGAAAGTTACCAAGAATTTAAGTTCAGCTGAATAGATCCATTTTATGCATGCTTAACTTCGCTCAGAGATCTAAAATGAATCATTCTGCAACTCTGCATAAAGTCTAGATAATAAGTGCTTGTAAGGTCAGATCTTGACATAATAAAACCATTTTGCATCAATAATTTCACTATATAGAGGCTGCCAAGAAGAAAATACACTTAAAAACCTTCTCATAATTGCTCTTTTCTAGAGCAAGTTTCAAATTTCAAAGTATAGTGTCCTAGCAACCATTTCAGTGATAAATGAACTCACATGAAAAATAAGCTCAAACAGATAATTTCTACATTAACTGATAGTCAATTTCTTGTAATCATATCTGTCATCTTCACAGTGTAAACCTATATGCAGTTTTCATTGTTTATGGCCAACTCTTCAATTTCTTTTTCATTTTCTAGCATACTAAAAACTATGCCAAGTGTTATAAATTCTCACTCACTTCAAAAACTAGATAAAGGCTTTATGGACAATAGGCATTAATAGCACTGTAAATATTCAAGCAAAGCATCTAGTTAAACTGTGCTTGAGAAAGCCTGCTCAGTTGCATCCTCCATGATTTTTTGCTTTACCCTGAATTCAATCCAGATTGCAATCAGATTTACAGTGTCTTCAATCCTGTGTGTGGTCCCATTATATGCAGTGGATGAGAAAGACTGACAGAGTGAAGAAAATAGAAGAAATACATTTCATTACTGCTCTGCACGTTGGAAGATTTGATAGCACTCAAGTTTAAATTAATCCTAGCATAGTAAAAAAACAGACTCTCTCCCCTTTTCCCATTCACAGAACACTGTCAGCCTTAATGATATTGTGATTTTGTTCAGTTACAACAGTAATATCATGCTCAGTTCACAGAGCACTCCAGAGAACAAAGATTCATGTCTTAATCCCGCTTTGGCTAAGTCTCTGATCTCAGCTCACAGCAAAGGCAGGCTAGCAGAGAAGATTCTGCAAATCCTTGGAAAGCAGAACAGTTGATGTTAATGAGAAGAGTTTTAGGGGAGACTCCCTTTTTTTCTTTACTTCTCATTATTGTTCAATTTATTTAATATTCTGTCTTTATGTGAGAGGCAATAAACGATCTGGACTGCCCAAGCAGTGTGTTTACTTCTCTTGTCATAGGATTTACAGTCCATATACATGTATAGTCAAGATATAGTCCATTTTAGATCCATAGTCTGTAAATTTTATCAGTGTGTCAAGAGCTGTGATTGCTGGATATTTTGCCCCAAGAAAGTTGCTGTTAGGCCTGCAATTCCATGAGCAGATCAGCCAGACCAGTAATTCCCTGCCACGGAAAGGGGAAGGACTTGCTTCCTCCCCTCTCCCATGCCTTTAATGTCTACTCCTTGCTCCTGCTCCTTGCTCCTGCTCCTTGCTCCTGCTCCTTGCTACTTCCCTTCCTCCCTTCCTACCTTATGGTGGTGCTCATTAGAATCACAGAATGGTTTGGGTTGGAAAGGACTTTAGAGATCATTGAGTTCCACCCCCCCTGCCATGGGCAGGGACACCCTCCACTAGCCCAGGTTGCTCAAAGCCTCATCCAGCCTGGCCTTGAACACCTCCAGGGATGGGGCATCCACGGCTTCTCTGGGCAACCTGTTCCAGTGTCTCACCACCCTCACAATAAAGAATTTATTTCTAATATCTAGTCTAAATCTGCCCTCTTCCAATTTAAATCCATTGCCCCTTGCCCTGTTGCTACATGCCCTTGTAAAAAGTCCCTCCCCATCTCTCCTGTATCCCCCTTCAGGTACTGGAAGGCCGCTATAAGGTCCCCTTGGAGCCTTCTCTTCTCCAGGCTGAACAACCCCAACAAAGACCCTTTCATGATAAAAGACTGCACAGCTGGGTTGGTTTTCTGCCAGATGAGTGAGCTGAATTGGCTCTTGGAGAGGTCCAGTGTGCCCCCATGCTGGTACAAGTTAAACAGCAGGAGAACGTGAGTGAGAGAGGATGTAAACAGAAGAAAGGAACAGGAACTTTTAGGCAGTGGCAAAGCGTGATACTCAGCTCACCACACTGCTGAACCTACTCCAGCTTCTCTAAAGTTTCAGGTAGCATCTGGGCGAACTGAGTTATTTGTCCAGAGGTATCTGTTCATGCCTCAGCCATGTTCTTCTTCACTACTATGTTTTGGCAGAAGGGTGGCAGTGAAACACAGGTATCTATTTATTTATATATGTTAATAATACAGAAAGTTGTTTGACATGAGGGTAGTTGAAAGCAGCTGAAGACCAAAGTTTTATGAAGATACTGGTTCCTGCTTAAAAGGCAAATCTGCATGTCAGGAGGAAAAAATAGATCAGTAAATTCTTTGCTTCCTGCCTGCAGTTGTTCACTCTCAACATAATCTCCTTGCAGCAGTTATTCTGCAATCACACAGAGACTTAAGAATTTTGTAGCCGGTTTGATTGCTCAGACTCATTGGTTACTGTTGAGAGCTGAATAATCATCAGTGATAATCAAAAAATGCCCAGACAGGCTGCAAGAACATGGGCATTTATCTTTGGGTATGCAGAACAGGAACAAAGTGAAATATCTCATGACCTCTGACGGCATTTGTGTTCCTTTTTATTTTAAGTAAATATTTTATTTTGTCACGGTCTAGATCTCTTCTCTGGCATCTTGCTGGTCCCCTCTTTTTCACACCTCAGGTGAGAACATTTGAACTTCCATTCTCAGGTCTTCCTGTTTCTTCCTACAAAATTTTTCTAATGATAGCTCCATCTTCTCTCAAAATCATTCTCTTAACAATTATATCTTGTTTTAGGTGATCTAGATCCTTCTTATTGTCTTTTTTTTTCAGTTACATTCTCTGGGCTTATTATACGGAAGGTGTTTGCACAAATCCTTTTCTGCTTTCTCACGCAGAGCTGTTCGCTGCCTTGTACCTGAGACAGGACTATGAACGCACTCTATGTGCTGTGTAGTAGTATTTCATCGCAGTTTTTCAAGTGAAAGTATATTGAAATGACGAATGGGAATGGGAAGAAACTGCCAATACCAGTGTCACTGCATCCTTTCCACTGCGTGCCTGTTTAAATGATGTTTGCAGTGGAGGGTGTCTGTATCGCTCACCAACTGTTCCATGTACTGGGACACCCTCCCCACACCAGGTCCTTCTCTAACCCAGCACCAGGTCAGAATAGCTTCCACAAGGCAGGGTGGAGAGGGACAGCGAGTAGTAAGCACACCAGTTTGGAGGCCACAGCAAAGAGGAAGGAGCGACCCCTCAGCCAGGCCTCCAGAGTGGCAGTAGGATGTATCCTAAATAGCTTCCTATACAGTGGGAATGTAGGAAGCTTGCAAACCAGTCACAGAGTCACTGGAAGGAGAGCGACAAAAGTGAAGGGCCAGTCTGTAAGAGCATTTAGCAGGGGGAAGAAAAGTATTCACAAACACTTTTATTTCTAACATTTAGCGTTCTGCATTTTCTCTGGCGTTTTTTGGTGGGGTTTTTTTGTTTGGTTTGTTTTGGTTTTGTTTAAAGTTAAATGTTCTAGTTTCTGTTCCAATAAACCCCAATTATAAAACTGAAATGTCATAGTCCTCCAGGTCCTGTCACAAGGTCTTTCCTTTTCTTTTGTATAAAGTAAATTATTTCATTGCCATGTTCCCTTTTCATTTTAGCCTGGCCTCATTATGTAGATAGCCAAGACTAGTAGAGTGTTTTCTCCTGTTCTACATCACAAGTGGACCCAAAACAGTCCAAAAAATGAGAAAAGCTGAGGTAACCAGAAAATTCATCAGATATCCCCAAGAGACAGTTCTTTATACAGTTGCCCTCAAGTTCAAAAGCAAAGATGTTGCAAATAAACCAACTTTTAGAAGGTGAAAAATACAACTAGACTCCTCATTCCATAAACATTCACCTTCCAGTTTAACCCCTAAATTCCTTTAACTGTGTTTTCTTCTATCCCATTACCATTGGCTGCCTTTCTTCCCCTTCACTGCTTATATGATGAGGAACGTCCTCTCTTTCTTTAGCAGAGTGGTTGCTTTGCTGAGACCACTCACAGACTTTTGAATTACTATCCCAGTGTCTCCTAGGTTCAGCATTCCCCTGATGCTCTTTGGCAGCAGGGAAACAAATGGAAGTCTCCTACAAACAAGAAAATATTGTCACCTCTACTGTACGCATATAAAAACCGGGTATAATTCTCGCAGGTGCCTCGAGCTGTCTCTGTGTTGTCCTCTAGATGATTCAGTCTGTGCTGCTGCAGATGGTGTGCCTGCCACAACTGGAAAAAAAGCTCTGTGATTTTGGATCAAGTTTTCCAAGTGCCAATCATTTCACACATTTTTGTCGTTAAATTTTGGTTAGCCCCAGTACAATGAATACCCACGCAAACATACAACTTCAACCACACCATGACCTCCCACTGACTTCAGTGGATGAGTGCATACATGTGGGTGTTTTAGGCACAAGGCAAGAAGAACGTGATCTTTTCCTATGGAAAGGTTTTGTACTGATGGATATTCATTTACCAGAGCTCCTCTGTTAGCAAGGAGAGTTTTAAGACGACCACACAGAAATATAGACTAAATGCTCACCTGTGCCTCTCGAGGCACCCATGCATTTAACCAGCCTCATCAAGACCAACCATTTTTATATATACTAGAGAATATAAGTTTATTCTAGTTTGTTGAATTCTTATGGTGCTGCCAGAATACAAAAAAAAAAAAAAGCCAGTACAGAAATGTGTCACCTGGGGCACTTCACATATCGTGCACGTATAGGAGAAATTATTGTACAAGCAAATAGAACACACGGAGATGCGCTACACGCTGTTCTGTTCTTATGGACAAGCAGAACAAGATCACAGCAACCGCTGTGGCACACAAGTTGCTTTAGAAATACCCTAAAGCACATTACATCTTCTAAGCACTGACTTTTGACAAGCTACTCCACAAGATATTTCTAAAAGTAAAGCTGAAAAGTAGGTTTCATCATTTTTACAGCTAACAAAAGCAAGGTGCCTGGGATAAATACAGTGAAGGAGGCCACACAGAAAATCCCCATTGCAGCCGGCGTGAGGTCCTGCCCCATGCAGAGTCACTGCACTGCCTCCACTCTGGTCTGTCCGACTGCACAGCTTGCCCAAAACATGCCTGGTGGCTACTGCGCTGGGCTGGGAGGAAGGGGCCTGAAAGCTGAAACTGAGGGAGGGACACCACGCTGAACCGCAGTGACATGCTGGGAGGAAGCTGAACGCCAGGCTGTCGGTGGGTGACCTTAACCATTCTGATTAAACCGGTCATGTGTAAAGCTTGCATTCCGGGCAAGGGTCTGTTGGAAAAGCAAGGTTTAAGGACGATATTTATCAGCTCTGAGAGATACAAAATGTTTTGCTCTAATTTTCTAAACTTTGCACCTAATGTGAATTGCAGAGGGAGGGGCTGCAAAGTGAATAGAAGCATTTTTGTTCATTGTCTGATCAGTGAGTTGTTGTTGGTTGTCTCTTTTGTGCATTGTTTTGTTGTATTTTTTGATTATGGAGGTTATGTTCCATGACCAGAGACAGCTGTAGATGTTCTTAGGATTTGATTTTGCAAAAAATCAAATATAGCCTAAACTTAACCAAATCAGAAACCCTCTGAAATACAGTATGAAGTGGCTGAATAACCTCTTCTTAAAATGTTTAAATCAATTCCTATTTCCATGTAACTACGTTTTGATGCACTTTTAAAACTAAAGCATACTGAAGAGACTATTTATTTTGGATGATAATGTAAAACGAGGTAGGACCAACACAGAAAATTAATTGATAGATAATTTGCTTGTTTTAAAACAGATTTTAGAAAGAGAATTACAGAGAATATTTGGGGTTGATTTAAAATCATGCCATCATTGCCAAATATGAAATCAGGTCACAGTTTTATAACGTGCTGATGTAATTGCAAACAATCTATTTAGATTATTCCTTCCTTTATGAGGTTAAATATTACTGCTTAAAATTTAAACAATGGGGAGAAGGAAAACTTAGAAACTTTTCTATTAAAACGCTTGTCAGCCTCCACAGAGAGACATTACCAGCACATTCCTTTCACCCATGTAACAGAAGTCTTTAAGTAAATAGCTGTAGGTGAGTGTTTGGAAAGCACTTGGAAAATGAAAAGTGCTTCGGAGTTGGTAAATCTTGAACATTAATGGAGAGACTAACCTAAACACCTCAAAGTTGGATTTTTTTTCTATTTTTTTTTTGAGAATCGTCTTCATTTTTTCTGTCCTTGGTTAAAACTTCACTGAGATATTTTCCTGGTGCGTATTTTAGATTATTCTTTGTCTTACAAGAGCAACCAACGATGTTATAGAGGAGCTGGCAAAACTGTTCTGATGTAAGCAACTCTCTCAAAGGTAATAATTACTTCTGAAATCAGGACTTCTGTGTGAGAAAGCATGCTTTAAGTCAGTGTGCAAGAAAATTTCTACTCTGGATTAAAACGATTAACACATAACTTTAATTTTCAGGGTTAATTTAAAAATAACTCCCAGCTTAACTTCTGGTTATTCTTCAGTTCCTTATCTGTTCCATAGGCTATCAGGAAGATCTCTGGGAAATGTACGGCATACCTTCCAAAATTAAAATAAGGGATTGTTCAGCACTACTGGCTGTAGAACCATTTCATTTTCCAGACACATTTTTATTGTGAGTTCATTCAGCTATTGACTAATCCATCCATCTATAGAATGTGCTTTCTTTAAAAGCCTGAGATTAATTTAGCCCTGGACAACATAACAGATTAAATAAACACATTTTAAAATAATTTAAGAATACCATATCCAGATGAATTCAACACAGCAGAAACACTCTAACTTCTCACCTTTTCAAGGTAATTGAACATTCATTAAAACAACTTTTAAATATGATAAGCACTTATCTTTATGCCCCACAGAGAAGCAATGTAATTTTAGTCTCACCAAAATAAAAGAAAACAGAGCTGTAAAAAACATTTCCTTTATCAACACAGGGAAAAATATTCTTGCACATCTGACAAGAAAGCATTCCCTATTTCCATCACGCTTCCCTGACTGACCCTTTCAAGCACTTAACTACACTCATGCTTGCAAAGTTTATCCAAACATCTATCCCACATGTCTTTTCCTGAAAAGAAATAGTAAAGCTTGCTTTGAAGTCCTAAGGCCACAGTTTCACAGGCGGAAACAATATAAAATTATCTTTGCATTGCTCCCCTGTTTCTGTTTCACCAGCTCTCATGTGTGCAGTATAACTGTTATTTATTCTTCTAGAAAGAAAGGCTTAGTACAACCCCAACTAGGAAAACCAAGTTAACTGTCAACCTAATAAATAAATCTGTGTTCAGCAACAAAAGCACACTTAGGATTCCCATAGATTTTTTTTATGAAAAATATACAAATTATAGCCAAACAATTGCATCTACTTTATTTAGTTTAAGAATCTCCTCATTGTACTCTTAAACTTCAGTAAAACTTTTCTTAATTGGCAGTAGCCACTTTCATAAATGTGGGCATAGAGATTGATCCAAAGTATATGGCATTGCTGAATAAATATTTAGAAAGGAACAGAGCAGTAACAACACTCAGAAGTTTTCATAATATAAGGTACAAGGTACAAATAAGTATTAGGGCTTTAAAAATGTTAAACCAGCTGTTGATCCTAACATTGTCCATCAATTTCTACTGTATTAGGTAGATTCCTTGCACAGTTAAGAGGCAAATACTTCTCTGCTCTAGTTGCAATATGCTAAGGGTTTTTTCAATACCTTTAGGATTTTTTTTTCAAGAGACAAAGGGAATACAGTTAGCAAACAGTTAAAGCCATGTTTAAGACTTTGAATGTGTATGAAACAATGTAGGAAACTATTATTGTTGTAAAATATATGATGTATGCAAGTGTTAGTCTGTAAGTAATTGTGCAACTTGTTGACAACCTCTGCACACTCAAATAGCTCCAAAATACAAGGTATATCTAGAAGAAATAGCTGCTGCTCATCTTTATAGAATATAATGAGTATAAAAGCAAGATACTGATCTGAAAGCGCGAGGGGAATATTACTGTAACATGGTATAATGAAGAGTGACATTTTTCTTGTTTTAGTTACATTATTCCTCAGAGCACTTTAGGCAACCCTGGGAAAAGTAACAAAACTGCAGAGACTGTTCATATAGTGTGGCCTAGCTTGAGTTATTCACGTGTACCCCGAAAAGTGTAAAAAGCCAAACCCTTATCCCTCTTGCAGTTCTGCTTCTCAGAGATTTTTAGTGTAAGTGCAACACTGAACCCTCTGCTGTCAAGGGGAAGGCCACCTGGGTCCTCCTTCCGTCACCCGTCTCATCTATTGAACAGGAAAAGTGCATGGTCCAGATATTCCAGCAGGATGAGATGGGAGATGAAAAATCTTGCCAAAAAACCAGCTCACAGTGGAAAGCACCTCCCTGCTGACCGGGAACAGAAAAGGGAAACAAACCTCAGAATTTCTGATCTTTACTGTGTGTGGTTGAACAACATTTTGTGAAGTTCAGTAAAGAAGACAAGAATGCAAAGTATTCTGTGCTCTTCAGAGAGACGACCTAGATGGATCTTCAGAGCAGGAAACATAAATATATATCCTCTTCTTTTCCATCTCAGACATAGAATAACAAAAACCTGCAGCTGAGGAAAAAAATGTTATTTCTTCACAATGCAAACAGACAATACAGTTGAGAAGGCATAGACCACTGTCTGTTCTATTACAGCACATTGCTTCTCAGTTTGTGGTACTACAAATACCTCCTTGTCCTAAAAATTCACCCAAATGCTGGAGCACTGAGACAAAACTAAAACCAGCTGCGTTGCATAGTGCCAGAAGGTCACCTAACCTAGCATCTTGTGTCAAACAGCATTCAGTGGTGTATGCCAGAGGATTGTAGGACTGTCGCAGGCATCCAGGAACACTTCCCTGGTTACAAACTCTTAATTTCTAGCCACCAGTCTTCAGTGAGTTTTGGATCCAGACATGTTAGTTCTGCACTTTATGCCTCCAGGGGCTTTGCTTCCATTAACATCTCACTCCTTTTAACACCCACGTAAGCTATATGGCCGGTTTTAAAATTTAAGCACGCCATGTGTGAAAAAAAGCTGCTTTTTTTTCTCCTTTTGGATTGGCTACCTCCCTAAGACCTCTACCAAAAGACACACCTTTTCCACATCACTCCTGAATTTACAGGTCCCCGTTACATCTTTACTGAGCCGCCTCTTTCCCAGCCAGAAGAGTCTCAGACAATTCAGCTGCTTCTCAGATGTGCTGTCATTACACAGCTCTGGCTGCTTTGATCCTCGTATTTGAGCCTTTCCTAGTTTTGCCACCTTTTTGCAGCAGAGCAGACCAGAATTTTACACTACATTAAGACCTAACTGCACCAGCAATTTACACGGTGTAGAACTGTTTTCTGTTTTATTCTCTATCACCTACTGAGTCATTCTTAGCACTTGCCTGACCTGCTGCTGAGCAATGAGCTGATGTTTCCACAGAATCACGTGGCTAACTCCAAAATCACTTTCCCACACAGGAATAGTTACTTCAGAGGCCCAGCTACAGGTAAATTGAGAATTCAGTATTATTTTATATATTATATTTACATTATTTTAGCAAATGTTGAATTACATCTTCCATTTTATCAGACACTCAGTAACATGAGATGCTTCTGCTACATTTAACATTTTCCATTTTTGTTATTTTTTGAGAACCCAACGTAAGTGCAAACATTACGTTACCATTTACCCCTCTTTTTAACTGACCTTTTAGTTACCTGCTGAGCAGCAGAGTCCTGCAGGACTCCTTTAGCAGTCTCTCCTTGTTGGGAATATTGGTAACTTATTCCTTTACCCTTTGTTACTGTTTTGCAAATAGCCATGTAATATTGAGGGACCTCCACTCCTCAACTGGCACATCACCAATTTTTAAAGAAACTTCAGTGAGAGACCCTATATACATCAAACCTGGCCTTCTTCGCCTACTCAGTGAAGCAACCTCCAGAAAGGGCCCTGTTATCTTTTTTCCATATTTTTCACATTTGTCCATTTCTATTTTCTTAACACAAAATACTAATGTGCCAATAAGGACAGAGGAAAGTTCCTTCCTCTTGCGAGTTCCCTAACTAGCTCCATCATGAAAAATTAATTTATATCGTCCAACAAAACCTCAAACCAATATTCACAATAAAAATTGAAATTTTTATTTGGATTTGCAGTCTCTGTACCATCTTAGATATAGTTACCAACAGTGAGGGATTTTGCTATATATGGTCTTAATTCTCAGTGGACGTCTTAGCCCTAGGGACTCAGACATTCAGTCCAAGGGGAGTCTAGATTATCTGTTGCTTATTCAACTTCAACTCATAGCATGGCACCAGTTTCCAGTAGAACAAACAGTTGGTTATCTTTATTGTCTCAATAGCCTCACTTCAAACTAGCTATTCTAGTCCTCAAGTGTTTTCTTAGACCAAGATTTTCACAGATACACACAGTGGGTTCAGTTGCCAGTTTTAATGGAACCTTAGTTACACTGCTCTTTGCCATTTATTTTCACCAACTTCTATCCTATTCTTTTACCAAATTCTATTTATCATCCCTAATCCCACTTCCCTCCTTACATGTCTACTTGTCCCCAGTTAATGGATTTAAGATACCTACTTTTTCTTTTTTAAAAGAAATGTTACGAAAAAAGCCTGGTTTAATTTTGGTTTAGGTAAAGCCTGCATTTTCTGCACGTGGTCCTATTACTAATGACCCTAACTCACTCCTTATTTCCTTGATGCTATTTGCACAGTCAGGCAATGAAAATCTGCTTCTCTCCCTCTCTTCTCTGCATGGGTTTGGGAAGTTACCACACGAAGGCCATGGTTCTCCAGCCTGACAGCCCTAAGAGCAACCCCATGCTAAAGTAAAATCTTTATTCCAAAGAGAAAGTGTAGGTTTTTAGTAGTAGAAAGAAGGAGGATGCGAGAAAAGAGCAGCAAGAACCTTGTTTCTGATCCTGTATGAGTATAACCCACAGATCCAACCATTTATGGGGCTGCATTTAGGCTTCCTAACATGATCCTCCCTGTTACCCTACGGTATCTACAGTAGGATGAAGAATTTCTCCCCTTCCTCTTTCCTGAACTGTGTGTTGGTTTTCACATGAAAACCACTGTCCAGGAAGGAATATGGCAGCTGCAAGATGCATTTACTATGGTTTTCTTCACCTGTTCATACTTCCACCCATGCCATGGAAAGAGGAAGGCAATCCTGCCTGTGGATCTCTCTTGACACAGTAGGGACTCTCTTTTTAACCACAGAGAAAACAGAACTTTCATAACCACTTAAACAAGTGCCACTTATTGTCTGGAGACAGACAGCAAGGCAAATGGTATTTCAGCATTTGCCTGTGTATGTATTAGTTATCCACCCACCAGAGAAATCTCCTCCTGTACAACAGTCCTTCACATGGGTCACGTGTAGCAATTTCTTATGCAAAGTTAGCTATATTCTTCTGAAACCACTTCAGGGACAACCCTTTTTTCTGACAAATGTACAGAAAACATTCATTTCAGGAGCTGAGGTTGTTTTATTTTAACACCTAATACAATTCAAATTTAAAGGATTACTTGCACAAAAAAATAAACACATTTGGTATAAAAATTTATCATCACTTTAACACCTTTTTTTCCTCTTACAGCCTGCACCTTCTCTGGAGCAGAAACATATAAAGACTAATGGCACAAGTTTGTTTTATTCTACAGCATTTTTTTTGTTTTCACATACTCAAGTACCCTAGAGGACAACAGCCCGCTGTATACAAGAACCATTTTCTTCAGCCTGCTGAATTAAGTTTCATAAAGAACCAAAGCTATAAAGGCATTTTAAAAACCATTGCCTCATTTTTTTTTCAGAAGCACTGACTTTTTGCACCATTTATATACATAGTGTTACATAACAGCTCTTGAGTACAGTACATGCAGCAGAATCTATCTGTTGAATATAAAACATACATTTAAAATCTTGACTTATTGGAATTTTTTGAAGATTGAGTAATTATAGAATGCCCACTGCTTAGAGAAAATGGTGTGATAGTACAAACGTCTGCATATGTTGGCCACTGGAACAATCCAAGGCTCACTGCAATAGTCTGTAGCACATCAATGTGCATAAATAGTTTACTTACAATATTAAAACACAACCAGCAAAATCAATAGTTCAAGATCTTATGACTGCTATGTTAACCCTTAAGTGGTTGCAAGGAAGTGCGGTTGGGGTTCCTCCCCCTCCCAAGTCCTCTACAAAACCTTTAGTATGTAATTTGTTTTCCAGATGAAGAAGCTTATTTATGCCTACTGCCTCTTCTCTTCATTGCAGCTGTACACTGTGGACAGTACCACTTCCCTTTCGGTGCTTCTGTCAGTCCAACACATCCATAGTGGAACCACTCAATCGGGCACTATAAAAACACAGTTAGAGGGGATTTAGGATTTTGGGGTTTTTGGAAACACCTATTGCAAATACAATTCTACGAAAATGAAGTACAAGTAAGAAGCATAGATTCTGCTTTTCACACAAAGTCACACGATGTAACAAAAAGACAGGAGTATCTCAGTCCCTAGCATAGACTCAATAGTCATAAATGGATTCACATAACAGAGCAAAAGTAGTATATTGTGCTTCGAAATGCTTAGTTTCACAACATTAAGTGATACAACAGTGATCACTCAATTCTGTTTAAATGTAGAATCTCAGTACATACACGATTACATTCAACTGTTCTTTTAAAACTTCTTTATTTGAAGGGGACAACTGATACTAGTAGAGAGACAGCTAAAGTTTCCTAGAAATAAAGGGCATTTTAAAGACATCAAACCCTCCCAGTTGTCCTGGGTTAAGCTGAGACAGAGTTAACTTTCACAGAATCACAGAATCACAGAATCACAGAATGTTAGGGATTGGAAGGGACCTCGAAAGATCATCTAGTCCAATCCCCCTGCCGGAGCAGGAACACCTAGATCAGATCGCACAGGAACGCATCCAGGCGGGCTTTGAATGTCTCCAGAGAAGGAGACTCCACAACCTCTCTGGGCAGCCTGTTCCAGTGCTCTGTCACCCTCACTGGAAAGAAGTTTTTTCTCATATTCAAGTGGAACCTTCTATGTTCCAGCTTGAAGCCATTGCCCCTTGTCCTATCACTGGATGTCACAGAGAAGAGCCTGGCTCCATCCTCCTGACACTCACCCTTCACATATTTATAAACGTTAATTAGGTCACCCCTCGGTCTCCTCTTTTCCAAGCTGAAGACACCCAGCTCCCTCAGCCTTTCCTCATAAGGGAGATGCTCCATTCCCTTCATCATCTTCGTGGCTCTGCGCTGGACTCTCTCCAGCAGTTCCCTGTCCCTCTTGAACTGAGGGGCCCAGAACTGGACACAATATTCCAGATGCGGTCTCACCAGGGCAGAGTAGAGGGGGAGAAAAACCTCTCTCG
>WKFP01015295.1:1109331-1170563 GCA_011057875.1 Pterocles orientalis | reverse complement strand
GCAGATCCATGGGAAGCTGCTCGATCACTGCGGGCACAGGGAGGGGCGGGGGAGCGGGGAGAGAGGGGAGGAGGGAGGGAGGGAGGAAGTCAGTCAGCCACCGCCGTGGGGGAGGGGGGCGCCGCCTCTTCGCCGCGGCTCCCCCCTGGGCTCCCCTTCGCCGGCCGTGCCCGGCCGCCCGGCACCCCCGTCCCGCACACACTCACTCTCCAGATAGTCCTCCAGATACAGCATGGCGGCGGCCGGGCCAGCGCCAAGGGGCTTCTCGCTAACGGGGGGCTCGTCCCTTCCAATATGGCGCCGCCGCCACGAACACCAGCAGCTCGACTCAGCGAAAACAACATTGGCGGCTGACGGCGCTCGCTCCGGCCGCGCCGCGATTGGCTGCCCCCGCCGCTGACGCGCGCCGCAGTTCGCGCTCTCCCTGCAGCTTCAAGGGAAATGTAGTCCGTGCGCGGGGAGGCGGCGGGAAGCTGCACGTGCCGCCATGCGCTGTGGCGGCCCCGCCCTCCGCAGAGGCTGAGGCGGGGGGGTGGAGGCGGCCGGGTGGCTGAGGGGCTGAGTTCCGCCGCGCCGGCGGTGCCCGGCCCCTCCCCTCGGGCTCGTCCAGTCCCGGAGACACAGCGGTGTTGCGGGGCCGTGGGGCTTTTCTCCGGGAGCCCCGGCTCGGCCCTCGCTTTGCCAGGCAAAACTGGGACGCGCGGCCGGCGGCCTCCGGAGCGTCCCAGACCCGATAGCAGCGCCGCAAGTCTGGAGGAGAGAAGGGAGAAACGCGCCGATTGTGACCAGACTAAAGGCTTTTGTTTGTTTATCCGTTATTTTAAATGCTCACAGGTGGCACTGGTGCCTAAAAAGAACAATATATGACAAAACTAATATCTCTGAATTTCTCTGTCCTCTGGTGAGTGGCCCGAGGTGAAACAGGCCGCTCTGCCACACACGGGTGACACGGGCAGTGCCCGCGCTCCAGGCGCACCGGAGCACAAACTTCTGTGGGCCCTAGAACTGCTGTTTGGTAGTGATAGTGGCGGTTATGATGCAGTTACAATACTTATGATTTTAATTTATTTTTAAATTACCGGGGCTGAGGTTTTTTTACATAGTTTCAATCCCCCAAACAGTTTATTTCGTCACTGTGTTATCACTAATATTTATAGCTCTGATCATGGACTGATGCTTTTATGCAGATTTGTTTTTTGACTGGGGGGGGGAAGGAAATTTTAGGACTTGTGTGATATCAGGTGTAGGTACAGGAGCATAAGAATTGCAATAGCAGAACAGGCTATTTTTCTGCCATGCTTTTCGTCTCTTTTTCATGTTCTTGTCTGTGCCGTATGCATCCAAGCAAAGAAAGAAAGTGTGCTTAAGCTAAGTCTGAGTAAAAACCCACATGGGAAGTTTTTGAGTGTCAGGACCAATGGAAAATGGCATTCTTTATGTTTTATGTTCGTATATTGTGAGTAGTTAGCTAAGGATGGCTGAATTTTGGGAAGTGAAGCATAAATTTTGTGTGTAGCCTTTATGAAGACTGATGTTAGCTATGTCTTGAGTACATAGGCCATAGCTAAGCATTTTTTTAATTCCTGTGTCATTATAGATGGAAAAAAGGTATAAAAATAACTAAACTTTGTGAAGAAAATGCTGTGCCAAAGTGGTCACTTTCCATACTCACTGTCATTAACCATGTAGTTTGTACTGCCAAAACAGAAATAGCAGCTTGTTTGGTGCATACTAATAGAGTGTTCAGCTGATCACTAGGCTCAGTTACTATCCACCAGAAGCCTTAGTTGAAAGAATCTTTATACTGTTGCTCATACAGATCACGCTTTACTGTGCACTGGTGTAGGAAGGACAATATTTTTGAATTTTTGTGTGACAAACTGCTTGGCCCCATTTTGTTATGTACAAGACAAGATTGACCCTTCCTAGGAATATAAATGCCTGCACTTTTGTTGAAGTGAAAGGGTTTGATGCAGAAAGAGAACTTAGGTTATGTAAAGGGACAGCAAAGTAATGACATCCTATAGTCATTAGGAGGAAAACTAGGTGAATTTAGGGAAATCTGAATTGATGGGGTCACTTTCTTTTATGTTCAGTGGTTGCTTTAATGCTTTTTAAGGAAAAACAAATTTCATTGACGTGTTTGGGAGCACATTTCATGCAGCAGAAGAGAACAATGTTGTACACAAATACCATACAAAGACAACACTGTTAGAACCACAACTGAAACACAGTCATACAGTAAGTTCTTAACATTTGCTTCATGACCAAAATCTGAGGACAGCCAGGAGATTGGGACCTTGTGACTTCTTTCATGCTCCAGTTTTCATGCCTGAGTTTGCCACATTCTCATCTTTGCAAGCGTGGGAATAGCCAGCAAAATCCTCACTGAGGGCTGTTGTGCATCTAGTTCCTGTGTGTGGTGGTGCCCAGATCAGGCAAAACGCAGTTCTTGGGGCTGTGTCTCTCAGTCATTCCCTTTGGTAACAGCATGTGTACTGTCCACATTGGTGGGAAGGGAAAATGAAACTCGGGCACATCAACAGGCTGCTGTTTTCAGGTGCCCCCTTTTACATTTCATGGTTTATTGGAACATATGAGAGGCTTTTATAAAGATAGGAACCTGCTTCAAAAATTGTTCATTTTAGTGCTTTACAGCAGAGGATGGGAGGGGATTACATAGCAGAAATGAAATGAAAATACAATGAAATTTTATTCATTGTCTACTGAAAAGCAAACAGGAACTTAGTTATTTACCTGTCATCTTCTTCAGTACTTTATTTTTTTAGACAGGTGCATATACTGTCACATTTTTCATTTCTGCCAATGTTAATTCATACTGTATAGTCAAATGAGTAGCCACACCAACTTCACTGGGATTGTGTGTGTAAGTGCTGCTTATCATGGCATGCTAATAGAACTGAGCTTGCACTGGCATTTAAGAAGTGACTATCCACTCAGGCCATAAAAAAGAAACCATTTTTACAATGATAAACTTCCTGTTGTATATAAATGTAAAGAATTAACTCTATTGATTAACCCAACTTTTAGAAAAGACTAATTAGAACAGCTCCTGATAAGGAAACATGGATTAATGACAGTGTTTGTTGGGATGCAAATAGAGTGAAAAAGAACTAAACACCAGCCATGAACCCAAGATTCCATATGTGAATTCCAGTCAAATTGCTCAAAAAACTTCCATACAGCAACAGAATGCTTTGCACAGAGAAAGGAAGGGAGGCCACAGGAGCTGCTGTTTTCTCCTGTTGATACAACATTATTAATGCTGATGGCATTTCTCCAGCAAATGTTTCACATAAATTTTGTATCATCACTTGTGACAGAATGATGACATAAAGGAATATTACAGTTGCCCTGTGATCCACCTTAAGCTACTTGCTTGCATAGGTTTCATTAGTTTTCAACTGACAAAAAAAAAGAACCAGATCAAACCCATGGATTTATGCTCTGATGTTCACTTCTCAGATGGGGTTAAGCCTTTAAAATCTTCTCCCTCTCATCTGTCCTTACCCATTCCAAATCTCTGTAATGTCCTTTTTCTATTATTCTAATTTATCTCTTCTGACATTTGGGGTTGTTTGCTACAACCTTAACTCCATCCTTTCCATCTCTATATTGCACCTGCTGTCAATCTGTTGGTTCTTCCGTTTCCTTGTTCCTTCCAGATCCATTCTGTCTTCTAAGCTCTATGATTTCCAGGGCTTTCTGGACATTTAGGACTCGCAATTGCATATTTTCTCCTGTACTCTGTTTTTTAACTCTTGTTTAGTACAGTGTTTCAAGACCTATAGTCCTTGTGTTATGTTTCTTTATTTTGAAGAAGGACATGTTTCTAGTGCTTTGATTTGAAAAAAAATCGGGAAAGACCTAACTATCTCAACCCTAGATTGACACTATGTGTCTCAGCTACTGCTGGTGGGTTCCTGTGCTTCAATTTCTTGTGAGGGAGCCTCCCTGCCCATTGCACACACAGATTGCTGACATCTGGACTGCAGAAAGCAAAACCTGTCTGTTACTGAGGACTAGCCTGCTCTTACAGAAGAACTTTACGATGTAGTGATGGCTAAGCAGCACCAGGCAGTGGTGCAACAGAGCCTGTCTACAACTGCAAGCCTGGGTAGCTCTCAAACAACCAGAAATTATCATTTTGGTTTTCTTTGGCACCTGCCACTGCTGCACTACAGCAGCCCTGTCTGGCGGGCCAGAATCCATTCACCACGCTGCGCTGCTGCGAGCATGTGTTGTCGATCGCAGCATTCCCAGCGGTTTTGTCTGCCAGTGTCAGCATCAGGCCTGCTGGTCTCCTCACATGCTTTCAACTATTTTGTTATAATTCCTCCTCACTTCCTGTTTGTTTTTCTGCTGTTGCTGCTCTTCCCCATTCTTTCCAGTCCTCCCAGTCTCTCAGTCCAGCTGTCCCTCCCAGCTGCCATGGACCCCACCATCTCCCATATTCCACCCCTTCTGCTGCTGCAGGGGCATCACCCACAGCCTCACTCTCCTCTACAGGAAATAACTGTCATTCCTGCTGTACTACACACCACGGTTATTGGAGGATGTTAGTTAAATAACTAAATTGTCTTGAGACTGAGCACCATGTAAGGGTTACAGCATGATCATATTTGTTCTGGGCAATCAACTTTATGTAATGGGAAACTCCATACAAAGCCAGATCCTCGGAAGAAGCTGGGTGAGACTATCAAATACATAATGTTACCCTTGTCTAGTGCAGCACCGTGCAGAAACTTCACACTTCCATGAAATGATCCTCAAAAGGGCAAATTGGCCCAGAAGTATTGTGGCTGGATGGTAATCTATCTGAGAAATCACTTTCCTTTTCTGCTTACTACAAACTTTTTCAGATTCTGAGATTCATATTCCTATTTCTGGAGATAAAGCCATAACCCCAGATAATTAATTTGCTTTAACAGTCAACAGGAAAATGGAACTGCCATTTATCTTTCAGCTTGACTTTGTGTACAGACTCAGGCAATTACATCTTTGTCTTTTAGTTAATTTTATCTGCTACAGACTCAGTTAAATTTACTTGCAGATTTCAGTTATTTCCTGAAAGTCTGCAGGATATGAGCAGTTGCTGTTTATATATTAATCATTGAAATGTTTTATCCTGACTTCCTAAGGAAATAAAGCTTATATGAGCAATCCATATGTTTGTGGGCATGCTTCTTTATCTGTCCCTTCACTCTGCCCTGTCTCTGCCAAGTTGACTAATTTCAACCTATCTGAAAGAAAATACATTATTTTTGAGATTACTTCTGTACTCCTTAAATGTTGTGTTGTACCTAATAGTTTTGGGGTTTTTCTTCCTTTCCCGGAGGGAAAGGTTGCAGTGTGAAACTGCCACTTATTAGACTCAAGAAAATCCACACATGAGAGCAATGAGTTCCCCAACCATAGATAAAGCTTCAGCTGGTGGACGTAACTTATGAAGCACTGTCAGAAGCCACAGATGCACAAGGAACCAACTTAAGCAGTTTCGTTGCTCAGACTGTCTGGTTTTGTTGTCTTGATTTTCTTAAAATCCTCAATGCTGAGTCACATGGTGTGCATGGGAATAAAGTTTGAAGAGAATTATTTTAATTTTATTTAAACAATTTTAGTAAAAGTTTAAGTTTCCAGTGCCTTTAGCTGATAATCTGTAATGAAAGATATTTCTTGCCTTTTTTTAATTGTCAGATTTGCAATCATACTTTTTTCCATGAGGTCAGCACATTCCTGTGGCTGGAAGAGATCCATATCTGCTAGCTTTCCAGCAAGAAATCCTATAAAAGACTGCTACAACATCAGTGGCATGGGAGAATGTTGGATACGACACCATCTATCTCCTGTGCTGCTCAGATGTATCCTCTGAGAGTTGATGTCTGCAAATGGTGCAGGTAAAAAAAATTTAGAAAGCTGAAAGTTCAGAGAAGATAATGCAGTTGTATTACCCTCCACTCAAATTCATGCCCTTGTAGCCTCCTTTGTCCCTGGAGCAAATTCAAAGAAGTTTAAAACAGCAGCAGGGGAAGGAAGTGCTCCGAGAAAATTGCCAAAATAGTGACATTATGGTTGACTGAAAGAGCACAGCTGCCACAGGAGAGGACGCAGACTTTCAGGGCGGGCATGAATCTTCGCTGCTCCTGGGCGCACACTGTCAGATATGTGCGGATAACCCAGAAATCTCCTTCGTGATCATTAAGCAAGAGCTGTGCGGAGATTACGGCCCCTGAGAATCTAGAGTTCAGACTCAGAGGAGTTGCAGGAGAGAACAGATCCTTGTGAGAGAATGCAAATATTCCAACTTCTTACGAAGGGAGAGATTAGCTGGAATTTAGCACAGACACGGGTCTGCCTCTTTGATGTGATAATCTTAGGCAAAACGTGGGGAAAAAAGGGAAGATAAACTGACTTTCTTGAAATTTTATTACTGGCTGTATTCTAGATTGTAATCACACTGTAGCTGTGATGCTCTAAAGATATAATCAAGTGACCATTCTGGGGAAGCAAGCTAATTTACATTATAATTATTTTATTAGAGATGTATGTAATTGATGAAAATACAGACAGTTTGGAGAGCACATAAGCTCTTCTCCAGCTGTCCTATTGAATTTTTTTGTGTGATGTTTTTAACTTTTATAAATATTTCACATGATCGAAACATTCTATATATTCTCGGTCAAATTTGCAACACAATTAAAAATATATCTGTCCCTCCTGACTTGCATTAGCTTACTTTAGAGTTATTATTGTTTATAATTTTTGTTCTGAAATGCAAATTCATAGTTCTACATGTGAGCCCTGTCATGTTTGTTACTACAGAAATAAAAGATTAAGAAGTGGCCACAGGCTAAGTTAATACCAAATTTGTTTTTCATCTCATGTGTTGGTGGAGAAGCCTTACCGCATTTTTAGATGACTTCTAAAGGTTTGCAATCAGCACATAGAGCAATGACATAACAAATTACCTAAAGTTTGCATAAATGCAAAAAATCCTTAACATAAGCATGCCCAAGGTTATTTGAAATTGCATTGCTAAAACAGAACCAGCAGTAAGTGCCATTACAGCCCAGTTTAGGAGGATTGTTTCAAGTTTTCAGATACGTCCTCAATGCTCGTGTAGTTCAAGGCCAATACTTTCCAAAAAAGAAATCTAAATCTTAAGTGTGCAACAATATTTTGCTTTAGTCCATGTAGAGGGTTTGCCTGTTAGACATCCACCTTGCATCAGTATAGTACTTCAACAAAATATGAAGAGAGTTACGTAGTCACTTTGGTCTTAACTGGTGTATCCATTGGCATTTATTGTAGTGAACAGCGTGGTTCACTTTTTGAAGTGGCAGGTATGCCACTTCAAAAACAGCTTTTCCACCATGAGCAGGAGCTCTTTCTCACAAAAGAGTTTTGGTGAAGGGTTTCTAACAGAGATTTTTCAGCTCTCGTTGTCATGCATATTGGTTGCAGAGCTGTCTGGTCTTTTATATTCACGTGTTTTGTCCAGTAAAGTTGTTGGTATCACAGAAGTTATAAGAATTAAGGGCTTTACCAGAAAAGAGAGCTGCTTCATGGGAAGCCACAAGTTGAATTTACAGCATGTCAGCAACTCTAAGCTAATGTGGCAGGGGAACATATTTTTATTAAGAAAAAACCTCCTTGTTGTTAACTAACTGTCAGTAATTTCTAAAGGAAGAAAAAAAACTTACTGCATTTTTTACCAAAATTCACTTTGAAAACAAAAAGAAAGTATTTTATCCCCATTAATGAGAAATCCTGTGTTCTGCTTAGTTACAGTCTCAGATCTTCTCTGCTCTTCTGTGTCTCTGCCCTTAAAGATTTATGCAAAACACTCTTCGAAAACCAGCTGGCTGGGTATTCTTCAATGAAACAGTTTTTAGCTGGAAAATACTCATTCACTATATACTGAGGAACTTGCAAGAACCTAGGTGCTTCAGCAGGACTTTCACTGAAATGCAAAACTCGAGTGAGAGGTATAATAGGTAATAGCCTTGTGATCGTGAAACTCTTGAGAGATAAGCAGCAAATTCAGGAGTCTCTTCTGCCTTACTTAGGTGTTGGGCCTGAAATTTTTTCTTCTTGATCTTAACTTAGTCCCCTGACTGCTGGGTGTGAGAGAAACCACTGTGGAGCTGGTCCAACGATTATTCTGTCTGTCTGGGATGTTGGGTACTCAGCTTCATGGCTTTGTGGCAGAGAATTTAAACAATATTTGCAAACAGAAAAAGTCGTAATCCATCTATAGCTTAGGCAAAGCACTGCAGAGTTGATTTCCTGGTGGTCGGAGCAGATTTCTGGGACAAAGAGGAATGGCAGACCTGCAGACTGAACCTGAATCTTCCACATCCTAGGCGGATTCCTCTCACTGCCTGACTATTACCTGTGCATCCGTAAAATTGAAAAGGTTTAGTGTCATTTAATAAAGAAAAAGAACATTTAAGAAACCTAAAAAATTTTACAGGATCACAGGAACGTTTCCTGGTATAACCTGATATTGAGTATCTTTCATTAATAGGAGACAGATTTAATAAAAAATATTTATGATTATACATTATTATAAACTCATATTATTTCAGTTTGACTGTGATTGTATTTATATCCTGATATCATTAAGAATTACTTTTGTAAACAGTGAAAACTGGTATCTATGATTGACAATTTTCTGTGTATAGAAAATGAGAGTCCTCTTGAAAAATCTGACTGAAAACTTGAAGAACTTTATATGCCTTCCGAGACAGTGTTTTATAAATTTCTGAGAAAAATCCAATGCCCCCTAAATTCTTTGCATATGGTATGATCTTAAAGCTATCAGGTAACACAGCATTGTAATTTTGTAACAGCATTTAGCTGCTAATTAACATAGTAACAGAAGCATTTCGTCAAAACAGAATCAGGTCTTAATTCTTTATCATGGAAGTTCTTTGCTGTGATTACGTGTAGGCTATTTTTCCACTTTGAGGCTAAACATAGATTTAGATTACAAATATTTGCTTCTAAAGAATATTTGCTGGGAGAAGAAAAGCCTAAAACAGTATGTCTTAGCAGGTCTCTTCTTTTGTAAACAGGATTAACACAAATGGTGCTGCCAGAAGATGATGATGAATGGTTCTAAACACTATAGATCTGCATTATGTAATGCATCTCGTATCCTTGAGGTGAGTACTGTAATTTGTCATTGTTTTCTGGAGCTAAAGTTACAACAGGCAATTTACAAGAACAGATTGTACTGTTTTATAATTGCATTTTTTTAATTCATGTGGTCTTATGTTTGAATAAATGTTAGATCTCAGAGAAATGCGTTCATTTTCTGCGTAGTGACATGCAATGGATGCATAATCGGTTGCACATTTGTTTAGCTAAAATGACCTCTATCAGATCTCTCATACAGTATGGTACCCGGTAAGTAGCACCGCAGAACAGAACCACACTCTTCCCACCAAGAAGCACTCATTTACTACTTGTGTTTCCTCATCCCTGCTCAACCCTGTGACTGGCAGGGTTCACAACTAACCCTTGGGGCTGGAGCACATTCTGCCTGCTCATGGGAATTGCTTTCTGATCTCCTGTCAGCATGCCCTTGCGGGGTGGCTGCCTTCTCATGGGCCCTCCCCAGCACCTCTTCTTGCCCCTGCTGTGTCCCCCTGTTTCGGACAAGGAATGAATTCTCTAATTGGCTTTGGCTTGTAGTGGGGATATGGCTCATTGTAGGCTGCAGAGTTCATTAGAAGGCACATGATATTTCATATTCAAAGAATTTCTGTCTCTTAACCTCTCTGTACTCTTTCACAGAATTACAAAAAAAAATGTGTGAGAGATGCCAGACAGAAAAACCTGATTCATGGCAATTTTTAAAAAATTTTTTTGGTGGGAATGCACTAAGAATCCAATGTTTTGGTATATGATATGCTCTTAGATGCCCTAATAATTTGAATGAGAAATTCCATTAAATCAGTGACTTATGGTTCTGGAATTGCTCAGTGACCTCAAGTGCTGGAGGACAGATGTAACTTGCCTTCTTTATTTACTGGTGCTGGCTCATAGATGTATCTTGCTAGCTTGGACAACAGAAACAGCTCCCTCGTGGGCCACTTAGCTGAACTTGACTGAAGAATGTCTGCCCCTGGAAAGAAAAATATTTGGTTTCCAACAGAGAACTGGAAGTTTCTGTGCCAAATGGGACAGTGTTTGGAACAAGCTAGAACAGAGTGCAGAGAAGATTAAATTATCATGCTAGTATTGAAAGTTATTATATAGATACCTAAAACCAGCACACACCTATGGGGGTATCTGTCTACTGTGAATGTTCTTCCTTTTCTGTTTTCAATCAGTGTTAATTGCATAGAGATAATGTGTAATCATTCATTGGTACTTCATTTCAAAAACATAGGCACATTTTGTTAAATGTATAACACAGGCAGCAAGTGATATGATCACATCAAGCTGTTTAAAAGAAGACAAGTGCAAGTCAGGTAAGTCTTCAGAGACTTTACAGGGCCCTGCAAAATTTCTAGTAGCCAGAGCGAAACACCTTTGTATTTAGCCTCACATTCAGTTAAAGTATAGTCTGGAGTTGCTCCGTGTCTGCTGCCTATCTCAGAGATGTAAGAATTTATTCACTATTGACAATCAATATATTATACATATTTTTAGTTCATAACCAACATATTGTCGTCTGGTTAGGATCTCAGCTTTAATCGCCCACTCAGATTTGAACGTTAATTCCCCCTTCCAAACACACATCCGCTCCATATATGCACCTGTGTGTGTGCGAATGCACGTGTATGCATACATGTGTTATTTTAGCAATGGTACTCAGGTCTTGTTCATAATACTATGTTCCATTAACTGTCCTTGCATATCTCATTTCAGTTGACACAATATATACTTAGAGATTCAGAATTTTAAAGTGATAGGAATATAATGCATAATTACAGTGAAGGCATCTGTGTGGTTTTATGTAAGATTTTTGCAAGACCTAATTGAAAAAGGACAAAGAGAACATCAAAAAGGCAAACCTATAGAATATAACAGAATGTCATAACGTTGTTATGTTTTTTATTTATCTTACAGATTTCATTAAGAAGTAATAGCCACATTCTAGAATTTTGTAAGATAATATAAAAAATAAAAAGGACACATACCCAGATAAATTATGTAAGTTTTAAAGTGATTTCTATAGAATCCTACCAGTCTCCTCACCTCTCCTGAGTTCTAAAGGATTTTCTGTGGAGACGCTATTCTTCAGCCTGTTTGCAGGAAGGCTGAAGGCATGGATACAGCTGGAGGATACACGTGCCTTACCCAGTGAATTACTAGTAGCTATCATTTGCTGCCTTGCCAGAGCAGTAACAAAATAGCAACAGGAGAGCAGAACCCCCATATAGGGTAACACACATGCACCAGCTGTCCCTTTAACCCACTGCTCCCCTCCTTCCTCATAAAACCTTTTTTTTTCAATATCACATCTTTTTCACTTATGGATAATACTTTGTTTACAGTGTAAACCCATCTTAAGTACGCAGTGAATTATAGAAAATGCTGTGTTTGTAATGGAAACAAAATGCTCACTTCATACTGATAAAAGAAACACAGAAGTTTGCCCTTCCTGTTAGTATTTGTGTAACTTTAAGAAATATCTTTGCATCATGTACACATCTGCCATGTGATGGAGGAGTCACCATAGAAACAACACTATTGAATGGCAAAATCAGGCTTCAGAATAGCTTTATCTTAATCACCTTCCATTTTTCCATATGTTCCAAATATTTTTCTCTGTTCAACATGGAGTGAACATGAATCATAACAAATTTGTGGGTGGAATGATGATATACTTCACTTGTACGACTTTTCAGACATTTCTGTCTTGTTTTAGTAATAAATCCCTTTTGTTCCTATTATTACTTGTATAAAAAAGGCAAGTAACAGACAAAGCATATATGTACTTTATCTGAATATCTTCAGCAGATATTGTAAGGCAGACATCTCCCAATGGAGACTTTAATACTTGAAGCACTCCATAAGTAATGGTGATCCCATAAAAGGTGCATCACTGGAGCCACACTGTGTTTTATGGAATAAAAGAGAATGGTTAGTTAGAGAGGGGACCCAAGATACCACAGAACCTGCAGATACTTGTCAGTTAAGCACAGACACTTTTTAAAAGAGCTTTTATTTGATTCTTTGTATTATAAGATGTTCTCAAAGGAAACAGAAAATGCACGTTATAATAATGCTGTACGTTACAATAAACTCTTTCCTAACAATAGTGATGACTGGGCGAAAGTGTCAAATGTACTTCTATAACGTAATTCAGATCAATACTTTTTAATGGTATCATTCAAGCTTATTGACTATCTAACAGAACTAAAAAAACATTCTTACACTTTTATGCTCTCAGATTTAGAAAAGAATAACAAACAATGTGAAAAAATGTCAGTGTTTAAGAGTATGACATATAGTTGCTAAGTATATATGTTATATTTAAGAGTGACAATAGCATGAAAAAGCACCAACAGAACTGCAGGTATGCAGACACATAATTAAACTACGATCATGTCACACAATTCCATCTTTTTCATTCAGCCATCGAAACTTTTGCTTTCTTAGTTGGGCAGAAGGGGAGCTTCCTTTCTTTCCTGTGTAACTAAGTACATTCTTAACACATCATATGCCCCATCCCTGGAGGTGTTCAAGGCCAGGCTGGATGAGGCTTTGAGCAACCTGGGCTAGTGGAGGGTGTCCCTGCCCATGGCAGGGGGGTTGGAACTCAATGATCTTTAAGGTCCCTTCCAACCCAAACCATTCTATGATTCTATGATTCTATATTGTGATGATATGAAAAATCTTGCTCAGTCCCAGCTGCAAATTAATCATCTCCTGATTTCAGAGAAGGAAGGAACCAGTGTGGACTGCAAATGGTCAGATATAAAAAGGGAGGAATTTCCAATAGATTAATTTCACTTACATCAGCCGGTAGAAGCAAGTTTCACTGAGGAATGCTTATAAGAAAGAATTAGACCACCTGCTGAAAACTAAAGACAGAGCACATGAGAAATATCAGAATGAGAAATAAAGGAAGAATGGAAAACCTTACAGTGAGGACCTCCAAGTAGTCATAACATTTGTCTAGCAGAATTCAGGTTGCACAAAATAAGAGGAAATTACTGTTAAAAAAATGACCTATGTCTGGAAGATGGGAGAAAGCAAGAGAAAGTTTTAAGGGTAAAAAAGAGACAAGAGGGAATAGGGCAGATGAGTAATGCAAGAAGTAGAAATAAGAAAAAACTGTGAAGGACAGAAGCCTGCAAAGTCATGGTCACTCATGAAAGGCCAACATACAGCCAGTAAGCATGTAGGAAAAGATGGTGGCTGGTCAAAAATGGTTTGGATGGCGATCTCCTAGCTGCATCAGTGTTCAGTGAAGAGAAACCCAAACTAAATAGACATTTTGGTAAGAAGAGGAATCACTTCAAGAAAAGAAAATCAGAAAAAATATGTCAAAGCTAAAAGGAGGGAAGAGGTCAAATAAGTGGTCAAAATCAGAAATGCAGTTTCCTTCATACTTCAGATATTAAAATGTCTTATTCTAGTCTTAAAATTAAACTACCCAGTCACTTCCCTTTACCTCTGGTCTTCTCAAAATTGGTTACCAGTGCAGCTTTCCCCCCCTCAAGAAAATGTTCTGTCCTTCCCTTGGCTACTTTAGAAGTCAAATAAAACATCTGGCATTAGATTTTGACAGGGGTGTGGACTCATTAGCTGATATGGCTATATAAATAAAAATGATAAAATGTACAAAATCTCAGTGTCATTGTAGCTCATTATTAGTTAGGCTATAGAGAATTTTTTATGAAATCACAGTTGAACCTTCTGCAATGAAAACTACCATCCCAAGTACCAGAAAGTGGTGAAGGAGGAAAGCATGCCCTTGCTGCTCGGTAGCAGTGTGCAGTGTGAGTCTGTGGCTAGCCCTAAATCATCTTGCATCAATACCAAGAAGTTGTTGTCATGATGTGATACAGACAAAAGTTCTTTTTGTCCATCTCCCAGATCCAGTAGCTCCTTACAAATGTAAGATGTCACCAGAAATGCCCCCAGAAGAAGGTTTATTAGTATTTGAGTTTAATCAGTTTTGTGTATAAAGTACTGCTGTGTGTATAATTTGTTCTGCTTCCATTTTTAAAGTCTTACTGGATTGACTTAAATGTTTTTCAATAATTATGAAGCATGAATAGTAGTTTGGGTATTTAGCTGATGATAAATGTGAAAAGGAATTCTAACCTGGAAAACAGATTGACTTATTTTTCATTCATTAAAAAAAAAAAAAAGTAAATCACAGACTAAAAAGGCAGGTCTAATTTGCAAAAGTAGCAGCAATATAGACATATATTACATAAAAGCTAAAGCCAGAAATATCTGTACAACAAAATGTGTAAAGCAGTAGTTCGTGTGCAGTGGGAACTATGGTTATTAAACTAGCCTATTAATCTATAAAGCAAACTTTGTAATCAGTCCAGCCATTTTTTAGTCTCAAATAAGCCATTTGATGGGAGTCTAATTAGATTTGTGTTTCAGTTCTGGAAATACCATTTTGTGCATTTTTTCTACTGCTTTATAGGCCACAACAAGTTATTCCCAGGACACTTAACAGATAAGTCACATTTTCCTCATCCAGTGGAGCCTTGAGTACATTTAGGATATGTCCTGCAGAGCTGTTCATTGCAGTGGTTCAAGGACACCTGGTGCTGTGGAACAAATGCTTTATTTACAAATATAGATTTAACGAGTTTCTGACCTGCAGTATGATATCCTTTGATCCTGAAAAAGATGAGTTGATACATACTAGTGTGATGCAAACAGAGAAGATGATTTAAACTATGGCAGGTCATAGCTATCAAAAGCATCCTGATGCTGTAGTAATGAAGTAAGAGCTCTTTGATAAACAATCCACCAGGACTGAAATGTAATTTTAACTCCTTCCATAGAAAATTGTGGACAAATGACAGCAGGTAAGTGTCCAAGTCACTGATGTGATAGATCAGAGCAGACAATTCTCTTTAATAATGGTGTTTTGGTGCTGGACAAAATTTAACTTTATGGCATTTGGGTTCCTACTGTGTTTTTCAGAATTGCTTACACAGTCTATTTATAATCACTCTGGCATTGCTAGGATGTTATCCTGGAGCTGTATAGCATTTCTGCACCCTTGTTTGTGACTAGTTTATCTTGTCTGTTTGATTGTGCATCTGTGTTCAGCCATGGTCACTGCCAATGGGTAGTGGCACAAGGACTGGTGATCTCCAGCACCACTGAGTGGCAGTCCTGTCCTGTGTCCTTATGTCTGCATCGCAAATCCAGCACCCTCCCTCCCCAGGGTATTTGGTCCACGGGAGAAATGCATCAACATTTCAAGAACACATTGTTTGCATGATGAGCAGCCAATTCACCCACTTGAAAAATGGGCTACATTCATGGAATGTATTATAAAGAGACTCTTCATGGTGGAATTTTAACAAATAAGTGACATACATTCTCATCTGTCAACTTAAAATTCAAAATACTTAAGAATTACAAGTACTTGTGAAAATAATGAGTTTTTGTGTTTAGAGGAAGATGTACAATGATTCTGCTGTATATATTTATGAAGTATTGCTGTTTGTCTTGCAGCAAGTTTGCAGAGGCTCCAAGGAAATACCAGAGCCTATGCTGAGTACTACCTACAAAAAACTAGCACAGAGATGGCTTTGATTTAGGGCACAAGCAACCTACTTCAGGTAATATACAGGAACCGGAAAAAAATTGGTGAGGAAGTCACAGTCATGCTCTGTCCCATGAAAGATCATTTCTGATTCCAGCTTTAATGAAAGCTAGTTACTTAGGGACTCTCGTGATATTAGACAATTTTCTCACATGAAGAAACCTTCATATTGCAGAAAAGTGAGATTGATTACAAAGTGAAGGAGAAATATGTTAATAACCCTGGTTTCAGTCATCTGGGGAGGAAAACAGTTTTGGCTTAGATACCTAAATATCTTCATTTCTTCCACACTTAAGTTCAAAACAATTAAAACATACCACTTGACAATTCCAGTTATTCTGTAAACTAAATGATACTTTGAGAGGCATCCTTCTCACAAAGACTTTCCAAGCCTTTTATATTTTTTCTGTTTAGATAAGTATCTTGGCAGGCACATACCTTTCTCCAATACAGATCTAACTAGAACACGTTAGTTAAGAAGTCATGGTAAAAATCTGTGTCTTCTAACATGGAAAAAGAACTTCATCAGAATGAAGAAAATTGCAGCCAGACAACTTACTTTTCTTTCCTTCTCTGAAGAGCTTCAGTCTAAAGCATCTTCACTCCACACTTCCTGACAGGCTTTATAATACCAGCACAGTAAGATATAGTTCAGATATCTTCATCTTCCGTGTGTTCTTTTTCAAGCCTCAGCATCCCTCCAGCTTTTACATGCTCTGTTACCTTACCTGTTCTTAACGTCTTTGAATTTCCACTCATTTCTGCCGTTTCTGTGTCCTTTTTCCTGCAGCTCTCTCAAGCCTCCAATGACAGTTGCAGCAGGAATTTTCATGGGAGTTGTGAGCCAGCTAGGGGGGGCTTTCAGATCCAAGCAGAAGGGAACATCGCTTGTGTTAAGGCATTTCATACATCATAACTCCAGGCTTTGTCATCAGAAGACTTTGGTGTAAGTGAGACAGACACAGATGTCACCTCAGACACTTCTTTATATGGCTCCTGGATGACAATCTCAATGCAGAGCAGAATCTGGACAAGGCACAAAAACTTGGGAGGAAAACCAGGTTGGCCACAGAGGATATTTAGAAGAGGAGAGAGAAAAAAGGTAGAGATAAAAGGAAGGATAAGGAGGAAAAGGAAGAAGGTGAAACAATTGGGAAAGAGAACACTTCTCCCTTCCCTCTAATTTCCACAAGGAAATTGATGATTACTTAAGTGCTCTTCTAGTGCTTAGCAACACCAGACTTTGCTTCATTGCTTCTAGTAAGTTCTCTGCTAGTTCTTAATCAGAGTTGAGCTCTGACTGTCGCACGTTTCAGGTCTGGGATCTCCATCACAGAAGATAATCCTGTAAGGGTGTGTGTAATTAGATGGGTGTGACAGCAACTCTGTCCCACAGAGAAACTATGTGCAGAGCAGCACATTCACCTCGGCTAGCAGGGAAGTCTTTTCTGAAAACTCATTTCATATTCACCCTGACCTCCCCAAAGAAAAACTAAGAGATAATTTATCAAACACTGACAAATAAGGAAGTGTCAGAGTTAAAGATGTCATTAAATCTTGAATCCGTTATTAAATTATGAAGCTGGCTGATAGTTATACAATCACACACATTCTTCCCCTTGACCCTTGCTTCATTATGTGCAAAGAATGAGCTTTTTAGTGTATTCTTTCAGCTTCATTCAGCATGTGGTCTATTTACTTTTCACCCTTGAGTCTCAGCTGTGAGGACAGCCATAAGTTTCCTGGCCTGTTCTGTGGCTCTCATAGCACATATATGTTTCACAAACATTCCTCGAAAGAATGGAGTTTTATCATCTCCACCCTACAGCTGGGAAACTCAGGCTGTACGATATGAATATCTGAGAATTCAGGCTGATCCATCCGAGTAGTTCACCGTGGGGAACATTTCATATTTCCAAAGCGCAGTTCCCAGTAGCTTCAGATACACTTGTGAATGTTTAAACATCTCTGCAAAATCAGCCTGTGAGATCTCACGCTGGACAACGAAACAGAGAACGAAATAACCACCTGGGAAAAATGTGATTAAAGGAACTTACCACACAGGATCTCTGCAGCGGAGGCCGACTCCAGCTCTCCAAAGCATCTGCTGTCTCATGATGAGATCTCCCTTGTATTTCCCTATTGCACCAGGGCTTTACGATAAGAAGTGTCATGCAACCTTGATAACTAGCAGGGCTACTGGCACATCACAGATACTAAAATGTGCTCTTTGCTTATCTCAAATCCCCTGTTGTGCCTGAAAAGGAAGTGCGGACTATAACAAACAGGACTCTGAAGATCACTGTGCCTTTTCTCGTTTCTGGAACACTTACAAATGCTGAACTCCTCCTTATGGGATTTAAATAGAAGAGAACGTCTAGAAAAAACTTTGTAACTCCCATTTCAACATCAGGCACCATATATCAAAGAAAAGACAACAGAAAACAATAGAGAAGATTTTTAAAACCGTGTCTTTTAGTGCAGGCAAGATCTCTTTGTTGAACTGAATCCATACTTACGGAGAAGGGAATAAGACAAGGAAGAACAGGCACTGGGAAGTGCCCTAGGATAAACAGCAAATAAATTAATTCTATGGCAGGGATAAAACAATCCAGTTCGTATTTTTTAAGGTCCTCTAGCTGGACTCACCTTGGGACTCACTTTAAAGAGCACTGCTCTTTTAAATCCATAAAGTATTCTTCCCGAGCTCTAGGGCATGTGGCTCACTGGCCACATGACATTCTCTTGCTTGCTTCAAAGAAATTCACAGTTACACTCTCTGCTCAAATACATTTAGTGATTAGCTCTGGTAGCAACCTTCCATCTCTCACTGCCTGTGTGTATTTTCTGGAATGGATAGGATTTCCAGGCTGTCCTAACAGGGAGTTAACTTCTAATGAGTTCATGTGCACCCCTACTAAGGATTCTCATCTCCTGGCTTGTGTAGCACATCTCAAGACTGTTGACCTAGAAACCACAGAGTCAGATTCATCTGTTTCTGATTATTGGACACATCACTTTTTTTCCCTTCACATATTAATTTTGATATCATGAACATATTTTTCCAGCTGAATTTGCTTCTCATATCATTTGACAGGCAGATTTTTATGCCTTTTACACTCTTTTTAAAAAAATAAATAAAGACTGAAAAATGTGAGTTGTTCTTCACTTAGTATCAAAAGCAAATTTGAATCTTCTCTTTTTTCCTTTTTCCAGCTGCTAGATGGTATATTATTCTCATATTTTTAATGTGTGTTATTGTTTCTCTCCATTCTTTTTCTTGTTGCAGATGCCCTGACTTGGAAGAATCCATGCTCGTCCATACTTACATCCATACTCATCTTCACAGAGAAGCACTGAAACACATTGTGATGGATGTTATAACTCTTTGGTTGCTTGCTCAAAATGTACTGTGTGTGAATTACACATTGTGTGTTTTCTTAAGGAGAGTTCTGCTGGCTGTGAAGAGGAAGGCTGTTTGCCTTGTCACTGCTGCTGCTGTCCTCTAGTTTAGGAAGATTACTCCCCAGCCACAGGGAGACCTGGAGGAGATTCTAGAGAGACACTGGTGGCCCAGACAGGAGACAGAAAGGAAATAGGTAGAAACATAGAGTTAGAGGGTAATACAGATCAGTCGGAAGGGACGAGCTGTGAGGTCAGACCACATTTCTTAGGGATTTATCCATTTTGGCCTCAAATTAAGAGATTGTTGAGAGGAAAGGAGGGCAGTTCTGTAGCAAAGCCTCTGAAATGATGGAGAAAAGGAAAATTTTCATAGAGTTCCAGAAAAAATAATCTGATGAAGTGTTCCTTCAATTCAGGGAGCCACGGTAAGTTGCTGAACTAGGAAGCAGGGAAGCCCATTTGCAAGAGCCCATTAAGCCAGAGTGTTTTCAAGTTCTTAATCTCTTAAACTTCTGTATTTTAGTATATTATTTATTTCAAGTGCCACCTTATTCCAGACTGTTGTTTTCATGCTCAATTAAAACCAAGCTTTAGAAACTGGAATAATTTGGTGTCTTTTCATGTCTTTATCTCAAAAGAAAAAAGGGCACTTTTACCTCATGGTCTTGAGCAATGCTGGATCCTGTTATGAACATGCACCTATCAGACAGGTGATTCCTGAGCCAACTACAGTTTTATAGAGGGATATTTGTATATCTGAGAAAATGTCCATCCTGCCCTTGAAATTGAGGCTGTCATCAGGGAGGGATATTGATTAGGCAGACAGTCATAACTGGTGCTGAGGGCCAGCCAAGAACCAGGCTTAAAACCAAAGCAAACTAGACCCCGGAAAAATTAAGCAGTGTACCAAGCGAAGAGCAGCAAAAGGGAATACGGACAGAAGGGCTCTGGAGTAAAAGGCTCAAGGAGCAAAGGGAAGGAAACTAAAAAAGTCTGAGTCTAGACTAAGGAGCAGACAGACTTGGAGCAAAGATGAGAAGACAGGACCAAAGCACAGAATACCACTACAATCAAGGAACACACTGACAAAGCAAGACCAAGTGGTGAGAAGCCTACCTGAGACACTGACAAGCCACCAGCTAGCTTCTGAAATCCATCCTCAGAGGTCAGCATTGGCTATTTGTGTATTTATTGTCTTGTAAATAAATTTGTGCATGAACAATTTGCTTATTGGAGTAGCCCAAGTTGAATGATACCACACAGAATTAAATGAATGTGTGCCAAAGCACATCCACATGTATGTTCCTCTGTTCAGTACTCATCTGAGCAATTTTAAGTGTTATGGGAGCATATAAAAAGACATTGCTTTATCTCATTGCTTTTTCAGTGATGAAGTTTCCTGCCATCTAGTATCAGGCAATTATCACCTATACATTTACACGCATGCCTAATGCTATTCCACTTGATCAGGCTACTCAGGTATTTTAAATAAAAAACACTTGCAGCTATGTGCTAGATGGGTGTCTTTAATATTTACTCCTGTTTTATTCAGGTTTCCTGATGAAGAAGGGCTTATGAGATCATACTCTAGTATTCATGCGGACATATGTCTGTCAATCCACACTATTCTAGTAGCTTTTGAACCTGATGGCCACTTTCAAGCACATTTGACAAAGAGGATTTAGCTTACAGAATTAAATTTCCATACATCAAATTGAAATAGGCAGTTAAGCAAAGGAAAGAGAGATTATTGGAGTTATTGGTATTCCATCCCCCTCCTCCGCCATTGATGGAAAAGCTGTGTCATGAACACCTTATTGAAGTCTATAGAATTCATATTAGAAAGCTATTGTGGATGCCCTTCCAAAAAAAAAAAAAAAAAGAAAAAAGCTTCACAAATGTGCAGTTGATTAGACACTGGAGAATCCAAGCAAACCATACCAATCCAGAAGCTTCAATAGTTTCCATACTCCTAAGTCTCTGTGCTACACATTAAAGAAGCATTACTTACTACCAGCAAGCTCTTATCTCAAAAAATTATAAATATGAAGAGCTTTGCCATTAGATTTCTGCTTGTAAAAAATATCCTCTCGTCTTCCTCTAGATAAAATCTGAAGTATTTAGTTTAAAGGAAAATAAAAAGGCATGTACCGAAGCAGTACAGTAGCTTCCCTGATTTGTTTTGGGTGATCAGCTAATATTTCCAGTTTAGTTACTGTTCTGAATGCATGGGAACTTTCTGTGTATTTCTTTCCCAGTGTTGACACCAGGAAATTTTGCAAAGTTTGACAGCTTAGTAGCAAGCAGTATTCCAAAGGGACCTTCCTCTGGGCCCTATAGTGTTTGGCAGACATTCATTAATAGGACTGTATTCATTAACAGAACCTGTTTTCTTTAGGTTTTGAGCAAAATCTCTTCTGGACAAATAATGATTTAGCTAACAGCAAAAGGACAGAAAAATACTTTGACCAACTAGGGGATCCTCTTTGTGTTTGTGATGGAGTTATTGTAAGGGAATTTAAAAAAAATAGTGTGAGAGCATCTTATGACCAAAGATCTCAAAGAATGGAAACTCAGAGACACAAAATCTTGACATGTCATTTTTAGTAAGATTTTTAACAAATCAGGTCTAAAAGACTGGTTTTCTTTTTCCTTTCCTCAGATTCCTTATGCACTAGGAATAGTTCAGCTCTAAAACAAACAATATCTGAAACAAGTATGAGAACTTTTCATTTGCTATTTTAGGCATGTTTAAAGAAAAATCACTGGGTGTAAGATAATTGAATATTTCTGTAGTGCATTTTTTATAAAACCTTGCTCAGGTAATTTGTCCTCTCCCAAGGCACAATCAAGAACACAAACATAACCTCAATTATGTTTAATTTGTTTTATAACAGACTGTATTGTCCTCAGCCAAGGCTGGAGCTCAGTTATAAATTGATACTATTTTTGTAAACGGGTGTGGGTTCACTGAAAAAACTGTACCTGCTCAAGATCTGTCTCGCTGACTGTATTCATGTGAAGTCTTCAGTAATAAGAGGAATGAATGGTATGTAAACAGCACAATGAATGTACAATGTCACCTTTTAACAGTATCTGTCTTAGCTCAGTTTGCCTTATTTAGGTATGGAATTAGCAATATTCACTGAAGACTAGAAATGTCACATACTACACTTCCTGGAGGGGCTCTTGATTCCAGAAAAGAGGATCAAAATAGCAGTTAAAGCTTAGCAAATTTCAAGGAAGAAAAATCTTCACACACCACATTTCTGCAGCATTCTTCAGTACTCTCAACTTTGCTACCATTTTCACTTCTATAAATTTGGCATAAAATCCCTGTTGCATGGGATTCTGTGTCCGTCTGTGTCCATTTTACTTTCATTTTAAGGACCTGAAGAGTTGATCTGCGTGAATTCATTAGTAATGGCATTAAATGATGGATATCTCAAAGCCTCAGTGATACGCATTTGAACACCTAGAGCTTTTGTGTTTTTTCAAGTCATTGCTTCTAGTGCTTCAAGAAGCAGATTTCTCCTTGGCCTCACAAGAGCTACATTTCCTCCATTAAATCCCTTTTCTTCTTTCTCAGCTTTCATTAGCAGTTGTTAAGTCTTCATATAACACGTACTGAAGACTATTTTCCTCTTCTAGTTAAGAAACATTTTTCAGTGTATTTTTGTCTAATTTTTGTGATGATAGCACTGCAACACCTTTACATGTAGTAATGGAAAATTATTTGCTAATCTATGTATAACCCTACATTTTAAACTGCAAAATGTCCTTTTAAAATATGGAGAGATATATGCATTGAAGCAATACAGACTTCAGTAGGAAACTACCACCTGAACCACCAGGTGCACACACATTTTAACAGATTTCAGAGACAGGATGACCTTTTCTGGCTTAGCTGTGGCATCTCTAAGTACCACGCAGAGTATGGGGCAAATCAATGGCTGTTTTGCCTAAAGAATAACTGCCGATTTTGCCCGTTTCTGGAATAATTTATTTCCAGTATGATTGCGCTTTCTACACTTGCCGCTCAGTGCTGGGGAACGCGCACCGGGCTGTTCACAAGCAGATTTGGGTTCGATGTCAGCAGGGCTTCATCTCTGCCACAATGATGCTGAAACCTCGTGAAGTGCCTGTGAAATCTTGCAAACCCCCCGTGTTTTGTGAGGTATTTGCCACCCTGGACCAACATGTCACACAAGGGGGGGTTTCGTGTCTTTCTGCTTGTCCGAGCCCCTTGCTTAACGTCCCCCATGAAAGAAAAAAGCAAACCAGCCCCAAGCCCCGCCATGACAGGGGTTTTGAGCACTGCTGTCGGTCAGCGGGGAACGCATTTTTGGGGTTGCCTCCTTCGGGCTTTGCCCCAGAGGCCGAGAGCCAAAACCACGCAGCCAGGCGCAGCTCTCCCGAAGGAAACCCGCGGCCCGTCCCAGGGAAACGGCCACTTCCACTCAGCCCCGCGGGTACGTTTCCACAGTCGGCAGGCGTCAGGAACACCGCCGCTGCCCCGCTGCCGCCCGTCAGCGTGTCAGGCCCCGCAGAGCCTCCCTCGCCCCGCGGGGCCCTGACACGGCTGGAAGCGCGGCGGCGGCGCTAGGACCCGCCGGGCTGCGGGAGCGGGGGGTGGCGCATGCGCGGCGGTGTCGGTGCAGCTGGCCGCCGCCGGGTTCGGCGGAGCGCAGCGGGCGGGGGCGAGGGGGTCGGGGACAGCCGCCGGGACCTTTCCCTCAGCGCTCCGCCGGAGGCAGCGCTCGTACCGCCGGGCATGGGCACCGCGGCTCCGCGCTGCCTCGTCCCGTCCCGATGAGTCCTCGCCGGAGCAAGTGAGTGAGGGGGGCGCCCGGGCGGTAAGTGGCCGCTGTCCCCCGGCCGCCCTCCCCGGGACGGCGCGTCCCTCCCGGGCGGGGAAGGAGCCGGCGTGCCCGGGCCGTGCCTCCGCTGCTCGCAGCCCTGCTCCGCTCCCGGGGCAGCCCGCGGCTTCTCCCTTTGCCACAGTTTTATTATTTTTATTAAAAAAAACGCGCCCACCAGTATCTCCGGGAGCGGCGGGCGGGGCGGGAGAAGGGAAGCCGCGGGCTGTGGGCGACCGCTGGGCGCTGCGGGGTCGCGGGGGGCTCGGCCGCTCCTGCCCGGGCGGGGCCGACCTGCGGCGCGGCTCCACCTGCGCGCCCGTTCCTCGGCAAGAGGAACTCCCCGGCCCCTCTCCGCCTCTTCCCCTGCAGGGCGCTGGCGGCCCGGCCTCGGGAGGGAGGATGTGGTGAGAGGATGGGGCTGTCTCCCGCGGGAGCTCGCCATGGCCAGGGAGGACTCGGTGAAGTGCCTGCGCTGCCTGCTCTACGCCCTCAACCTCCTCTTCTGGGTGAGTGGAGCGGCGCGGGCCGGGCTCCCGCCGCCGCCCGACCAGGTGGCAGTCCCGCGGCGAAGGGGCGGGGGCGCGGCGGGCACGGTTGCCCGTGCTGGGCGGAGGGTGAGGGGTTGCCCGCCTCGGGGTGCGCCCCGTGCCCGGCAGTGCCGTGAGGGAACACTGACCGCTTTAAAAACAACAAAAAAGCAGCCTTTGGAAACTAGCTGAAAGTAAAATTAGATGTGGTATTAACCTAGTGTTATAAATACACATGTGAATTTGTGCACCTGTGGTATGTAGAGAGGGAGATATCCACGGGTGCCGGGGCTTCCTGACGGGATGAGTGACCCGGGCTGAACTCCGAGCTCTCGCAGGTATCTGAGCAGTCAGCTGCTCTGCAACTGCCTTGCCCAAAGTCTTTTTTTGTCCTTTCCGTGGCCAGATCCTAACTATCAGGGAAGGCCTCGGGTGATGTCTTTCTTTTGTTTGCAGCATTTCCGTCAAAGCTGTGTTTCTAGCAGCAGGGCTTCTCGGTCTCCAGCATAAATGGGTGTGATCAGCACTTGCTCCTCAACTTTCACAGCTCTGGACAAACAGCATGATGGAGATTGCTTGCAGTCCTCGCTCACTCACACCAAGTGAAATGTGCTACACCTGTATAGCTGAGAGTTATGCTGGACAAGTGTAAGAGAACGAAAGGGTAAAAGGCATGACATCCCACAACTCTTCACAACGGCTGACTCCTGAGGTGCCGGACACTTGGATGATGCAGGGATAATACATGGGCTGGGACCAAGCTTAGTTTATAATGGAATTGAGATGAAGTCTTATGATTGCTGCAAATTAAGTGGGGGTCAGAATAGGAATAAGAGCGAGAACTGTTAAACAGCATTTGGTATAGAATGGTACTTTTTATAAAATGCAAGTGATCTGAAAATCTTATGAAAGTGTGTAGCTTTGTATATTGTGTTTAACAGAGGTGAAAAATAAGTTATTTCTGTAGTGCGTGTAGGAATAAAGCCCTTTAGTGGGAGCTTTTTTAAAAAAGATGTGTAATTGTTTCTTACATCATCCATGGTTTTCATTGGATACTGTACAAAATGTAAAACCCTGTATTTTCTTTTAAGATGGAGGTTGCCTGCATTCAGCTGACCTGAGTTCAGCTTTAGGTTTTTACACATGCTTTAGAGTTGAGTGGATGGACATCCACATGGTTGAAAACATCCTGTCCTGCTGTTTGCCTGTTCCCTGCTTTTCTCTGGTTTCCATGACTCCTGCCTTGAGCTGTCCTCATCAGTTCCCATTCATACCTTACCTCACCGCTGTCTTTGTCCCCTTAAACTTTAATCTGCTCTTTTCCCTTGCCCTCCATGCTTGTTGCCTGCTGTGTCCCATCAGATGTATTATTCAGTGACAGCTTTTTATAGTTAAAATAGCTGTTTAGGTGGAAACCAAGT
This sequence comes from Pterocles orientalis, assembly GCA_011057875.1. Lineage (NCBI taxonomy): Eukaryota > Metazoa > Chordata > Aves > Pterocliformes > Pteroclidae > Pterocles > Pterocles orientalis. Next base: position 1,144,555 of record WKFP01015295.1, on the reverse strand, counting down.
TACACATGAGGTTATACCCTCACGCTGTGTCAGCTGATCTGTTCTGTGGTGATGGGGCCTTGATGCTGGAGTCAAGTTCTTCATTTCTCGGTCTTGAGATGCTTTCTTTTCGTAGGAAAGCCTGCCCTTATCTTTGGAGGGGACTAGTGCGTTCTGTTGCAGTTCCTCTCTAAGGAGAGCAAGGTTTACATGGGAGGTTTACATGTGTCTGCCCTTTTTGCTCAAATTTTCAGTTCCTTTCCGTGTCAGATTGCTCCTTGCTATTCTTCATTGTTTTGTTGATGTGTTTTTCTGTTGTGGACCTCAGGCGTGGAGCTACACAGTACCTTTGAGCTTGGCAGTGGAACAGCACTAACTACCTCTGTAATGTGGTGCTGCTGTTAACTTTGTCCATTCTTAATTTGTATCTAGATTTGGTTTAAAGCATAGATGGCTAGAAATAATTTCTTGTTCTTTACATTTCGTTGCCCTTTAAATAATGATGTCTCAGATCACCCTTAACTAGAAAGTGGTTGTTTTTTGTTTTTTTTTTTTTTTCCTAGTCATATAGAAAAAAGGATCTTTTGATTCTGTGGGAAGTCCTAAGGAAGAAAATGGTGACTTCTCATGCTTGTCTCCAAAATATAAAAAATGTCTGTAATTAATCTTCCTAGCTGAGGCCAAGACACCGGAAATTACACCCAAGCAGCTAAGTGAAATCTGTGTAGTGCTGAAGCATGTGAATATGTAATTAAATAATAAATGCCAGAATAGCAGATGATTTGCACCACAGACATTGCAGAGAACTAAAGCTGTCTTCCATAATGTGTATAAAACTAAAGGTGTTGGAACTCAAATGAAAAAATTGCCAGCCCGTTTGGAGTTCTCTGCATTTTACAAAGCAGATGAATGCAATGGTTTTGTTCAAACCAAATAAACAAATAAGCAAAAAAACTCAAGTTCACCAGAATTGAATGGTAAGAAATAAGATGTGTGGCAGGTGGGTAGTTAAATGTATTGCGGTTACGTCAGATTTATTTGGAGGAATATGTGTGTAAAAACCTCCTTCTGCTTCCTGTCTGGTCCTGTTCAGATGTGTATTTATTTAACAGTTAAATATAAATCTGCTGCTAGCTGCTTGTTGTAGTGAAATCTGCCATATGTCCTCCTCTGTCAGATCTTGAATTTTCTCCTGTTGGGCTTAGTGGGAGTTTTGCCACTGCCTTTTCTGAGTGTCAGAGCATGGGGCAGAGTTTTTTGTGAAAGGTTTCCTTGGCAGCAGGTGCTTAGCCACGGATGTGGGCATGGGATCCATGATTTCCCCTTGCTGCAACTCTTCCTTCTGTTTGGAAAGCTTTAGCTTGCCTGTTGCTTATGTTAGTTCTTGTTTGGTTACATACCAGCCCAGGTTATGGGCTGGATGTCAGGAAGTTTCGATTAGATCAGCCCCTTGAAAATGTGCAGCTGTGTTCCTCCTGACCATGGTGGGTTCTGTCCCAATGGGTAAGGACAAGAGCGATGCCGTGATTCCAGGGTCTGTACCGACCTCCCGATTTGGGACGCATATGTGTGAGTCTCTTCAAACCTGATCTTGGAGGGTTTTATGCTTTCTCTTGCTTCCTTCCCAAGGGCCATTGCCTCCAAATGACTTCATGCCTGTTGATAAAGTGCCCAGTGGCTTGTGTCAGTTATCAATGTTCGTCTGAAAACAGCGGAGATGTGCAGGCAGCGTGTGTTGACTTTTTAAAATCATGGTTTGATTGAGGGTCCTGGCTGGAATAGGGTGATGCTCTCCTTGTTTCACTCTGGTGGTGTCCAGCTGTAGGTCTAACCGCAAGTTGTGCAAAAAAGATTGCTTCCTCCTCCAAGCTGGAGGCTTGAAGCTTTTGATGTCCTGACAAAAACTGTGCGAGAGCTGGTAGTCACTGTCTGATACAGTCCGATTGTCAGAAGGGAACATCTAAAGGAAGCTTCAGTGTCCTGTGTGCAGCTGTCCCTGGGAGTGTGATGAGACTCCAGCATTTGTCGTTGCCAGCCTGGTGAGGGCAGACTAGTGCACGTGAAGCTCCTTAGATGTTACGCATAACAGAACTGGCTAATCTGACCATCAGTATTGCTGAAAAACTTGAGATGTAAATAGTTGCCACAGCACACTGGTGTCTTCATTATTTCGTTGTTGTTGGAAGCTACAGAAGCAGAGAAGTGTGAGAACTTTATCCATCACTCTGGTGCCATCCTTTTAGCTTCTCCAGAGTATTGCTTGTAAGCGTACAGCTGTGTGCTATTTGTAAAGAAGAGCCGTTTTTTTTGTTGTTTTGTTTTTTTTTTCCTGGTCTCAGCGGATGAGCTGTGATGTGGAGTGGTAGACAGGGTGATGTACCTGTGCATGCATGAGAGGCCGGCAGGCAATGTTGTTTGTTATGCTTTTTGTCATTTTTGGTCTGAAGGCTGGTTAGCTGTAAATCATTAAGCAATCAGCTGGAAGCTGAGTCTGTGTTTTAGTGGTTCATCCTGTTCTGATAATAAACCAATAAATGTACTGCCTTTACTGCTCCAGAAAACCACTGGTTTTGTGTATGTGAATGGATTGGTACTTCTGGAGCTGCAACTTGCAGATCTTGAAAGGTGTTTTCTTCTGAGGTGGGAATAAATCTGTTGTCAGCACTCTATTTGTTGTTGATTTAAGTGACTGACTGTGGTAAAAGACCCGATGATACCCTTCTGGAAGCTGCTTCCGAGGTCAATTGAATCATGCATCTGACTGCAAGATGTCTCTTTCAGAGCAATGGGAGTTTGAAGTTTCAGGACCTCCTCAGCCTTCTAATTTCATAAGGGTTTTATTGACAGTGCTCTGGAGAAGGAATGCCCTTCAGACTAAATCCTACAGTTAACATTTGGTTTGATTCTTTTGTCATCCTCATGTGTAAATAAACATCACTTCTTAAGGCAGTTCATGGATTGAGAGACCCAACTTTATTTCTGCAAGTATCTCATCTTACACTCTGTAACACTGCTGTTCGCAGCATATTACATTCTGGACAGATGAATAAAAAGAGAGGACCTCCAAAAATGCACGATTTAGTGTTTTGTAGTCCAGACTTAGTGCTTAACGAAGCAGTTTATCTTAGTGGTGCTTGAGAGAAGACATGTTCCTGCTGTTCCCTAATTTTCTCCTCTTAGTGGCAATGCTGGTCTTTATTATCTCTGGGTAGCGTGTGTCAGGACTTAGAGAAATTTGATTTTGATAGTTCTACAAATGTATTTTATGCAGTTAGGAGACGACAGGATATTTCCTTCTGGTGTGGCTTTTCTGTATCAGCAAGCTCCTTGACACTGTTCCAGCTCAGTAGTGGTCATGCGTGTAACATGAGCATCTCCATTCATTTTGAGCACAATGTAACTTTTCCTCACAGAAGTCCTCCTTGCCAGGTTTTGCGATGTTGCTGTTGTTCTGTACTTCGCTGTGGTCTCTTTCTCAGTTAAACCACCTTCGCAAGACCTTCAGTCCCAGAATGTGGCCAGCCTGTAATAATGTCAGAGGCATAACACAGGAGATTATCCGAGTGCAGTGGCCCCTAGGGGTTGTGCTAGAACAGGAACGAGGAGATGGTGCTGAATACAGGAAGAATTCAGGCTCCTGGCTGCTTACAATAGGAGAGGATTAAGCAGAGCAATAGCTGTGAGAGGTACAGGCTTGTTTCACTTAGCAGCTCAGCCATATGTGTTCTCAAAGAAGTATAAATAGTCAAAATTGGTGCACTAGGTAGTGATAGCAGATGCAAGTAAAAGCAGCATAACTTTTTGTCAGTTTTCTCGTTTAAAAGAAAAAGCAAAATGCAGCTAACGTGCAGGAAAAGTTTGTATAGGCTTTCTGCCTTGAGAAAACTGACAGCTTTTAATTTTTTTTCTTTTTTTCTCCTTTTTCTGGTGAGTGTGTGAGGTGGAAAGGGGGAGCAGCTGCTGCTGTGCTGGTTATAATTGAGGGTGACTGTACTACAGTGGCTTGGGCAAATCAAGGGTGTAAGCTGCAGATGATTGTGTCATAGGTGGCAAGGATCTCTTAACTGGATGTTTGATGTTTGAGCTAAGCCAGTGAAGTTGCCACATCCGTCACCTTGTGAGGTTTTTCTGCCTGGGGATACACTGAGTTTCTGTTTAGCTTTCCTCAGTTAACAGGATAGCAGTACTATCTAATTTAGACTATGTGTCTGAAGCCAATAAGCCCCTCTGGCAGGTAGTGGAAATTGTTTTGCATCTATCTTGAATTTGTACTTGTGAACAAAAAAAGTCACATAAATGAAAAAGGAGCAAGCTTCCAGTTAGCTTTCCTTTTGTTTTGAATACTTTGCACACTTGAACCTTCTAGGTTTGGCTATGTGTACCACCTGAGAACTTAGAGCAAGGAAATATTAGGATTGTGCAAGGAAGCACTAAGCATGGTTGGAAGCAGTGGTATTGTGTTTCCTTCTTTTTCCAACTTCAGATGTATATGTTGAATCTTGTAATTCTTTAATTCATTTTTCAAATGAACAATATGAGAAAGAAATCAGTCTATCCTCCCTTCCCTGGAACCAAATTCTGCATAGAGGTTGTGCCTCTGCTACTCTCCAACTTCCACTCACATCGATGGGATTTGCAGATAACATGGAACAAATAGAGTTCGGGTCAAATTTTTAAGGAATTTGAGTGACTAATAATATCCACTGAAATGAACACTGCCTGGTTGGGTACCTGTAGCAGTGTAAAATGGGGTTCTTTTTAGGCTAATATACTCAGATTTTAGAGAATGCAGTGTAGACGTATGTAATTGAAACTTGATTTTCTTAGCATTCTTGCATAAAGAAAATATCTAAAAGCCATGCAAGAATGACTCCAGCTTCTATGGGAATAAGGTTTCTTTGTTCAGCCAAGCAAGCTATAGGAGGAGTTTTAAAGGACCAGAAATACTTTAAATTCTGGTCTTTGAGAAATCTTTTACTTTTGGTGTCTTTAGGCTACATTATTTATATACATTACCTGACCATGTCCTAACAAAGTAGAGTCCAGCCATAATTCAACTTTGTATCTGCTTCTATGTAGATTTTATTATCTTTTATTCCATGTGTATCTTAGTGAGTGACATGGCTCATCCTGCATGGCATATCAACAGTGAATTGGTAGATGAGTCTTTGCAAAATGATCCTGAAAAAGAGTGTCCTGATGTGATGATGGAAAGGAAAAAAAATAAACCCCACCTTGTTGGAAATGACATTAATATGCTTCTTGATTGTCACTCATAAATCAGTGAAACCACAGACATTTTTTGGGTAGTCCTCATGATTAACTGTGTTGAGCTCACTTCCATCTACCTTGAGGATGAAGGTACAAACCCATGTTGACTAGATTTGAGCCAATAATTCAAGGGTGCTGCTCATACCAGTAAGCCATGATCTCCAGCAGAACTAGGAAGATCCATCTGGCCTGTAGGTACTTGCATTTTTTTTTCTTTAAATTCACATCTCTTTCTGTATTGAAGATGAATCCTCAGGCACTGCTTCTCTACCCTGAAAATTTCCCATCATCTTGAGAGTCTGTGGTAGACACTAAGCAAGGGTTACAGGAATAACACCAATTTTTTAATCTCTTGTAGCTATTTCCCTAGGTATAGGGGTCAGTTTAATTTTGTGCAGTTTTATAGGAATGTGTGATTTAATGAAAAATACAGGCTTATTTTAGTAATCTTCATGTGCTCATGGGTATTCACATGTGAAACAGGAAAGTTAAGTGGTGTACCCACAACCAGCTGATATGTAGGTTCTGTGGAGCACAAGAAATACGTACTTCTTTCATATCAGTCTTCCAGTTATATACTCTGGGTTTAAAAATAATTTGTTTGCCGTCTGTGAGGTTGACTACTGTCTGTGAACAAAAACAAGCTCTTACAGAAAATAATTTAAGAGTATATTGTGTATATGTGAAAGCATATCATCTTCTTGACAACGGTGTATGGCTTGTGATGTGGATCTGGACGCTTGAGCTCTGAGGATTGCTGCAAGTTACCCATCATCAGCAGCACGAGTCTGCCTCCCCAAAGGCAAAAGGCCTCTTGAGAGTGAGGTGCTTACTTTTGAGGGAAGGGTGGCACAAATCATGTCGTAACAAGAAGTGGAGTGCTTAGGTAGTCACAGAGAGGGTGGATGCAGAAGTACATGCACTTTCTTATCCCTCTTTGCTTTTGATGTACCCTTATGCCACGCAGTCCTGATGTTGATACGTGGGTCTGACACTTGGTAGAACCAGCAGACAGATGGATTGTGCCTTGACCTGTTTGCATGTTTGGGCTCTTATTTGTTCTTTATGCTGTGCTGCTGTAGGAGCCTTGCACAGTCAGCTGCTGGAAAACTTGCTTGCTTCCCCTGGAAGGGTGACCCGTAAGCAGCCGGTCTGTGCTCCAGCAGTTGCCTTATTGCAAAGTGTGCAGGTTCCAGCCTGTGCCAAACACAGAGCAGGTTGTTAACTCACTGTTGCAGCTGTGCAAGCAAAACTGGATTCAAAGTGCAAATAAGTACATGCTTCAGCGTTGGCAAGTGGGAGGGGACCAAGGCATAGACCTGTGTAGGAACTAAAACTAAATATTGTCATGTCAGTAGAAGATGCATTAGTGGAGGATAGGGGAATTTCCTTTTTATAGACCACCCTTCTTTCTCTAAACATTTAAATGCTTTTGCCAGATAATACAGAAAAACAAGACCTCTTGTCTCGCTCTCCCCTGCCCTTACACCCCTCCCAAAAAATGTTGTTGACTGTTTCTCCAGGAATCTGAGTCATCTGTGTTTATTCAGTGATCTGAATATTGAACCTAATACTGAAAATCCTGTGAAAGCATTGCAATATGCTCTGTTTATGACCTTGTAGTGATTTACCACCCTGCCCTGTCCCACCCCTTTAGTAAGTCACAGCTCAGGTTACCCAAATCAATTTTAACTCGAAATTTTCTCAGGGTTTATTTTTTTATTAAGATTAAGGGATGTGGATGTGTTGTCATATCTTGGAAGTAACCTCCTTGAACCTGGCTGGACACCTTTTTCTGCAAACCAAGTTGCTGTATTTTGTATGGGTACCAGAGCGTGGCCTGAAGTTATTTACCCCATCTGTTAGAATAAAAAGAACGGTGTGATGAGAGAATGAAAACAGGTGTGTAAATAACGACAGCAATTGGTCTTGCTCCCTCAGAGACAGAAATTCATGTTAATTTGTAATTGGAAATACAGATTTATTTTCTAGTTTAGGTGTGGACTCAAAGACATTGTGAGTAGGACTGTCACAATAAGGGCTTAAAATATATACTTAGTGAATAAAAGATGATTTTCATTTTGATGCATAATTTATGTAAAAAAGTTCCAGAGACAATTTAAACTGTGCTTGGAAATGACCACTCCTAGTAGTTTGAGTCCGTTGTTGGATATTGTAATTCAGTTGTCTGAGAAAGCTCTAGTAGCTTTAAAAACTTTATGCTATAAATTAGTTTGGGATTTTAGTATGTTATTGTGTGATCTGCATATTGCTCGTATATAAAAATGTATTACCTTTGTTTAATCAAGATGAATATATATTTAAAATGGGAGTAGGACAGCATGTGATTTTGTAAACTCTTCAGTGTTGTGTTGATGACTATGTACTGTGGTGGTTCAGAATGAAACCCATAGTGACTTGTGCAGCCAGCTGCGACAAATAAACACGTTTTACTGCCTACTGTCATAGTATGTTTACAACACAGTAGACTGGCTGTCATCAGAGAGGCTTGGTGGAAAACTTTCTGGTGAAATGATGTAATTGCTAATGTGGTGAGAATTATTTTGGTAGTTTTATTTCTCCTAAACTTGTGTCCTTTCGTCTGACTGCTTGATACACATTTCTAGCTGTATTTTACACCTAAATTAGTTACAAAACAATGTCCTGCCAGTTTTTTAAGGCCACCTTTTTTATGTCCTCTAAATGAACCAAGACGAACTAATCAGGACCTTGCCCTCACCCAAGACTCATTGAAAACCGCATGGCAGTGAATTGCAGTGATGTGACTGCTGTACTTTGATGGTGGGTTCGGATGCACACTGAGGTTTTGGGAGAGGTTGTTACTGTTCCTGCCTACTAAGCCAGCGGGCTGAGTTGTACTGCTGGTGTTGGTGTAATTCCTGTGCTGCTGGCTGTAGGTGGTGTGAAGTGGTGGGTGCCTGGAGCCTCCTTGATGTCAGCTGGCACTTGAGGGTGCTTTAGCGCTTTACAGGGCAGCATGTGCGCCCGTTGAGTCAGAGCAGGAGGCTGTGGAGATCAGTGTCAGTGTTCTTGTTGCGATGACCCTATGCTGTGGAGCAGGTGAGCAAGTCGATTGGTTCATTGATGCGAGTTGGTGCTTGATAATCTTTTGTCACTGAACTAAACATCAGTCATTACTATGCAGGGCAGTCTGGTGTTGCAAATGCATTTCATCCTGCAGGGGGTTCCTGCCCAGAGGCTCGCTTTTGCTGATCAGAAGGGATACGACTTTTCTCCCAGCACTTCCCTTTGCTGGCGAAGAGCTACCAAGCACTTGGCGGGTTATGTGCTGTAAGGTATACCTTTTGTAACCAGCCTATTGCTGAATTGCTTTCTTTGAGTTATTAGGGTTTGCTCTTCCATAGGTCTCTTTGTTCAAGAGGAGCTTCTTGACTATTTGCCTGTTCTTTTTCTGAGCCGTGTCTTTATGCTGCCCCAGTCTGACAGTGTTACTAACTTTGATGGCATGTGTGTCACAGCTTCTGGCTAGTCTTTCAAACTTTGGACTTTCTTCAAAATAGGGTGCCAAAGGTACCTCCCAAGGAAATTGCGTAGTTGACAGGAGGGTGTTGCACAGGTAATCTGTGTGTAATGCCTGTGTAGCAGTAAGTTAAGGCATTGTGCATGTATATTTTTAGCATAGTGCTGTGCTAACTCTTGTGTTGATCCCATACATGCATTGTAAGCATAGCAGAAGTCAGTAATTCCTGAAGGAGTTAATAATGGTGGTGAGATTGTTCAGGGCACAGGGCAGGTGAGCTGTAGCCTGGCTCTCACAGGGGGAATTTTCTTGCATGTAATTTACATTGGGCAAGAAACAGCAGTAACTGGCTGTTAGCTATTTACACTGAAGAAAAGCCAGAGGGGCCTAAATGGCTAAATGCTTTTTGAGTTGAGTGAGAAACCTTTCTTGGAGAGCTTGTTCTTGCAAACTGAAATAGCGTTCACGTAGTTGCATTATTGGTGACAGTTATGTTTCCTAGGTGAAAGGAAGCAGTCCTCTTCTTCCAGTTACTCTTCATGATAAGTGGAAGTAGAGTCACATTCCAGGATATGGTCATTAAGCACTTGTGTAGAATTTATGTGGCCATGTGTTGGCCACAGCTTGGAGATGAATCTGCCTAGACTTTTGCCTCACTAATTTTATGTGGGCAAAAATACATGTCTAGGTAAAGAAAACTCAACTTAGGCAGATAGAGTAGAAATAAAAGTTCTCCTTCCTGATCTGCTTCTGTGAGCAAGTCCTTTCTTCTAGCAAACTGAATAATGCTCTCAGTGGTAGGGTTCTGCTAATTTCTTTTGGTCTCTAGGAAGTCCTTTCTGTCCCCTCTGCCTTTTAGCTGTTTGCTGTGTGATTTCCTTGTTGTCTCCAAATAACCTGCAGGCTCCAATATCCTTGTGATGACTGTTTTGCCTGACAAATGTTACCTCCACTGGAGAAGCAATCTCTTGCCATCTTCTAAGGAATCCATCTCCTCTCATTGCTGTATGGGAATGTATTGCTGCATACCAAGGGCTGAAATATTTGAGTGCAGCCTGTGAATTCCTAATGGAAAATGGGGACTAGGCAGTCCACCAGTCTGGTATGGGAGGAAGAGTATTATTTAGCAAGTGAACATTTTTCTGCTACAGTTTTATGTAGCAGGACCGTCTGGCTCTTATTAAAAGTTGCTGAGGAGTGTGATTTTGATGGACTTCTCACTCTTGAGCACCACTGCAATAAAGCAAAATAACTTAATTTATTGTAAGTATTTTACTATAAACAAAGTGATAGTGTGAGCTAACACTAACTCTCTGTGTATCAGCAGGCCTCGCAGGGTGATGTGGAGGTTAAAAATGTTTTCTGTTGCTTTTTGACCATAAGAAAGTAGGCTGTTTGTAGTTTTCTTTACCTCTCTTTGTGTTAGAAACTTGTTTTTTATTGCTTGTGTGATATATTTGCCTGATGCTTTCTTCCAAGGAGGTGGCCGTTGTTGAGCAGTTTATCTAGGAGGAGATTCTAGTCATCTTCTTGTCCTTGCTCCTGCAGCTTCCTGCAAATAACACAACAGAAAATGGACTTTATTCTTACTGTTCCACCAGCCAAAATAAATCCCACAGAGCTTAAAGGACACGCTTATACATAGTAGACTTGTAGCATGCAGTAGCTTTCAGGGCTAGGCTTGCAGCATGCTGAGCACCCAGGGCTTTCATTGGCACCACCCAGAACCAAGGCAGTGTCTGTACTTTGTGCATCAGTTTTGAAAAGCAGGAGGAACCTGTAGGGTAGCCAGTGGGGCTGCTCATGGAATTTTAAAGGCAGAAGTAGCCTGTGGTGGGCATGCTGCAGGCAAAGGAGTCAGTAAGGACACCAAGTGACTTTTTTTTATGTGTTAGGTTTGAAATAGTTAACTTGTTCTTTATAACAGCTTTAGGGAAGTATGATGGCACTAGCTGTTGAAGGCAACAGGGGAGATTAGCACTTTCAGATACTGTTAGTATAATGCTGAAGTTTGCTGGCGTACACCTACGCAATGCATGGAAACAGTGGCATTCAGGAGAGCCAGTATGCTTCGGTTTTCTTTCCTCAGCTAGGCAGAGGTGCTTCTGAAGTCCTGAGTCTGCCAGGCTTAGTCCCTGAGCTGTGGTTCAGGCTTAGGTGCACATGTGAGATTGATACTCCTAAATTCTCCTTTGGGTGTCATAAACCGTGTGAATTCCTTGAAATGGCTTGAGAAGTAAGCATGGCTTTAGTAACCTTAACTTTGTTTCGTTTTGTAGGAAAGCTTAGTGGTTCCCTCCTTTCCTTGGAGGAGTTTATAGCTGCATCTCTCACCTTTTGTTTGGGGAGCCGTGATCTGTCCATCCTGTGCGTGCAGGAAGAGACATGGTGCTCTTGGGGCCAGAGAGCATGCACAAAGGTGGGGAGGACTGCCAGAGTTACGTAAGCCCTCCTCCAGGCTAGTACCTAGCCACTCTAATTGTATTACCCAGTGCAAAATACATGGACAGCAGAAGAGCTGGTGCTGTCACGGTGTGGCAGGTACGTTCTGACCACGTTGTTCAGGTTTGGCTTCTCAAGAAAATCAGAGGACAGAGCTTGTACTGGTAGATCCCGAGTGTGTTGGAGTCTATGGTGGTATCAGGTGACAGAGATCCAGGTCTGCTGAGGTGGTGGCAATTCTAGGTGGGTTCAGTCTCAGGGGTTTGCTTGCAGTAGGAGTAGTCCTAGTGAAAATGTGATGTCTTTATGCCTTTCAAGTGCCTGGCAAGTTAGGTACCCAAACGCTTTGGTGATCTGGAGTTTATAATTGAAGTGAGTTTCATTGTCCTTTTATGGTTCAGAAAACTGAGGCATAGTGTTTATGGTGTGACTTGAATCTGATTCTCTCCCTCATTCAGGTATTCTAAATTTGACCCCAAGATAAATCTCCTCTCGTATGTGTTGGTGTATCATAGAATTGTAGAATAGTTTGGGTTGGAAGGGACCTTAAAAGGCCATCTAGTCCAACCTCCACTGCAATCTACTCCCAGTGCTCTACTGGGTGGAAGAGAAGGTATTCCAGGCGTGAATTATCCATCCTGGAAGAAAAGATAATTGTCACTGTCTCCCTAAATACTTGGGCAACACACCAGTTCTAAGCATGTAGAAGTACGCTTTTGGGGATGATATGCTGTTTGGATAAATGAATGCATAAAATATGTTACTGGTGATTGATCCTCTGCTTAAATAGTGAATGATCTTGAAATTTTTGTAAGTGCATGGTAAATAACTTCATATTTTCTTTTTAGTTGATGTCCATCAGTGTATTAGGTGTTTCTGCTTGGATGAGAGACTACCTGAATAATGTTCTCACTTTAACTGCAGAAACAAGGTAAAGCTTTCCTTAAACCTATCAGTCTGTGTGGGTGTTCTATTGTGGTATATGTCATTCATTTTGTATGGCAAGTTTCCTAATTAGGATTTCTAGAATTAAGAAGCCTTAAGTTGAGCTAATAATTGTTTTGTTGAAAGGTGTATTTTTGCAACCATTTCTGACATCAGCTGAAATTAGTGAAGGACAAAGATTAATTCAATCTTGTTTTATTCCTGTGCCTTTCTCTTCTGACAGGGATCAATTTTTGGCCCTTTGCCAACATGCAACTGTATTATATTACTGTTTAGTTTTGAATACTTTATTCAGTCCAGAGATTTAGGAATGCTGTTAGTTTTATTGCAGCAGTGCTTATGAACCTGAGTGATGGAACAGGGCCTCATTGTGCTACGTGCTGTGCAAGTGCAGGACAGGAAGATTGCTTTTGCCCCAAAGAGATTTCAGATGATGCGTTACTTTCTTGTACCCAAATGCAGCATTTGACTTTGAAACCATATAGAAGAGATTTCTGTGAAACTTGTAAGGTGCTGCAAATAACATGTCTGCTAATCTACTGTTTTTGTTTTAATGGCTGTATTACATTTTTCTTCTGTATTGTTTTTGTGTGATTGTGCTTTTTTTGATTTTGGTTCTGATTGTTTTTTAGGGTGGAGGAGGCTGTCATTTTGACTTACTTCCCTGTGGTCCACCCGGTCATGATTGCAGTCTGCTGTTTCCTCATCATAGTTGGAATGCTGGGCTACTGTGGAACAGTGAAAAGGAATCTCTTGCTCCTTGTCTGGGTATGTTTCATAATCTCTAAAACCAGCTAAGTTCTGCTTCACTTCAGCAGTGTAAGAAAAGTTTTAATCCCCAGGCACTAGATAAATACTGATCATTTTTTATTAGCATGTTATTATATTGATGAGGAATTGTAATTGCAAAGCACGCAGCAGGAAAGAATGTATTGCCTAGACTGCATTATGCTGTGACTGAAAGACAACCAGTGTGTCTTTGCAAAAATCCACCTAATTTAGTAGAGAGGTTGCTGAACGGAAAAATAACTCAAACTCTTAAGTACTAATAATTACAGGAATGTGAGTCTGAGTGCTCTGAAATAAACCCTTATACTACCCTTTTTACTCTTGGCTGTGCGATAGCTAAATAACCTAGACCTTTCTTTATCCTCGCAGTTGATTGTATGTGTAAAGTAATAGCATTTGGAGCTAATGAAAGTTAATTCTGAGTACATTCAAGAACTTTTGCCTTCTCTTACGTGGATGTGGAATTTTGCAGTTGCATTTAGTTGTGAGGAAGTTTAGAAATAAATTCCAAGTACACTGCTTTTTCCTTTCTTTGGAGGCCACATAACTGAGCCAACAGCAGCTGAAAAGCAGTGCTCTCCTGCACAAAGCTCTGTGAACAACTTAGCTGTGATGAGGCTTCAGCTGTCAAGGGAGCCAAATGCCTTTTTCTTCATCTGGAAGTCAATGAGTTTGAGGAAAAAAACCCACAAAGCTCATAGAACTTGCACAAATTTTAAAGGTTTAGAGTTTAAAAATATTTAGACCATTGGCAGCACTGAGATCAAGGAGTGCCATGTACTTGTATGCTTCTTAGAAGTCTAGCTGGTAGCCCTGTGCAGAGTTGGGCTTTGTCTTTTAACACGAGCAGGAACAGGATTCCAAGCAGCCTGTAAGCCCAAGAGAGTGGGAGCAACAGATGTGAAAGAGGTGTATCAGACTTGACTACCGTAATAGCAGTAGGAGAAAGCAAACAGGTAAAATCCTTCAGCTCTTGAGAATATCCAGGTGTCTTATACAAGTAGAGCTGGGCTCCTGCTGTTTTTTCACTGCAGTGTGTGTAGGGTTCTCCCGAAGTGTGTACGGTTGCATTTTCTGTGGATCTTTGTGGGCTTGAGGACATGATAGGTGGACCTCACAAATTTTACACAAAATGACAAAAAACATAAGTTGGCTGAGATTTGTGCAACTTTTGCTTTTATCTAATAGGAAATATTCTAGCTGCAACTAACGCAGTCGGGAAACTACTGGGGTTTTGTATTAAAATGTCTCTGTTAATTGAGAAGGTTGGAGTAAGCTTTAGTTGAGATTTCCAGCTGAAGGTCTGCAGCAGAAGTGTTCCTTAATTGCAAGAGGGTAAATGCTGTTTCTCATTTTGGATATTTGTTGAGTCTGTGTACAATATGAAGATTGTTCCTTCAAAGCCATATAGTTAGGAAAATCTCTCATTTAAATCTGAATACTTCATAGTAATATAATGGTCATGCATTTTTTATTTCTAGATCTTAACTTTACAACATTAAAGTTAATGGGAACAAGTTCTAAGACAAATGTTACTTAGTTATGAGTACTTGCATAAAAATAATCGATTAATGTAATTTCATACCATATAATTATTTATCTAGTAATCTTTCTTGCATTCTGCAAAAGGGCTCTGTATGTATTTTTAATTTATATAAATAGTGACAGTATTAAAAGATGGTAAAATTATTATGCCCTTAGCTTTTATGGTAAAGCTATAAGATTATTTTCATAAAGTGTTTTTTAATTTTATGATGGCAATAGTTTTTAATGTGAATTAAGATTAATTAAAAGACAAAAGCAGCTATATGATGTAGATGAATGCTATGTAATATTTAAAAAAAAAGTTATCGTTTATAAGCCTTGAAAAAATCATAACTAATTAAACAGAAAATGAAGTTAAAAGTGTATTTTGCCTTCATTTTATTTAAACTGCCAGTGAAAAGAAGAAGTCATCATAATGCCATCTGGAAATAAATTATTTAAAGTGTGTTTATCCAGTCAAAATATGCTAAATCGAAACAAGACATTTCTATCATCTTAAGTTGCAATGTTTAATTTTCAGGAGCCTGAGAATTTGGTTTTACAAAGCAAACTGATAAGCAAAACTAAATGATATCTTCCTAAGTATGTTATTGTCTTTGATTAATTGTTAGATGAATGCAGTCGTGTTATACCACAGAAGCATGCAGACGTAAGTCAGTGCTTCATTCATCAAACTAATCAGAAAAGTGATGGACCAACAAAGTGAGCTTTTGTACAGCTAGATGAACTAAAAGAAAAGAACTTTCTTGTAAAACATTAAGAACCTCTTCAATCATGCTTTTAATCTTCTTTTTGAAGTACATGAACATCTGTAATGATGGCATGCAGAGATATTTGGATACAAATCTTGACGTTCCTGGCAGCATGCTAATTGCTAGTGCTACTGTTGTTAATTGAATTGGATTTTTTGAAAATCTAATAAAGCATAAGGACCATAAAATATATAAATTATGGTGTTAGATATTTTTAGTACAACTGAATACATAAATATTTTCATTTGTTTTTGAAATATTATCTTGCAGTTAAGTGCTTGAAACCTTCCCAGCTTCACATGGCACATAAATGCAAATTGAACTAATGTTTATTCAGCTTAATAGTAAGAAAATACAACACCTCAGTCTTCTGAAGTGCATGTTCTGGATTATTTGTAGAACCAGCATTTTAAAGCTATGCTCATTTAATTTAATTGCTTCTAGGAATACGTAGTCCTGAAGGCTAGTTGGTATAAAGAGCTCATGTGTACCTTAAATTCTATAATATAATTTTGTTGTGTGTTGTGAATGGCCAACGGCCTCATGTACAAGTGAACGTTTCAGGTGTGGAAGATTTCTTCAAAGTTGTTGTGAGGTTATCTTGCTTTACTTTGACAATTTAGGTATTGGGATGAATTCTCTAAGATAGGTAGATTTATTGTCCATATTATGAATGACTTTTTTTTTTTTCTCCAGTGGAGTATTTAACACCCACAGTATTCACAGTACTAATCCTGTGGAGCAAAGTTTGACAAATTTTAAAAAAAATACAATAAAAACTAAACACTTTTAATTGTATGACCCTTTAATAAAAGAAAACAGATGTAATATTAAGTACAATGATAATTTTGATTTAGAACTGTAACAACATGTATATTACTTAGTACTGGGGGTTTAAATATAGTTGTAGAGTTAGCGATCGTGCGAAGAGAGCGCCTGAGAGTTATGTGTTGTATGTTGGGTGTTGAGACTCTCATGCTTGGCTTCTGCCTTGTGTTCTGCTGCAGCTGGGGTCACCTCTCGCGTGTTTCTGTTGTGGCACGGTCTGGTCCCTTTCCAAGGGCTTGACGTGGAGTGCCAGACATGGACTCCCAAGGCCTTAGGAGAGAGCCTGTTCTCCACATGCAGGCCTGTTTTGCCACCCATGACATATGCCCCATCTCAGGGGAAGAAGACCCAAGAGGTTTCTTACATAGAGGCAAGAGAAACAGGATGTCTTCCGAGGGTATGATTTCTGGAGAATGTGATGTGCCTTTAGCTTGAAAAAAGTTTCTAGGATTCCCGCTTGTTCTTCTTCCCTGCTTAATGCAAGATAAAGTATAGTGAGAAGATGTTAGTTAAAAATTTAGAATGGAGCCAACCTCAATTATAACAGATTTTTTTAAAAAGGACAAAAAAAAAATCACATTTGGACCTTAAGTGTGATTTTTCTTTTGCAAGTGCTCTATTTACTAAATTGATACAGTTGTGTTGCCTATCAGTATATAACACTGTAACATGAATTCTTCAGTCCTTCCAGTTTCTTTTAAAATAATTTATGATTCACTTAGAAATTAGTCTATGGTTTAAGTCAAGTGAAATCCTTCTTCTGTAATTTCTTAAAAACCTGTAGTGAAGATTTTTCAGAGATACAGAAGAAATTCAATCCCTCTTTTGTATCTAGAAAATTTCCTTTAGAAAGAATGCCCTTTCTAAAATAAAACTATGTTGAGCAAGTAAGTTTTAAGTTTACAGTCATTTTCTTCTAAGTAGAAACCTGTTTAACAGGCAAATTCAATGCATCTGGCTCTGCAAAAATATACCAACTTAAATAATTTCAGTGGGTCCATCTATGCTTGAAAAATTATACAGCTTTAGAAAGAGTATTGAGCCAAAGCAGCATAAGTAGACTTTTAATATTAATCATATCATTTTAGAGAAAACTTGTTTAGTACGAGAGTCTTATTTTCTTATTTCCTGTTACTTTTATTGTAAGCTTTCCTTAAGAGCATCCTAGTTTACAGAGAGGGATGCCTTACAAAACCAGAAACACTTTGTTTTGACTCCTGTTGTCGCCAGTGTGTTAAACCTCCCTAAGTGTGGCTTTGAGTGAGGTTCATTGAATGTCCTTCTGCTCAGCTTGGTGTGGGAGGGCAGTGTCGTTACAGCTGTGCAATATGGTTAAACCAAAAATGCTAATTTATTAATGAGTTGTTTTGTTGCTGATTCAGTGGCAGGCTGGTCAAGCACGAGGATGTTGGCAAGTTGTGTGCTAGTATTTTTAGGAGGGAGTTGAGGAAAGCCATGTTGCTTGTTGGAGAGAAGTTTGGGAGTGAAATGGAGATCCTGGCTCATTTTTTACTTAGAGATACGTAGGTTGTGATGCCAGCCTAAATGGGGGGATCTGGATTACTCCAAGTCACTGACTGGAATGAGTAAAAGGTCCAGGGATGAGAAACAAGAGTCCAGGTTTTATAGTGCTTGTTAGTGTTTTTCAAACAAGATTATTTAACTTATTTTTTTTCAAATCCAGAAACATCCTTTGCCTCTGCTCTTCCGAGTCTCTCTATTGTTTTTGAAGTCTGTTGTGCAGATAGCCTAACTGAAAAAAAAAAAACCCAAAACCCAAACCCACACATACATATATAGAATAGTAGCCTTAAGGGTGTGCAAATATTTTTTTTTAAGTTCTTGTTTTAGTAAGACAACAAGAGTAAGCTCTGTTGCTTGACACGAAGAGCTTCATGAAAATCCCACTGGAAAATATTTTCCTAGCTGGAGTTTTTGTTGCGAATTCGGCATTTATAACTGTGAGTTTTCTGTAATTACAGCATTCAAACAGCACAGGATTCAAACTTGTCTGCATATGCTTTCAGAAAGGGAAAAACTGTTTGAAATATTTGATGGTCAGTAGGGCAAATCCTTTTACTGATTTGTATTGTAAAGTTGGCAGAGAAATAAGTATTCTTCAGAAATAAACGTTGTTAAACGCTGTTGGTGTGTGGTCAAAGAGCTTGTTAATTCACTTACGGCATAACCTGGTTATAAATTGAAACTTGGCAGACTAAATTGTATATTAATTGAGTTGAAACACAACCAGACAAACCATCATTAAACTAAACTGATCTTTTCTTTAAAAGCAGGCAAATATTTTTATAAAGATAAAAAATGAGATGATACTGTGTTTTGGTTGAAAAGGTAAGCTGGAGACGTGACAAGTGTAACGTGAATGTGGCTGTTTCATAGAATGGTTTGGGTTGGAAGGGACCTTAGAGATCATCTAGTTCCAACCCCCCTGCCATGGGCAGGGACACCCTCCACTAGCCCAGGTTGCTCAAAGCCTCATCCAGCCTGGCCTTGAACACCTCCAGGGATGGGGCATCCACAACCTCCCTGGGCAACCTGTTCCAGTGTCTCACCACCCTCATAGTAAAAAATTTCTTCCTAATATCTAATCTAAATCTTCTCTCTTTCAGCTTACAACAGTTACCCCTTGTCCTATCACTACACTCCCTGATAAAGAGTCCCTCCCCATCTCTCCTGTAGGTCCCCTTTAAGTACTGGAAGGCTGCTGTGAGGTCTTCCTGGAGCCTTCTCTTCTCCAGGCTGAACAACCCCAACTCTCTCAGCCTGTCCTCATATGGGAGGTGCTCCAGCCCTCTGATCATCTTTGTGGCTCTCCTCTGAACTCCCTTCCAACAGGTCCACGTCATTCTTATGTTGGGAGCCCCAGAGCTGGATTCAGCACTCCTGGTGGGGTCTCACCAGAGCAGAATAGAGGGGGAGAATAATCTCCCTCAACCTGCTGGTCATGCTTCTTTTGATGCAGCCCAGGATACAGCTGGCTTTCTGCGCTGCAAGTGCACATTGATGGGTCATGTTCAGCTTCTCAATCAAGCAGCTTGCTGGAGTAACTTCATATCTCCATTAAAAAACAGTAGTTATTTTTAGCCTTACACTGAAAGAGGCTTTTTTATATATGGAAGACCATCACAGTAAAATGAGCCCCTCTTACTTTCATGTCAGTAGTTTTCAGCCAGCTAAATGCAGTGTTGGTGAAAGGGGTTTCTGTAAAGTCCATCTGAAGAATGACAGAGAACCACTGACTGTATCACCACTTGAGGCAGATTCTTCCTTATGCATACACCCATTTCAGTCCACGTGATTGTAGATATAATAGGGACGATTAAATTTAGACATCTGCTATGTTGCAAGCCATCAATAACTGCTAATGTCTTCCTAGAAGGGACTCTTACTGTGTGAAATGTTAGCTGCTCTACCATACCACAGCATCAACTATTCTGCAGTGTTTGTGGCTACAGTTGGCATGAATTAGTATGAGAGTTTAGTGATAATTATTTTTGTCTTTTTTTTTTATTTTTTGGTGGCAGCATGTATTTCTGCAATAATTCATAATATACGTTATTTGTTCTGTAATAATACAGGATATTTGTTCTGACCCACGTGGACTCTTTCACAGTCATAGCTGCTGCAATACTTTGTACTAACATTTGTCACTGGAATTGTTATTTACTAACCAGAAGTATTTCTTCATTATTTACTGCCAAGCACTGAAAGGGAAGAATTAACTGACAAATATACTCGGTGTAAACCTGTGCAGTTTAGAACTAGACAGGACAGAGACTGAATTTTCATATTTTGTGTCTTTTATCATCAGCTCATTTATGAATGTGGTGTGAGCAGGAGGAAAACCCAGATTCACAAGACAGGTTGGCGTGCCTTGTTGAAAGACAGGTATAAGTGGGTTTATAATACTGTAGGGCAGGTTTGATGAAAAGCCAGTACTGTGCCAAAGCTGTAATTCAGATAGTGGGTAAGTAATGGCCTAGACATTTAGCTTGCATTTTGAAGTGCTGCTTGTTTGACATTCCACTTGTAAGAGAAAATACATTTAAAGTTCACCAGTTTTTATTATACCCTAGTAGTTTCAGATATGAGCAACTTTCTCAAGAAAATAAATAGAGCTATTTTTTTTTTTCTTTCCGTATTTCTAACTTTCAATTCAAAGGTGAACTGCTTGAGGGCATGCCTGTACTAATCATTATTAGACATCTTTTTTGCCTTGAAATGGGATAGAGAGTAAGCTTCTTTCCTGTCCAGGGTTTTTAAGGTTCAAACAAATTGTCAGATTTTGAGATGGGTGTTGGTGATGCTACAGTGTCACCACAGAGCAAAGCTGGGCTTTGCAGGAGCAGGTGCACTCTGCAGGGTTCCCAGTGCGGTGGAGTGGACTGCATTAGTCCTGGGGCCCAGTGCCAACCTCTCTGTCTGCATGTCTAAGCATTTTGTTGACCTTATCTTTTCCAACGTAAACGTACAGCACCGTGTAGGTACTTTAAAAGACTTTTTCAAAGGCAAGTGTTTTGAAACAGTGCCTAATTTTCTTAGCTAGGAGCTTACAGACGAGAGATGTACAAGTTGCCTAGCATTATGGGTTAATCGAGACACATGTAGAGATGAAGGGTGCTGCCTGCTGAACAAGCAGCAAAGGAGCAGCTGTGTATCTGAGCAGTGTGGAGGGAAGAGTGTTGGGGTGGAGGAGCATGACAGGAATTGAGCTGGTGGGAGTGTCCAGGTCTTCTTATGAATGCTTGGCTTAAATCCAAATGTTTGCTGTGCTCACAGTGATGATCTGCTTCCCTCACTTAGCAGCTGCCTTGAATGCACAGCCATGTACCAGGGCAGAGGCAGCACGGTACTATTTGGCACAGTTATCTGGTGGCTCAAAGTAACAAGAGCTGTCCAGCCCCTTGAAGGCTATTCAGGAAAATGCCTTTGACTTACAACAGCAGGGCTGGACAGTACAGTTTTAATGCTGTCAATTAATTTTTTTTTTTCCTTTGCATACTTCTGCAATAGTGAAGAGCCACTTGCTGATCATTTTGGAAAAAGTTATGGTGCTGAATTAGAAGGTAAATATCTGTTGACAGTAGCCATTTTGTAGCTTCAGTATGTTTTCAGCATGAAACAATGCTGCCTGGACTTCTGTGACATACTCTTCACTGTGTGCTGTACTTCTAGGCTCACCTGATGGGGGTGACTACTTTGCTCCTGGGGATATATGTCCTGAGTAGTAGTTTTACTAGGTGTCACCATGTCTGGCCTTGTGATGCAAAGCTTCTGGAGCAAGCCTTGTTCCTTTTGTCTTCCTTTTTCCAGTTTTTCCCCATGCCCACTTGTTAGGCTGTTAATGTTGCTTCCTCCCTCCAAGTTCTTGGAAGTCATGGGTGCTCAGGGCAGTAAAAAAGACTGAAATGACTCCAGAGCTGAAAAGGGCTCTGCAGGGTTACTCCCTGGGAAACCGGGGAGGGTAGGTAGTAACAGAAGGGTTGATGAAATGGGATGATGGAAGTGGGTACCAGGAAGGTATTGAAAAGACAGGGAATGATATGACAGTAGGTTCAAGGGACCTACTGGGATTGTTGAGGCTAGAGAGCTGGCAGTGATACTGGAATGGGAATAAGGGATGCTGCATCTTGACTGAGGAAAAAAAAAAAAAGATGGGGAGCTGCTGAGATGATACATGGTCTGGCTGCTGTAGTGCTTTTTTTCCCCTCTGTCCTTCCCAGCTCCTCTTTTCTCATTGCTTGTTTGCCCAGGTTTTTTTCCTCTGCTGAAAAGAACAGGGAATGGGAGAGTCCCTGAGAGCAAGGGAGTAAATGAGTAAACAGAGCCACTCCGTGTCTTGTCTGAAATGCAGCCCAGCCTCACTGGTGGGTCATGCCTCAAGGCTGCATTCTTATTGCCCCCAACTGAGTGCAGAGTGGATGTCCTGTGAGGTAATGTAATTTTTTTTTGTAATTAATTTTTTTTTTCTAATCGTGCTCCTTTGACTAATTAACCACAGAGACACTTTGCTGTGTGCGCAGGGGCTGTGGTGTGGGTTTTATATCTAAGAGCACTTCTCCACTCAAAATGGTGAATGTTTGAAGTATTTTGGGGCATACAGAGGCCATTGTGTGTATCAGCACCAAATTGGTCTGTTTTACAAGGAAAAAGGATTTTCTTGACCAAAGAAGCATTTTTTTGGTGTTTAATTTTCTTGGTAGAAAATGAAGAGGGGTTAGAGAGATGAAGGGTGCTGTGTTTTGAAATAAGGAGAGAAGAAGGGGGAAAGGAATATTGTAAGCCCCGAGGCAATTATGGTCTAGCATCTGTCTTTCTTTAACATCTCATAGAAGAATCGAGGCTGTGAACAATGTTCTAACTACTCATAAATAGTTTTGTTTAGTTTTTAAAAAAGCAAAGGGGTCATCAAAAGAACTTGGACACATACCTTAGAAAATTAATATGTTTGTTGCCATCAAAACCATTTTTTTTTATTCAGAAAATTAGTTATAAAGGTTTTGCAAAAAAAAGGTAACTATATAAAACTTGAACTTTATGAAGGTTACAGACTTTTAAGACAGTTTGATAAATCTAAAATAATAGAAAATATTTGATCATTTTGCTGTGGAATGTATTTATTTTTAAGAACCGTATGGCATTCAGTAGCTAATGTTGTAAGTTGGTGGTTTCAGCCCATTTCCTTGTTGACTTGTGACTCTGTCTCTCACAAATTTCTGTGTTGTCAAGCAAGTAAACCAAGTTTTAAATCAGAATGACAAATGAACTGTTAATCCCTTCAGGGCAGGGCTGAGGGAGCTGGGAAGAGAGGAAGGGGGGTCAGGGAAAAGTTTGCACTGCTGGAGTGGATAAACAGAAGATTTTAGTTTTCCATGCAGCTTGTCTGACTCCATTTAATGAGTGTTGCACCATTTTAAAAAAGTATAGCTGGATTACTCATTAAAATAACCTTGTTAGTTTTTAAACTGTAACAAAAGTAAGGGGAACTATAGGTTATAACTTACTGAGGGAGGAAAGACTTTTTATGAGGTTTTGCACAGAAAGAGTCTGGTTCCCAGTGGTGATCCAGCGGTGGTGGTCATCTGACATTTCTCAGGGTGCAGACAGATGTCTGGATGGCTTGCATCTCAGAAGAACAAGGCTGATGCTTTCAGGCTGTCAGCCATTGGGAAATCCTATGCACAATCTCTTAAAAATCTTCTGGCATCTGCTTTGCATACCATATACTCTGATCTTTTAGAGATTCCTGTAAGGTTTCATTCTACAGCTGCCTTACCCTTGGAATCTCCTTCAGCCTCTGACCTTCTTACCCAGAGCTTTCCTTGCCTCTCTTGTCATATGGACCATGTTGCCCAAGAAAGTGGTGTGAACACTGGACAGCAAATCTGAGGAGGCTGGACAGGAGGCTCTGACATAAGGGTTGTGGTTTTTCTTGAATCTGAGGAAAGAAAAAAGTTGTTTTATATCTTCTGGG
Organism: Pterocles orientalis; assembly: GCA_011057875.1. Lineage (NCBI taxonomy): Eukaryota > Metazoa > Chordata > Aves > Pterocliformes > Pteroclidae > Pterocles > Pterocles orientalis. The sequence goes on along the minus strand of WKFP01015295.1, from coordinate 1,121,010 downwards.
AGGAAAAAAAAATGCTTGGGAGGAGAGTGGTAGAGCTTGAAAAAAGTTATTACATGAAATACAGAGCATGTGAACTTATTCATTAATAAGTACATTGATCCTTCAAAGAAAGACACGTTTGCTCAAAAAATTCTAGAAGGATTTCTACAGTCTTGTAGACCCCCATGCTTTCACTTTTCTTCACCATGTTGCAACTCCAGTTGTTAGCCCCTGCCTCCCGTTGCCATTTGCTTTCATATACAGAATGCTCTCTTGCTTTCTCACTGGGAGCTTAAGAAGCCACCAATATTTTGAGTATGTTGTGTGATGGGTTATACTTGTTCTCTAGGGATGAATTTAGTAGACTGAGAAGTCTCTTCAGGTTTTCTAGGATGACAGTAGTTAACTAGGAAGCTGTCAGAACATATGAAATAAAGTGCTAATCCCAGTAACAGGAGCATCATGCTGCATGCAAACCAAAAGGTTTGAGAGAGGAAAAAGATGAATTAAGCCACTCTTTTGCCTTTCTAGTTCTGATGAAATTTGGGTTGCTGCAGAACTCTGTCTCACTTCTTGTTTTTGTGAGTTGCGTAGAATCTTGCTTCCAAATGAAGCCAAACTGCAAACAAAATGATCGTATAACATTTGGTATTAACGGGATCAAGTGAGCATGACTGGGGATGTATTCAGGTCTTTGATTCTCCTCGTGTCTGGGCTGACAGCCCACTGATTTTACAGGTTATAGTAGCTGGATGCTGATGAGGCATTCTGTAGGTCCAGGGAAGTGGTTGCTATTTTTATTTGTGTTTGTATCTAAATGGTTGAGATAATCAAGAAAGAAATGTGTTCCTGTGATGTATTCTGTGGTGGTGCTTATTCACATGGTTTGGTAAGCAAATAGAATTGCAGAAAACCTGTCAGAATTTAATTAGGATAAATTAATTTTCTATTTCAGTTGTTAGCCTTAGTGAGAGAGGAAGGCATTTTGTCCATATGCCAGAGCATATACCCTTCATGTAGGGGGCTTGTATCCTCTTATGGGGTGCCACTGCTGTGTGCAGGAGTTTTATTCAGAGTAAAAGTTTGATCCTATTTAGACAGTCCATACAGATATTTTGAAAAATAGTTTTAAGTTACTTTTGATTTTTTTTTAATGTATAGGTGAAAACACCATGTATCTTTCTAGTGCTTTATCAGGTTCTGATAGCCCTTATGCGGGTAGCGATCTGAAAATACGAATCTGAATTAGCACAAAATCTAATTACTTCAGTGGTAGTCCCTCTTTTTTGATTTATTTTTTTCTGTCTTTAACTATTTACTTGATGGTTACCTGCCTTTTGTGGTTGAATTTCATCATCATTGGATTTCCATTCTGTATGTTCCCCTATCCCACTACCCTTTTTGTCTTATATATGAATTCCCTGCAGAAGTGGACTACAGTTGTCTGACTTTCACAAGATCAAGACCTCTCTGCAGGTGGTTATGTCTTGTAGTAGCTGAGTATGATTTCATACGCATAAGTGTGTTTCCATGCTGTTGCTGTGTGTAGTTTCTGCATTGGAAGTTTCAGGGCAGGATGAGGATGTCAGCTGTGGCCACCCTTACACCTGTGCCACATGAGGAGTGTTCCAGCAGAAGAGGGTCTGGTGACCACTTGGGGAATATCTTTCCTTGGCCCTTCATCCCCCTCTCTTTTCCAAATCTCTTTGAAAGTGTTTTTCTGTAGTGATGACTTTGTTTCTAGTCCTGCTTCTTTCCTTTTTACTCTCTTGCACAAGAAGGGAAGGGGAATGGGATTCTCCGGAACTCCAGAGTTCCTAATTACTTCACCTCTGTCTCAGGACTGATGTGCTGGGAAAATACAGTTGTTTAAGGCTCCACAGGCCACCAGTGCTGCAGCTCTGTGCGTTGGGCATGGAGCCACACACACATACCCATCCATTGCTGCAGAAAAAATTCAGATGCTTCTGCAAGGTTCCAGGTGTTAGAGGAGATGGTCCTGTTGGGAAGCTCCTGCTTTACTGAGCTGCTGCCTTCCTTCTTTCCTTCCCTTGCAGCCAGCTTAATGAGGAAGTTGCAGGAGAACCAGCTCCTTCTAGTTGGGAACATTGCAGGGATGCTGAAGTTTAGGATCTTGGCCACATGCATGTCTGTGACTTAGTGAGGAGCAGTAAATGTCTGCTGCGTTATTCTTTTTTTCTTTTTGAGATTGGCAAATACTTTTACATTGATTTGCTGCTGTTGAAAGAGTGTTTTCTACAAGCATTTCAGTCATTCAGCTTCTCTCAGGGAAGGCACACTTTCACCACTTTACTAGAGGATACCCTTTAGTGAAACCGACTGCCAGGTTTGTAACAGGATGAAGGCAGCACCTCAATTTTCTGATGACTTTGCGTAGTTTGACTAGGGAGAAAATTATAGTGATTACCAATTGCCTACAAAAGAAGAGTGTTAAAGTCTCTAGGATTTGCCATGTAAAAGGTTGCGAGTTCTTGAAGTGATTGTGGCTTTGCATTACTGCCTGTACTTTTTCTTTTTTTTTAAATTTTATGTTAACCTGTAGATATCTCTGCAAAACTGTTTGCTGCCATCTGTGCCTTGCTTATCCTACTGGCTACCAGAAAAAAAAAATAAAACACCCACCCTCAACACAAAAGAAAAAAACAGTAGAAAATATCTCGACAATGGCTGAGAGTGCTCTGAGGGAGGTGTGCTGTAGGAGGTAAGATCAGTGACCTGCTGGCACAGTTTTGAGTGTAATGCGCAGTGGTGTTACTCAGTGAGTTTGTCTCCTTTACAAAATGTAGCCCCTTGGCCCATAAGAAGAAATATTAAGCCTTGCTTCAAAATCAAGTCTCTGTTCCTGGCAAAAGGCAGAAGTGTGTAAATGCAGGGAGATGTATTTAGCAGTCAGACTCCTGTGGGAATTTAACTGGGGACAAGGAGTAAGCATTGAAGCCAGTAATAATTTCTGTATTTGGAAGATGGAAATTAGGGGTAATAAATTTAAATAATGGTTAGAGGGTTTTTTCCCCACAAATTTATATAAGAATTATTTGTTTTGCAAACGGTTACATTTAGAGAGAGGTATAATATTCCCCTTCAGTAGCTGAGTGAATCTGAAGCTCTTGTGTGTGGGTTTTGTGTGCCTGCAGTTGCTCAGTTCCTAGAATGGGCTTTCACGTATGTAAACTCTGTCTTTTTTTGGTTTTTTGCCTTATGGACAGATGATGTGCTTTCTCAGGACAGAAGGCTTGATTCTGCAGTACACTCACTGATGTGTCCAGATGTAGCTAGAGTCAGGAGTGCTCCATTCCTGGCAGACTCTGGCATGGTTTATGAGTGAATCTGGTTTAATAGTTTTCTATCCCAAGCTGTATTTAGTAATTGGAAAAAATCTGGGTTTGGCTTTTCTGTCTCCAAGTGCTACCAGAAAATTTCTTAACTATATGCTGACAAAAATTACGAGGTTTCAAATGTTAAGGTTTGTGAATTAATGAAATGTTACAAGGAGCTGGAAATGAAGAGTTTTACAGAGAATGCTACATGTATGCCCCTCGATGTATCACTTTCACTGCAGTCGGTGAGTTTTGCATAAGATTTGGGGACAGCAGGTAGCCCCAGGCTTGTTATTCAATTAAGAGTATAAAACCACACACATTTTCTTTGATAGCTGAAAACTCAAATTCACTTTTCACCTAAACATTTAGGTGTTCACCCTCTCAAAAATGGCAACATTGCCATAATGTCCTTAAACATTCTTTTGTAAGAATTTAAGAGTAAAGCACGTGGCATTCTTTCCTTTTTTCAAAGTAAATACTTTGAAAAGCAGATTTCCATGTTTTTCTAAAGAACCCTTTGCATAACTTGCAGGCATTACAGTAATAGTGGATACATTGTCTAGAAGCTCATGAATTTGTTTTTTTAGAGAAAGCATCATTGCTCACACAAGGTGTAACTCAGATATTTTTTTTTATCTTGTGGACTTTTGGAGGATGAATGTACTGGTTATTGAAGGCTTATACAGGAGCTCTGCGTGTGCTCATAGTGTTGATTTATAAGGATGCGCAACGTGTTGTTCAGCTATAATGACTAGGAAGTTGCAGTGTAATGTGGTGGAGACCAGTAAAACAGGATCTCTTCTTTTAACACCATCTTCTTATTGAACAGACTTTTTTGCAGGGGGTGGATATGAGTACAGGCTTCTTTTGAAAGTTTACATTGATATTTTTAATTTGGCTGTTTGCGTCTACAAATTTGATTTGGGGAATTAGATTTGATCAGCAAGTGGAAGTTAAGGCAAGATACTCTTCAGTAGCTGCCAAGGTATCTATGAATTACTCGGTTCCAGACAGGATGAATGAAAAAGATGCTGTGTAGATGACCATTAAATCCTAACACTTGTAGATTTATTTTCTTTATTTTAAATAATACAGCTTACTGACTACTTAACAGAAAAAAAAGCCCAAACAAGCTATTTACTCTTAGTACATGTTTTGCATCTTTTATACCTGTCCTAAATAGATTTCAGAATGAAATTACTAAATTAGAAGCCTTTTGGCATGTGTCCTGCTAATGGAATTATATATTTATTCTATTCTGTTTTATATTGTGATGACATTTCTTTGATTTCCAAATAAAATCCATGAAGACTGTAACTTTAAATCTTGTGTACTGAAAACCATGTGGAGCTCAGTCTGCTTGACATGGAGGAAAGTTTGGAGATGAGAATGAATGGAACTATACTTCTGCTTTAAGTAAAAGATAAATGGGCTACTTTAAAAGAGGACACCAGTTAAAGCAGTCTTAATTTCCATGCAGCTGTATCCTGCAGTTCAGAATGGGTTTGTTGATGCTGCACAGAAGATAGCCCTACTCTTTTTAATTGCAGCAACCAGTTTTTCTTAATTATCATTAGCATGACCTGTACAGCTTTTTCATTTATACATGTATTTTCTATTTCTAAATAGTTCAAGGGTTAGATCTTGTAATAGACAAAGATATTTCAATCCACCTCAATAAATATTTATGCCTGACCTCAAATATCTAAAACACCTTGATAAGAACATAGCTTTCAAGAACTTTGCTTCATCTTGTCAGTTTTCTCTTTTTTATTATTTTTTTTTCTTCTACCTTTTACCTGTTAACATGATTTGGATATGTTGCTTAAATGGATAGAAGTGAAAAAAGAGATTTCTTTTTTCCCGTATAGAAGGGGAAAAAAAAGATTACCCTCTTTGCATCTGTTTTAGCACAATGTATCTTGATACCCTTGTACTCTTGGGCAACGAGGAAAAGAATTTATTTTCCCATAGTAATGTTCATATGCTTCATGTTAAGTTAGTAAGAAATGTCACATGACTTAAACTTTTAAAAAGTTTGCTGCATGAATATTTCATTTTTTGATTACAAAAATGTATTTCAGCTTCCAGGTCTTCAGTCATGTGAAATGTTAATGATGTTTTGAGATGTCCTTTAATACTGTTAAGTCTTTTTTTTTCAAAATTAACTTGAATTATCAAAAATAACTAAGACTATTCTGTTTTCTGCAGTACTTTGGAAGCTTGCTCGTAATATTCTGTGTTGAACTGGCCTGTGGTGTTTGGACCTATGAGCAGGAAATAACGGTGAGTCAGAAAAGGAGGCTGCATTTTTTCAAGAGAAGAAAACAAAGATCTCCATTAGTTAGCTGTTTTCTAATTGCTGTAGTGTTTATCTTTGTTCATTATTCCTGCAGTCTAATTTCATGTGAATGCCTTTTTTTTTTTTTTTTTTTTTTTTAAAAAAAAAAAACCAAAGAATTCTTCTGGGAAACTTGTCTGTCTGGAAGGTCCTGTCTGGCTTTCCCTCCACCCCCCTTCTATCTTTGAGAGCCAAATCCTGCAGCCCCTGATTTAAGGACTCTATTTTTTGTTAGTTCTTGCTTAGGCAGGTTCTCATATAAATGAGTGGAAGTTCTGAGGATAAAGTGTGAACTTCAGGCTTAAGATAAATATTTTGAGAGAGGAGATGTGAGAATTTGAAGGGATTTTGCCCCAAAAGTTTTTCGTGTTTTAAAGAGCTATAGCTGAGTGTACTATGCTGTAAACAGCGTGCTCTTCCAATAGAGAACTTGCTGTCTGCAGAAATCTTCATGCTGCCTCCACAAGCTATAAATGCCAGTTTTAAGAAAAACATGTCTTAGCTATAAAACACTCTTCTGTAAACTTGTGAAGAGGTTTTATCTCTGTCTAGTTTTTATAGCGATACCATCCTTGAATTTTCAAACTGAAGACTTGTAACCGTCATGCAAGAAAATGGGTAGGTGTTGAGCAGAAATTAAATTGAAGTGTTTTTCTGCTGACTGCTATATCCTTGTCTTGTACTCAGTCTGGTACATTTTTATGAATAGAAGGACAAATGTTTTCTCTGAGCTGACAAGATATGCCCAATATACTGGTCTTCCCAACAGTGAGTAGCAATTACATTGCAGTAAGATGGGAGGGAGCCGCCTTGATATTTACATGGTACTGGGACCAAAGGAATTTCTGGCAGATTTGAAGTCTGAAGTTACATGGCAGCACTTTGTGTCAGCATTTATTCCCTCGCAGTAGAGATTCCAGAGGGGTGTTCTAATATAACAGTGATTAAGGCTACCCCTTTATTTTAAATGTCAGCTCATGTTGATGCATTTTAAAATTGGGAATGCGAACACGAGGCATGCTTCATGCTATGGGCACAGCTGCCCTCTGCGGGGGCTTTGCCAAGGATGACAGTTATAACTACCATCCGTCTTTCCACAGAAATCTTGTCAGTGGAAGCTGCCTGAAATAACACAGCCTGCATTGCACTTGGTACATGCCTTCTCCAGCCTTCACTATTCAGTCAGAGAGGCTGAAGTTACAGTGTGTTTCAGTGTGACCACCAAGCATCAGTTACCGGCTGTGCTACTGAAACCTAAACCTGGGACAGTTTGATAAAACCTCGCATAGCCCTGTATTTTAAGGCACAGGTGATGCTACTTCCCTCCAAAAAGAAATCACAGGTGTCCCTGCACCCCTTTGCCAAAAGAAGTAGCACTGAGTTCCATGTCTGCACCTTCTGCAGTGGGTCACAGTGAACCCAGATACTCCACACCCCTCCAGTTCTTCCTCTTTCTCCCAGGAGTTTGAGAGTATGAACATGAGCATGCAAACAGAACAGAAAAAAATCTCTTTAGCAACTGCTTTTCTCTTTTTATCTCTTTTCTTCTCTACCTTTATATATATATATATTTTATTTATATATTTATTATATATGTATATTTTTTTTTTATTCCTCAGCCCCTGAAGTGCTGTTTGTTTTGTTTTCTCTTTCCATCTGATTTCCTCTTCTTTTGTCCTAAAACTACTGCTCTTTGTGTGATGAGGTGGGCCAGACTCAGGTTTCTTACTGCTGAGACCCGTAGGGAACGTGGCAGTCTGGAAGAGTGCAGTTGTTTTTCAGTGGTTCTTTCATACCTGCTTAGGTTAATTCCCTAGAGCAGGCTTTCTCCTACTCGATAAGGACAACTCCTTCTTATACTGATGGGGGTGACTTGATGCTGTGTTGGTTTCAGTGTAGCATGAAATCATGTGAGCTCCTGGTGGGTTTCAGAGAATCGGTTGGCGTTAGTGTAGGTGGGTGGGTGATGTTGTCAAAAATGTCACTGAGGCATAACAGCCTCTGCTGATCCAATGTGGGCTCTTCTTGGCATGTGGACAAGTTGCTCTAACAGTTCTTGTAAAAACAATTTTCTTTCCAGCTCATGATAGCTCTCAGTGTGAAGTGTGCCTCATGACTAATGTATTCCACCCACAAGACTGAAAAGCCAGTGTGGGTTCTCGGCTTACTTGGGTATGGGTCAAGCCTTGATACTCATTAGCAAAATAATAATGAAGAAGTAGATCTCAATGGCAAACTGAGCTTTACAGAACTTATGCTATAATTAAACCAGCATCTTTAGTTTTTGTTTGTCTACACACAACAGGAAAATGTTGGTGTATAGTCACATAAATGCATCTCAGGATCATGTATTATTGTGCACTACTGCGTGCATGAGGTGAGGGGAAGCTACTTAGTAGATACATCGATGTCCTTAGTTTGACATGTTGGCATTCTCGAAGCAGTCAGACACATATATTCTGATTTCCCTCCTTAGCTCCAGAATTCAAATTACCTTCCTACAATGGGATTTAGTTTGTTTTGATTTGCTTTTAATTTCCTTCTCTCACTTCTTGACTTTTCTCCCCCCCTGCTTTCTGTTGTTTTCATAAAGAAGTTGGATACCTTGTGTTACATGCGTAACCTTGGACTGCATTCAACTCAAATAAGATAATAATAGTCTAGCAAATATGAGCTTAATTGCAGCCATGTCAAATACTATTCAAATAAAGTAGAATGCTAACTTCCAATGCAGTGAAAAGAGAAATATATTGAGTGCAAAACCAGATTATTTTTGATAGAAATATTCTGTGATATTGTTTTTAAGAATTTTTAGTACTCTACTGCTAACATATTTTTCATGTGGACAATTGTTGAGTTCAGTGCTTTATACCTTAAGAAATAAAAATTCTGCTACATGAAAGATGTGTTAAATTTATGGGATATTATTAATATAATCATATTCATGATACACAAAGCTTTACCACAGTGTCAGAAATGTAGTAGAACTTAGCAGCAGTAATGAAACATTATCAAATGTTCTTATTTGGATTATGGGGTTGGTTGGGCAGTGATTGTCTCTGTATTTTTGTAGATCGTCTAGCACAACAAAGACCAGGCTCCTTGGGAAGTATTGTGATAATTTTTTTCCTTAGATAACACTTATTGCTATTTGCAGAATGCCCTTACTCTTCACTCCAAATTGAATGGGATAGCTAAGTGCCAGCCACTGGAGGAGCTGGGCTTCCCCACCCTCCAAATGAAAGTTGATATTAAAATTGTGATTTCTTTCACCATGACCATTAAGGCTAATGGGAACAAGGCAAAACTCAGCATGAATGATATGTGTGCCTAGAATGGCAACTGCAAAGTCTTCAGCTCCTTGTTTTAGTCTGGAACACTGAAATTTGTGCTGCTGAACAGAAGTTAGTTTCTTACCTTGACTCTGAACTGCATTGTATGATGGGTGCCATAGTACTTGCTGCTTTTGTTTCTAACAAACTGCTAACTGAGGGTCATAGTCTGACAGTGGAGAGCACCGGCACCCCACTCCTGAGTAGTCGAATTTGAAAGAATACTACTTTGAGAATTGTCCTTTCAGGTGAGAAGATTTACAAGGCCGTGAGTGTATGTGAGGAAAAAAGTTCACAGGGGCTCGTTGTTTACACTGTTACTGTTCTCGCGCAAGGTGCTGAAGTTGAGTATGTTCAGGATACCTGTGTGCAGGAGCTCAGGGAAAGCCAGAAAGCCACTGAAAATACTGGCAGGATAGAATCCATCTCAATTAATTTGTGGTATTTAAAAGTTAGGTGTTTAAATATAAGTTTGTCACCTTAGACAGTGAAGTGGATTTGAGCCTTCGACTGAGTGATTCATCTGCTCTCTTTAAAATATTCATCTTGAGATTAATTGCCGATAGGGCTGCCTGTTTCTTTCTATTGACTAAGAAGACACCGGGGAGATAACTATACTGAGGCAGACAAATGCCATCCCTGATGACTTGGATGGGGCTTGGTTCAAGTTTTAAGCCAGGTAAAAAAATCTACTAATGATATAATGGGATTGTACCCAACTATCTCAAATCACTCCAAAGTGGAGCTCTTTTTCTAGTGTTGTGGATGTGTACATTGATTTGTAAGTAAAGGATACAAATAAGTTTTTTCAGACATTTTAATAGGCTCATAAAGTTCGGTATCAAAATTGAAGCACTTGTTTTCATGTTTTATTTGCATACAGAGTTATTTTGGTCATAGTACTGGGAAGATCTCAGAATAGATGGAGGTTCTGGATTTGGAGCCAGAAGCCAGCTGATCTATTGTGTGAATCACTTTTCTTTCCTTGCTCCAGGTTCCAGTGCAGTGGTCTGATATGATCACGCTGAAAGCCAGGATGACCAATTATGGTCTACCTAGGTACCAGTGGCTGACCCATGCTTGGAATTTCTTCCAAAGGGAGGTAAGACAACAGTTAATTGATGAGCTGAAGTAATACGTGCTTGGTAAATGTTATTTATCTGCTAAAGGAAAAGGTTTGGTTTTAAGGGAATATGTAAATAAGTGCAAGATCATTTCACATGAAGCCCTTTGCAGTGATAATATCTTTTAACATCACTTGATATCCAACTCTTGAACTTTTGTAGGCCCTAAAGACATGAAAACAAAACCAGGAATGTTACTAAATTCAGTTAAATTGCTAGTCTTCCCCTTTTTGACAGTGAGGTTAGGACACTAACACTTTTTAGGATTATTATATCATTTAAGAACATGATGTATATAAAATTAAAAATCTGCAGGTAAAGTAAAATGAACATTTCTATAGGCTGTTTTAATATGAAACTGTGCTCCTCTTCCTGTAGGCTCTGTTAGTTTCCTTTCATGGAGCTGTCATGGTTAGAATATATGTTTAGCTGGAAATCGGTGGGAAAGGAAGTTTCCGGAAAGATGCCAATGCTGTCTCTTTGGCTGAGGTTTGAGAAAGTGATCAGGGTTTTTATTTCCTTTGACTGGGGAGACAGGAAACAAACCAAAAAGCTTCCTTGTGTATTCACAGCTTTGCCCTCTAGCCTACTAAAATTCAGAACTGTTTTTTAAAGAATGAAGTATTATGTTACGAAAACATGAAATTGCCCAAGGTAAAACCCATTAACTCCAAATATAACTCGCATGCAGGAAGAAAACTCTTTAAATGCCTGTCATTGTGCTGCCCTTGTTGAAATGTTGAAATCTATCATTGTTGCACAGATTTCCTGTTTATTTAAGCGTTTCCTGGCAGCACTTGGTTAGTCTGTATTTATGCTAAAACCTGAAAGACAGAGTGAGGACTACATAAGGTTAAACACCTCCCGTCACACCCCCTGCCCCAGTCCACTGCTCTGGCTATGCATGTACTCTGTGAAACAGAGTAATTCTTCATACGCAAGTAGAGTGTTTGTGTCTGTTCTGTACCTGAGATAATATAATCAGATCATCTTGATTTCCTTGAACAGAGCTGATACTGTATCTCAGTTTAAATGTATAGGTTGATTAAAAGCTGCCTCTTTATCCTCCTAGTTATGGTAGTGTCATCATAATGGCTGGTTTTAATATGAATGTTAGTAATGAAACTTCAACTTCTTCAAAAAGGGCAAGAAGGAGGACCCGGGTAACTATAGACCGGTCAGCCTGGAAAGGTGATGGAACAACTTATTCTTGATGCTCTCTCTAGGCATATCAGGGATAAGAAGGTCATTAGAGGCAGTCAACATGGCTTCACCAAGGGGAAGTCATGCTTGACCAACCTGATAGCCTTTTATGAGGATATTACCAGGTGGATAGATGATGGTAGAGCAGTAGATGTGGTCTATCGATTTCAGAAAAGCATTTGACACCGTCTCCCACAGTATCCTTGCGGCTTAACTGAGGAAGTGTGATCTGGATGATCGGGTAGTGAGATGGATTGTGAACTGGCTGGAGAAAAGAAGCCAGAGAGTTGTGGTGAATGGGATGGAGTCTAGTTGGAGGCCAGTATCTAGTGGAGTCCCCCAGGGTTCGGTAGTGGGAC